>VDFB02058242.1:684479650-684506721 GCA_007258455.2 Sequoia sempervirens
TTAAAGTTTTGTCTACTCCATTTATATCCAAAATATTTACAATACAAGCATTAAGCCCCAAACCATTGTCAATAGGGGTACATCTAATCCCAACCTTGTTAATAAAAGCCATTATCATCAAAGCATCATTTTTTTTGGTGTCTCCAAAGGGGGTAATTCATTTTGATAAAAGGAAATTCCCATACTAGGTGGATTCATATTCTCAATCAAAGGTTCCACATCATTTGGTTGCACATTAGGAGGGATAACAACTTTTTGTAAAGAATTTTGAAGCATGCCATGATAAATAGGTGATGTTTGAATCAAATCCCACAAGGATATCTTAGTAGGAGTGTTCCAAAGTTTCTCAACAAGATCATATTCTTTACCTCTACATTGTTGGATGTTCAATGCAAGTGGGAGGTATGGTTGAGGCAATGGGATGGATGTTGGAGTTTGTTTTGGTTGCTTATTATTTCTAGTGTTATATGTGTGAGCTACAATATGATAACTTGGTTGTTGTGACACATGGTTACTAGTAAGTTGTTTTGCAAAGCTTAGGATATGGCCATGAGGTTTAGGAGGTCGCATAATAAGATATCGTACCTTAGGAAGTCCAATAATTATGGGACTTTTAGGAGGTTCAAAAGGATTTTTAGGAGGTCCAATAATCAAAGGAGATCTAATAGCCAATTATGTGTTCATAACCTCAATGGATTTAACTTCTTGTTGATGATCTTCTATTGATGAAGGATCTAAGATCACCTTAGCATCTTCATCTATGTAATCCCTCTTACTATCTTTTGAAAGAAATGTATCAATGATTTCATCCTCTTGTGCCATAATATCTTCCCAAGTAGGAGAGGTATTGGGAGAGAAACAAACAAGATTCCCATGATGCTCAATGATTGGGTCTTCTAACACCAAGATACCTTCTTCACATGTAGGGGAGGTATTAGGAGAAGAACAACTATGGTTGTCATGATTGTCTATGATTGTATCCTCTTACACCAAAATAGTCTCACAAGTAGGAGAGATGTTGGGAGATGAACGAAGATTAGAAAAAGTGATATTAAGAAATGTGTCAATGATTTCATTCTCTTGGGCCAAAATCCTTAGACAATTAGGAGAGATATTGGGAGAATTACTAACATGCTTGTTAATGACTTCATTTTGTTTCCTTAGATTGTACTCATAAATAGAGAGATTATAATTATACAAGCCATACATAACCATATCAAAACCACATCTTTGAAAAGGAAACATGTTGCTACTTGCCTTATGAATCAAATGATCAAAATCAAAGAGTTTTGCAAACACAATTGAAAAATAGACATCAGATATGGACAAAGGAAATTGAGAGAGCTCTATCACAAAAATTTAAGCCAAAATTAGCAAGACAGAGGCACCCAAGGGTGTCCGTTCTTGGATCTGAAATTTCAAAGTTTGACTATGTAAGGCACTATTGAAGGATTTTGGGTTTACTTGCAAACAAGTTTTAAACAATGAATATTTTTCTAGATTTTTCTCAACTTAAAACAATGTGCTTCAAAATGCAAGTGTGCAATAATGTGGAAAATGTTTTGACAATTATGAATACAATTTCTAGATCTAAAATGCAATAATTGACTGATTCTAAGATGCCACAATCTAAAAAATGATGATTTTAATGCAATCTTGAAATTAAGCAATGTAATGTTTTTTAATTTTTGAACTATATGAAAGATTCCTAAATGCATGCAATTAAGAATTCCAAATTAGAGATTTGCAAGCACAAATAGATTGAAGACACAAAGACAAAGATGTGTGAAATTTTTTGTTAATGCAAGTGTACAAGGACAGAGGCACCCAAGGGCATCTGAGTCCTTGATAGGGGTTCTAAAATTCAAAAATTGAATGTTTATTATATTTTCTAAAGGTTCTTCTTCTGTGTGCAAACAGGTTTGCAAGTGAATATGTTTCCAAAATTTTCACAATTTAAGACAATATAACTCTTGAATGCAAGTATGAAACAATAAAGAGCAATTTTCAACGCAATTTTGAATGTAGATTTGACCTAAATGACTGAAGTAAACCCTAATAAAACCTATGATGTAATATGAGATGCAAATATTTTGAATTTTTTATATTTTTATGATGCAAAAATGAAACCCTAAATGAGAAATACAAAGCAATGCAAAGAAAAACTAGATCTAGTGTGAATTGCTTTGAAAATTTTAGAAGGTATATAATGTCAACATGTTAGGTTCACCAAAATGAAACATAGAAAAAGGTGATCCTAAGTCAAAGTTCTTAGAACAATAGGATTCGAGGCCTTTTCCTAGGGTTTCATTGAGATGGAGATCAACAAGGTGTATAGATTAACTTTCAACCATGAAGGTGAGTCAATCAAACCTAGATCTCTGTCAAGTTGGGGATTTGTAATACCCCTCATGTTGTTGTTACTTTCTTAATACTCTTTTATGTTGAGTTGTGTACTTGGGATTGTGATGGTGATTGTTCACCGGTTTGACTTGTGTGGATTTATAGTTTAGCTTGGTTTGATGCATATGATATTGTTTATGATGTTTATGACATATGATATGTGGTGATTGTACTATTTGGAGATGTTATTGTTTTCATTAATATTATGTGGTGATGTTATGGTTGATGTTATATTTTCATGTTTGCTGATGGATATGGATTATGATGTGTATTCTAGTGGGTCTTGGTGAAAGGATGGAGTAGCATCGCTCACTCGCAAGTGGCCTGCTACCCTGCAACTACCTTTCACGGTGTGTCTGTATTGGAGATTTATATGTACTTGATGTTGTTTTCATGCAGGATGCAAGTACTAGACACTGACTCCACCTGCTTGACAAGTCTGAGTGTGTCCCATAAACCCAACGGGTATGAAGTTGAAAAGGAGTTTATAAGGAAGTGTCTCCATCCAAGTTGTCATCCCCGTTGTTGTGTCTAATGGTATCGTTTTCCATGATCCCATCTTCATTTTTGCATGGTATTGTGTTATTCATTGATTTTAATCTTTGTTTTATGTGTCATTTAATTAATGTTTATGTTTGGCATTTCTTGGTAGATTCATAATGTTATTTTAATTAATATGATTAAATATTAGGTAAATGTGGTTAAGTTAATTATTAAATTTAAATTTATTAAGTTTTAAAAGTCTTAAATTAAATGTTGTCTTTTTAATTCGAATAAATAAATAAAGTATATAATATTGTAATAATTATAAATTATTATTTGTAAAATGAAATAAAATAAATTAATGATTTTGTGATTTGTTATTAAATATTAAGTTGTGGATAAATATTAAATAAAATGATGTTTAATTAATTATGTGAGATAATTATGAGCTTTAAAATCAAATGAAAACAAAAACAAAAGATGTCATTCAAAAAGGAGAAAATTTGGAAAAAGAAGAAAAAGGACGAATGCATGTTTAGTTTATTTTTGAAAATTAGAAAAGTTGTGGAAACTTGCTTCTTGGATGGATTTTTTGGTTTTCAAAAAAGAAAAGGAGTTTCTTTTAATTAATTGGGAAAGAGGAAGAATTCTTCTTCTTCACGGGCAGTTGGTGGCTTGAGGAGAAATAACTATTTTTGCAAAAAGTATTCGGGCTTCTAGGTTTTCTCTGTAAAAATTTACATAGGATTTGAGTGCAAAGAAGAAATTGGAAAAGTTGTTGAGGAAAGGAGGAGAATTCGTGAAGGTGGTTTTGAAAGTGGAAGGAGGAGGTTGTCATGCTCGTTACTTGTTTTCAAGCGTAGGACTCCAGGTTCTTTTATTGTTATCTATTTTAATTATGTTTGAAAATTGAATGTTTAGATCCGTATATATATACTTGATGTAAATATAGAAAAATCCTAAGATGTTAATTGCAATGCTTGGTTTTATAATTTGATTGGCTAAATTGAAAACAAGCATTTTTAATAAATCGAATTGAATGATTTTTATCAAAATTAAATATATTGGGTAAATTGATTGTTTATATTTCATGGTTGAAATCGTGCAATAGGTCATTTTAAAATGTGTTTGTTGAGTTATAGAAAACTCGTGCTTTTAACTAAGTCTTGAAGTCATGTAATTTTCTAACTCCTTAATTTTCCTTGGTCATTTGTTGTTTTTCTTGAGTTGGTTTATGGTCATACAGGAACCCTCGAGATTGTTTAACCCTCTATAGGAGTTGAGGTTATTTGGTCTTAAGGCTTCTAGAGGCGAGAGAAAGATTGATGTTTATTGGGATGTTGTTTGAATTGGTATTTGACAATACTTTGGTTGTATTTGTGACTTTGAGTTTATGCTTGGGCTGTACCTTTTTTTATGTGTATCTATGTATATGGATGTTAGCGAGATGATTGTGCCTCACATGTGTTTCAATTTTGAGATTCAGTACTTCTTTGTGATGGTACAACCCCTTGGAGCTTTGGTTTTTTGTGATTTGGGTTTCTAGGGAGAGTGGCTCTTCATGGGCATCGCCACACAAAGGGGCAGCCTAGATAACCCATGTAAGAGTTAGTGTAATAAGTGATAACTTAATTAAATGAATTAGGGGGTATGGGTAGAATTAACATTAACAAGATAAGTAATGATGCCTCGTTAACCTGTTAGGGCTTTCACAGACTAAGGGTGGACTAAGAAGGTTGTGGTTGGAAAGATCGTTGCCTCATCTCCATGAAAAGTTAACGATTTCGCACGAGTCACCGTATGGGGCCAGTGCCTAGAGGGGTAGTCAGGATAACCATAGATGGGGGTCGATGCCTAGAGGAAGGCAGCTAGGATAACCCATGTTAGGACTGTTGGATGACACTCTCCCCTAGCATTCCCCTAATTTTTTATTTTGCAAGCCTCTGGAAGTGTTTTGTTGATGTGTTTTCCTTTGTGTTTTCATGTCTCTCTTGTTTGGAGTTGAGTCTTGTTGGTATTTTGTTTGGATGAACTTGGTTGAGGATCCTTCCTTATTTACTCCTAGCACGAGGGTGGTGGTTGGGTGGAACATGCTACACACCTTGTTGGTTCCCCTGTTCGCATATGTGCAGTGCTTTTCAAATACAACGTGATCCTGAGTTCACCTTGTTACCAGATGTACACTTTGTACTACAGTTGTACCTTTGTATTGTTGTATTACTTCTACTTGTGTTGGGAAGTCTTATGATGTAAACTTATGTATTTATTCAATAAGATGTACTGGAAGCTGATGTAATGTGTAATCATACTATGTAATTCTTTCTTGATCTATGATTGTAAATATCATTTATGGTTCGTGTTGTATCTATGGAAATATGTTTATTGCAATTCCATGATTATGACATATGTGTGTATGGTTATTGTATTTTTTTAATCTTGTCATATGGGTTTATCACTTGTGAATGTTTTAATGTTAGCATTATAATGGGTTATATTATACATTTCAGGAATTGTGTTTATTATCGTTTCGTTATGGGTTAATATATGTAATGTTACCTTGTGTACCCCAAAGGACTTAGGAGATTAACTTGTAATCTATTAGATGAATTATATACATTAATATACATACTTTATATGTTTAAAAAAAAAAATTGTGCCATACATGTTAGATGTATTAGTTTCCTTTAGGGTTGCATGGCAGGGTGTTACAGGATTGGATGTATTAGTTTCCTTTGGGGTTGTTTGGCCAAAAAGTGTAACCCATTATATGGTGCAAGAGGGGGTTCATTAGAAGGGGGGTGGTTCATTTGAACCCCCTTCATTAGAAGGGATAAATCATTTTAAATTTTTTGATGGGCATTTCTAATTTTTCTTCATTCGAAAAATTGTAACCCACTATTGTGGGTTTACCCTAACCTAATTAAACTATGTTTCCTAATATAAGAAATGTAATAATCCAAAAATAAATAAACTGAAATAGTCAATTGTATGCAAATCTAGGAAGTGCAGAGGACTGTGTACCTACCCAAAAAAGTTGGTTTTGATCTAAATACAAGGACAGAGTCGCCCTAGGGCATATGAGTCCTTGTACATGTCTTTCCTACTTTGTTTATGAGGTCCTCTAAAGATAAATCTGAGATCTCCATTGTTTCTTGCAAAGTTGTTGGAACACTATCGAATAATTCTATAGTCGAGTTTTTGAGTTGACAAGATGTAGGGCTTCAAATGCAATAACAAACAATTTATCTTCAATATTCCTTTAATCCTCTTCAAATTTGATATCTACACATTCACAAAGAGAAGAGATGTTGTGCCATTTAGGGGCTTACCTTAGTCAAACCTCGTGTTAGTGTTTCCATTTCCACAATGGCAATGTCAATGATAAAATGATAATGGATAGGAAGGAATAATGAAATCACAAAGTGTTGCAACTCACCACCCTTAAATGGCTTCCTTGAAGTATTGAATTCATACACATCACCTCAAGGTCTTGGATCTTGCTTGCTTGATTTTCTTGAATGCTTTGGAGACCTATAAAAGTGTTAGCCTTCACAAAACAATGATAACATGAACACACATAAACTCACATAGATTTGACATGATGTTAGGGTCTTGAATTATTGCACAATAAAGCTTTGAAATACTTCTCTTCATCATAAGTTCGCCAATAGTTTTCTAGATGCTCTTGTTAGTTTTTAAATGATGGAATAACTAGGTATTTATAGGCGTTTCTCTAATTTCCCAAAAATGAAATCTTGATAGCCGACATTTACAACTTGAATTTTGAATGTTAAAATACCAACATTGACATATCCAAAATTGGTCTTGACAAAATAGGGGGACCCATACACCCTAGGGAAAATGGTTCCTAGCCCTATTTTCAAGGAAATTAAGTGTCAGGGAAAATATATTAATTTATTGCATTTGTTCAATGCTTGAAATTTCTCAGAAAGTGGTACAAATGGGCTATAGAATGCATAATTTAGGAAATTAGGGAGCCAATTAGGCTTAATGATTTAGGGGGAGAAAAACCTAGTGTGAAATTGTCAAGGGTGACAATTTTCAATGCTACAATTTTATATATATCGATTAGTTTTATTATGATTTTATATAAATTAATATTGTAAATAAATTATTATAATCAAACATGAGGTTAATTAAAAATTAAAAAATATATCATACATAGTAAAAAAAATTAAAATATACAATACACTAAAGGAGAGAATCTTCTCCAATAAGGTATAGTTTTATAAAAGGATAAAAAAAATTAGACAAAAAACTAACATCCCATGAACACTATGATGTTTTGAATAAATTTGACTTTAAAATTTATTAAAAATGTATATTTACCAATATTTTTTTCATGCAATAGATTTTTCAAGTTATCTAAGTGGGGAAGGAATCAATGAAAAAAAAGTTGCTTATTTTTTTACATTCTATTGACCTCATTTTTAAAAAAAATAGAAATTAAAATTCTTTTCTTAAATTTATAAAAAAATATATATCCAACTATTTTTTTTTAATATAAGGATAAACTATATTAAGAGCTCTATGTATATCATTAGTTTATATCATTTTAAAATTTAAAACATAACATCATTTTTAGGTGGTCCAAGTTAAAAATATATATTTGTGTTGGGCATTTCCTTTATAAAAGTGTGACAAAATTATAAACTTTTACTCGTTGAATTTCTTAAATAATTATTAGTGCCTACAAAGAATATCACTAGCTAATGGCATGCCAACACCCCATGCACCATATTATCCAATGATCACCAAGAAAGGAAAAGCATCATGACTTTCCATATAGACAAAATCAAACTAGCATTATTTGCTCCCTCTCTCTCTCACTCACACACACACACACACACACACACAACCATTGATAATTTAGATTCATGTTGTATTTGTTCTTATTTCTAATTGGATTGAAGAAACTACTCATGGCATATTCTTCCTTTGTTTTGAAGGTTCCCATGGAGAGCAAATACCAAAGGATAAAGCTACATGATCCCATTCAACAACATCCTTTATACAAAAGTTCATAATAGTCTTGTATATTTGAAAATTTAGTTTGCATGCACGCTTGTGAGTGTACATACTTCGATATATATGATCTTTCTAGGATTCATATACACATCAAAGTGGAGAAAAATGGTAATGGTAAAAATTTGCATAACCCTACCATTCCTCATTTAGATTGTGCCCATATGAGGACAATGCCCTAATACATTTATACATCAATTTAAATGGCATAAGTTGTGTAAGTCAAGCACATTCCTTTAGCCCTTACATATCCTCATACACACATTTTTTCTACAATTATCTATGCCCTATGATCCATACATGCACACACTCCCAACATAATCACCTAGTTGATTATACATTAAGTACATGCATTCATGGACTTATCATTATGCGTTCACTATTCACTTTGGTCTAACCATTTGCATCTCCTTAGCTATTTCCATGGACACAAGGTTGACCCTATTGCTAAGGACTTGACCGCAAAATTCAAATTTTGATTGACTCATACATATTCATTTCCCACCAAAGGTCAAATACACACATTTATGCAATTTATCACTATGTAGTTGTTTTTAAAGGCATTCAATCACACTCATTATCATAATTGGATAGCATTAAATATCATTTGCATTAATAAAGGGAGGATGCTAAGAATATTTCAATTTGGAGCACTAAAAAGAACGTAGTTCTACATCACACCATTCTAAAGTATTTACAATTTCAGATTTGTTATCTTCAATCTTTTACACATAATTTTGAATGTTGACCTAGCTAAATATGTCCCCTTGTCACATAATAGCAATCCCTCAAAGTATGAGTGAATACCTTTAGTCTTAAAATAGCACAAAAGATAGAAGAAACACAAACAAATCAAGTGATTCAACAAATAGAAATGTATAGATTAAAAAATTATTTTCATACATGTAATACATTTCCATGATCATAGATCTAACATAGTCCATAAATTCAACCCCTCTTAACACATACCCATTATCTAAATTCCAGAGTGAACTAACTACATATTACCATATTCCATTCTTTATAATAAGACATCCAGAATCTAATACATTGACTGAATTGTTCTCTCCTAAACACAAACTATAAACCTTTATTTTATCACTTAAATTAATTTAAATGCTTATTTGTATGCAATTTAGTGCATTAGCCTGTTGGGAAAAGTTTATTTTCCATTAAAGAAGTACAGACTCGAATTATTTGCATTGAAGTACAGACTAGCATTATTTTCATTTAAGAGTAGAGGGTTGGTCTCTTTCATAATACAAAGTACTGATACCAAGATAAAGAGAAATGTAGTGATATCAAGATAAAGAGAAATCTACTGATATTAAGACAAAAGAGAAATGTACTGATACTATGGTAAATTGTACTGATACTACGGTAAATTGTGCGAAAGATTTTATTGATGATAAATACAAAGTGTTAATCCCAAATGTTTGATACGAAAATCTTTCACAGAAGACCGCATTTTAGGTATCTTGTATCTAGGGTATACATAGATTGTCCTTGCCACTCCGTTGCAGAATGGTATTTTTCCAGTAAAATGTATAATTACATACGTATGATAGTTTCAAAATATGGTATATAATATGGCAATGGCAATTAATGAGAACAGAAACGAAAAAATGGCATGCGGACGCTGCACTTGCAAATGCTTGTCTAGTTATTCATCAAACTCAAATGAAGGTTTAACGTTTTTCAGAGTAATGGAAGGAGACTTCTCATCTGCACTGGTGGGCGAGATAATGTTTGTTTAGTCTGAACATTCTTTGGTTGCTTTGTTTCTTATCTTGGAACTTTAAAGTTTAGAAAAAGAAGTAAAAACCCAAAACAAGTATGTTTGGTGGTAGGCATTACAGAACATCCATTATAGTAGCTTAAAGGTGCTCACGTTTTCAGAAAAGCTATTGCCCAGTGTTAACATGCAGTATGAAATTAATTCCTGAATCTTTTCAAATGTAGTGCTTAGGTTTTATTTCTCCCCTGTTTTAGTTTGTTATAAATGACTAGAGACTGGAATAGTAAGCATTGATGGGATTAAAGTAAATAACCTGCACATGCTCTCTTCTAAGTTAACCAATTCTCCCCAAATTCTTAATTTTTGGCATGTTTATCAATTGACCTGTGCAATGCCTCTTATTTCACTAGTTGATTACAAACTGTAATTAGAAAGATGTTTCTTCATTATAAGAAAATATGATGAATCTACATATTAGCTGAGGGAAAAGGAAACCTTGGGCCTCACCCCACTAATGTGTTCCATTTAGTCCTCTTTTGGGGAAGAGTACAAAGTGTGTGGAATTTCATTGAATCTCCTTTGGGTTGAGTTGAGAAGGCTCACCCTGCAATGAGGGTGTGGAATGTCATTGAGTTTTCTAACTAATTGAATGTCATTGAATTTATTTTTGTGTTGGGTTAGGAAGGCTCGCTGTACAATGAGGGTGTGCAATGTCATTGAATTTCCTTTTTTGTGTTGGGTGAGGAAGGCTCACCATACAATGAGGGTGTGGAATGTCATTGAATTTTCTTTTGAATTGGATTGGGAAGGCTCACTGTACAATGAGGGTGGGTAATGCCTGTAAATAGCAGATACCTAAGACTATTCCTAAAATTTTAAGAAGGATATTTAAATAGAAAAATGGCATGTTAATGGGAGCACAAAGTTTTAGGATGTGTCCCACAGAATATATTGATAATCATTAATGTAATCCAAACAGAATTACCAAACAAAGGGTTTTAGTTGAGATTTTTTTTCTAAATATATTAATTCCTCTTTCAATAGGAAATTTTAAAACAGAATTTGCAGCTGTTACACTTGAACCAAAATCATTTGACCAACAGAAGTCTTAATTGAAGGAAAATAAATGGGGAAAAGTTGGCTTCTAATAAAGAATTGCAGATATTTTATCAATCTCATTGTAGCAGAAGATGAATTCCTTTTGGATTTGTTTTCTTTTTGCTGAATATCACTTTGAAATGTGTTCTGTTTAAGGTTAAACTAAATTTCTTGTAATTGGTCGTAGGAACTCCCTGACAAATTTGCAATGAGAATCAAGTGTAGGACATGTAAAGATGCAATTCTCCAGGGTCCAAGTGGATACTTGTGGCATGTAAACTTATGTTGTACTGATGTTTCTGCATCTTTCACGAATGGCTGGCACAGTTTTGTTTCTGACAACGGTGTAGCAGCCAAAGATATACTTGTTTTCAGTTATGTCATTGACACATACTTTGTTGTGCAAGTTTTTGGACCAAATGACTGTGAGAAACAGAGTGCCTCTGCTCTTCAGAGTTATACATCATGCTGTCTCAAAGAAGGAATCCCGCCAGAAGTCTGCAACCAGAAGAGTTGTGAGCATAGAAGAATTCCCACAAAAGCCTCTGCTGCTGCTTACATTTCTTTTGTTGAACCCAGTTCAAATGAAGAAACTGCTGTTACAACTTTGACAACGCATAAAGAAGATTTCAGAATGACAGCAACATGTTCTTCCAAAGAATGGGTATGTGTGCCTTACAAACCAGAAAATAACATTTCTGGGGATCACGCTTCTCAATTTAGGGAACACCCAAGAAGTTTTAATGCAGCTACTGAAGTCACACCTTGTTTAGATATTGATAGCATTTCAGGTAAGCATGAATATGCTCCAAACTCAAATCTATACATGCATCCTTTTGCACCATTGTGTATCTCACATATATTATCTCCTATGCAAACAGAGATCTCTGGAGCTCTCAGCCCTGTGGTATCAATGGACCCACAATTTTCAGTGATGTTAAAAGAGGGTGCAATTTATGCTAGAAATTGTAGACTCGTAAGTTTCACTCTCCATATAGACAACAGAAAAAGGATTATGTCATTGATGCAGCTTGAGCTAAAATAATGCTTGTTGGTCTGATGTGTTACAGGTGATTCCTAGAATATTTGCCAAGCTCTGGCTACCAAGAGAAAATACCCAAATAATGCTTGTACATCACAAGAAGCCTGGCATGTGCCCTGTGCAGGTTAAACGAAGTAAAACAAGTTGGATATTACAAGGTGGTTGGAAAAGTTTTGTTCTTCTTCATGAGCTGCATAAACATGACATATGTGTCTTTAAGATGGTAAACAGAGTTCATCACATTTTCCTGGTTTATGTAATGTCTGCTACCCTGTCTAGAAGGGTATTGAATGGAGCCTCTGGAAAATGAAAAGACCCCTATCCATTAACCCAAAAGGTTTTGTCAAGGATTGTTACAGAACTAACTACATATAGCCAATACAAGAGTATTCTGGTCAGTGGCAGTTTTGTTTGCTATTGTCACATGAAAAGCTCTTTGTTTGTGTTCTTTCGCAATGGGCTGGAATTAGAAATTTAGTAGTTATTAAAGATGGAGAATTAAAAGAATGTTGTCTATAGTGCTGACTGGTCAGGAAGTTATCACTGTTTCCTCACATAAAACGTATAAAAGGTAGCATTTCGTAGGATAGGAACAGATACTCCTTACGTTGTGTACTTTTTTAAAAGGGCAAGTTCTGTAGTGTTGGATTTAAAGATAAATTTTTATATATAGTCTCTTTTATGTAGAAAGATGTATTTGTAATGGTGAAATTTATAATATTGAATTTGTTTTTATATAGTTTTGGATTAAATTTTAAGAGAGTTTTTTGGTATATTAATAAATTGCGTAATTTTCTGTAAATTCAATTTATTTTTATGTCACTTATTTATTCATTACACATATTTTTATATATGTATTATTTATCTTCATTCATGTGTTTGTGCATCCCTATATCTTTACCCTATTCACTCATTTATTACATGATGCAGTTGTGACAAGAGATTTCAATTAAGGAAGATCCTATCATGCAATATAGAGGCACAACAAAAAATAAAGTACTCACATCAAGAAAAAATAAAGAAAGATGATGGAAACAATCACCCTTATATTGAATAAAGGGTAATAATTATAGGTTAAATGAATACATGCAAACTAAAAAGCTAAAAGCCCTAACTATATACATTGAATCACTATTACTAAATTTTTACAATGAAATTTTGGCAACCAAATCCCACTTTCTATCATTAGTGCAACCCTCACCAACATTACACTTTACCAACTTAACTACATGCATTTTAAAGATGGAAAAAAATGTCATTAATTGATAAAATCTAACATTTAATTTTGATTGGACAACCTGTTGCCATGCATATTGACTATTCTAACATGTAATCCAACCACCACTTGCAACACATGGACATCACTCCAACAACTCGTCATCAAATCATATAATTCAAGTCATGTCTATTCTTCTCTATTGTGTGCCTTCGTGCAACCTACTATCTATTGCACTCAAAATTGCATGAAAGACTTCTAAAAAATATAATATTATGCTTCAATACCTAGATGCTTTTGCATCAAACAATTGAGGTAGCAAAGAATGGACTATGAATCTTTTCTCATGCATGATATCTTATAAATTTGACAAATTTTGACATGCTCAACCATGTTACACTCTAAACTCCTTGGCCTTTCCACTTGACCAAGTACTCTTTATACTCCTTTCTACACATCCTCTTAACTATGGTGTCCAACACTTATTTCACCTGCTCACATTTTTTCTTCAAAAAATATTTCCTCCAATAGCTCTCTCATTAGTAACTTCACTTCCACTATCAAATCATTCCTCAACACAAGGATATAAATGTATGACATTGAAGATCAATGATATGTTGATCCCTTCTAGCAACTTTATCTCATAGGTGTTTTCTAAAATTTGTGCAAGACTTTGCATGGCCCTATCTTCTTCCACTTCAACGTCTTATGTGTTCCCTTAGGGAACCTCTCTTTTTGCAAATGGGTTAACCAACCTAGAGTTCTACTTCTCTTTTTTGTGTATTTTTTATATTACACATTTCTCTTCTCTAACTACTCATGTGCATCACATGTGTACATCATGAAAATCCACGACTCTCCTTGTTCACTCTACCCATAAGCTATCTAGAATCAGTGACTTATTGTATGTAAACACTTCTTGTGTCAAGACTGAGACCCAAAGTAGGCATCACAATAGGTTTCTAAGGATTGTGTTGACCACATCCATCTACCCATCCATCTAAGAGTGGTAGAGTAAACTAAACTATAACTAGGTGTTCAATTCCTTTCATAGTGTCCTCTAGAAGTGTCCCACAAATTTTGTGTCTTGATCCAAGTGAGTAGAAACCCATGCAACCACATGTCCCTTGAAGAAGATGTTTTCCACCTATGTTGAATCACTAGTCGTCTCGGATGGTATGAAGTGTGTCATCTTGGAGAACCTACCAACCACAATAAATATGTTGTTGTGGCCACTATGTGTTCTTGGAAACCCAAGAACTACCAATAACAAAATCTATACTCAAATATTCACATGAATTCTTGGGAATTGGAAAGGGTTGGTATAGCCCTATGTTATGACTTCTAATTTTTAAATGATAAAATCAACATTATCACACAAACTTTCATACATCTACAAACATGCACATCAAAAAATATTTGTCACTCTACCACACCAAAACCTTGTCAATATTAAACTAGTTATACAAGCCTCCATTATGCTTCTCCTTGATGAGGTCCTCCATTGATCTATCAGGTATGGATAACTACACACCCTTGGAGACTAGTCCATCTTGTAATAAATAATTTAACCACTACAATCAATCCTCATATGCAAGTTTTATTCACATCCTTTAATATTTCTCAAAGTCATCACCCTATGCATAATACTTCTTTAATGAGTTGAATCCTAGAACTTTTATGCACATATCATTGAACAAGGTACAACTCTAATTTAGCATGTATGCAGGCTTATTAGTCTTACTAGTATACCATTATGATATCTTAAGAAAAATGTGTAGTTGTTTAAAATACACCTATTTCTCTTGTAGCTAGTTTATCTTTCCCTAACTATTAATGAATTCTAACATGCAATGGTCAATGTACAACATAAAATATGCGGATAGTGTGTAGTGCCTCTATTTCTTCAAAGCATGAACACATAAATTTTTTTATCATAGATTGCATACTTTGTGTATGTGTCATTCAACTTCTCATTTAAGTATGCAATTATCCTTCCCTCCTAGCTCAATACTACACCAATTATCATACCAATCACATTGCAATCCACTTGGGAAAGCTTATTGAAATTAGGAAACACCAAAACTAGTTGCTCCATCACCTTCTTCTTCAACATATAGAATGCAAGCTATGTACCTCTATTCCAATCAAACTCCTTCCTATCACCTTTCAAAACTTTGGTGATAGGCATACAAGTCCCATTAAACTTCCAAATGAACTTCTTGTAGAATATTTCCAACCCATGGAAGCTTCATACCTCAAATGTTCTCTTGACCAATGATCATTCCATTATTTCCTTCACTTTCTTAGGGTCCATCTTCAACCTTCTTGAGATAGCACAAATCCCAAGTAAATCAACTCTATCTTCATGAAGTTGCACTTCATTAGGTTCATTGACAACTTTTCCTAATGTAACTATTATAATACTTGTCTAATGTGCACCAAATTTTCCTTGGTCTTTCTAAATATTAGAATTTCATTTAGATATATGATGAAAATTCTCCCAAGGAATAGATTTATCACCTTATTGATCAATACATGAATTTTTTAGGTGCATTTGTCAAACCAAATATCATTACTAACCACTCATATAGCCCATCCTTCCTCTTGAAGGTTTTATTCCACTTACTGTCTTCCCTAATCCTAATATGATGGTACTTTCTCTTCATATCAATGTTTGACAAGTATCACACTCTACTTAGAAAGTACATCAAGTCATCCATGCAATATAATAGAAACTTTTACTTGAGGGTGATCTTATTGGTGGCTCTAGAGTTATTGTGCATCATCCATTGTCCATTCTTATTTGGTGCTAGTAATATAGGTATTGCATAGGGCTTGGGATTTCTCTAACTAACCTCTTTGCAAGTAGCTCTTCTACTTGTCTTCTTATCTCCTCCATTTCTTATAGCACCATTCATTAGATCACTTTGTTTGGTATGCTAAACCCTAGAACAAAACCTTTGCAAGCTTGATGTGTTTGCACCTAGGTGGTAGCCCCTCGAAAGTTCATCCTTTGACATGATGTCCTTATTTTTTCCTAAAATATCTAGTTTATTATGTATCCCTAGTCTATTTCTCTATCTCCCTTGATATCACAATTTGCATAGGATTGGGCATGTGTACGATACACACACACTCCCTCCTTATTTCCTTCAAGAACTATTTTCTTGATACCAAAAACACTTATGAGCTTCTCTCCACTTCTGCACTATTTTATTTCAAAGGTGTTGGACTAAGCTTCTTCCCATCCTTTCATAAGGTGTAGGAATTCACATAACCATTACGTCACACCTTCTAATTATATTGTCATGATCTCCACAATAATTGATGCTAGTCCATTGGTAGGATATCACATAGGACCTCCCATAGTATTCACTAATATTGAAGTTATCCTTACATTTCTCACCAATTGATGGACCTTTACTATCCAAGACACCTTGTATGAACTCTTATGCATAAGCCTTTCCAAATCCAAATTATTCAACATCTCATTAGAGAACAATTTGTCAACACTATTATTATCAATGATGACCTTGTATTATTGCCCTACAAACTTGTAGAAGGCCTTTCATATGTTATTCATCTATGTAGGCTCACTTCTTTTCTCAAAATTCATTAACAACCTTTCATCATGAGTGTCTCTCTATGTTATGGCTCCTCCTCATATCTCCCCAACTCACTACCTTCAAAGCTTCCTTAAGCAACATGGTTTATCATCACCCTCTAAATTCACATAATTTTTTCCTATTACATGCTTCACTATTCAAAAGAGTGATGTATCCATTGGTGTGAACATGATATATTACCTAACTAGTTTACCTCTTAGGTCCTATTCACACTAGTTTACATAGAGAATTCTTAGGGAATTATCACTTTATGCCTTAAGTCATAAGATTAATAAATGTCATAATATTATTTTGTCCTATGTCTCACCCCATATAACCAAGGGATTCTTATTGTAATCCAAATCATGTCATATTCATGTACTCATATTGTACATTTGCATTATTTGAAAGAATATAATTATTATCTCATGTTTGGTTTCTCTTGTGCTTTCATTAAAGCTCATATTTCTTGGGTGGCTATCTCCATAAAAAAATATTGCATGGTAGGGAATTTTATACTAACTCTTAAATGGTATTAGAGCCTGTGGTATTTAGTTTTGTTACCTTTTTAAGAGATATAGGTTGTAGATCATGGTTTCTCTTTAAAATTTTAGTATGTTCTTCTCTTGCATCATATGATAACGTAAAAAATAAGAAAAACTTGATACAAATACCAAAATTTTGGGGGGTTCTTATTTATGGATTTGTATTGTAGGTTAAGTTTAGAGAATTTTGGTGCAAATATAAGCTCACCAATGATTTTAGGGTGTTCAAGAAGATCATTTTTATCCTTTTGATTTTCTCGATTTGGACATTGGAGGCTAGATCTACAAGGGAATTTCAAAGGTGTTTTTCAAATCTAGAAGGTAGCTACTCTTTCAGAGTATTGTGGGTCAAATTTGAGCCTACCATCACATGAGAAGGCCCAACCTAAAGATTGATTGTCAATTTAGAAAAATTAGACACTTTTACCCTCAACCATGAATGTAATTTTTTTCCCCTACCTAGTTGTTTGGATCATAATGTTAGAATCTTTCTATAGAATATTTTCTACACAATGTAGGTGCCAACACTACATATGGCATGCACTAGAGGTAATTAAATACATTTTTTAGAATTGAAAAATCTACAAGTTTGCAATGGGGTACTAGACATACCCTACACAAACCTACATGGTACTCTCCACTCTTGTGGGGACACTAGGTGACATCCCACCAACCACACACCAATAGTGACAAGCCCTACTAACCCCCTACCATCTTTCAAACAACTTGATAATGATATATTAGTGACCATAAGATGATCCAAGCCACCATGAAACCACCCCAAGTACTTCCTAGTGGTTTCTTGTTCCCCATGAGTGGTTTGGTGACTAAATATAGTAATTTTAATAGTGAATAAGTGATTCATAAATAACTAGAAAAAGTTTTGTGTTAGGGAAGAATATTCCCTTCCTAGTCGATAATAGTTTATATATGCTTTCTAACATTAGCATTGTGTCATTTTGACATAAATAACCCTTCCAACCCACAACCAACCCTCTTCAAAGTTTATAATTTGGTTTTGGTACTTGATCTTCAAAGGTTCCATTCTTAATTATATGGGTTATTTTTGGCTATCATTTTTTTGTAGTTGGGGCAGAATTTTGAGAGCTTCATACAAATGTAAATATTTTTTCACTTGAATACTTGATTTTCCCAAAAAAAACGGAGATCCTCACAAATTTTTTTGAGTGGTAACAAGAACTTTTGAGGCTCCATTTAGGCACATATAATCACATTTCTTTGTAAAATTTGTTTTGAAATTGCATAATTTTTTATGTAGCTTACATTGTTTTGATTAGATTTATCTCATTCTATTAGAAATTTATACTTTAATTTTTATAGAAAATTGGCATCTATAATGTATAAAAATCAAGACCACTTTGTTGATTTGGAAAGCAACAATATTAATTACACTAAGTATAAAGTGTGAAGATCATATATTACTAGGCGTCTCATGATTGTTTAAATTTAGGGGGTAATCTTGTATTTTTATTATATTGAGTCTCTTTATTGGTGTATTGTATGAATAAATTTGATAAGTTTTTCATGACCATCAAAATACATCATGTTTTAATTAGATTGGAGAGATCTTGGCAAGATGGAATCCTAACACATTACAAGTTGGCTTCATCATTTCCCCTATCTCTATAGGCTAGTTCCTAAACCTACATCATATTAGAAGAAACTTGTGTGAGACTTTAAGATTTAATAAACCTTAGGATTAATTGGTTTTAGTGTGTATATTAACACCCAAATGGTTTTCACTATCATTGAATGCCATCATGACCTTTGTACCATAATATGGGAGACTTTTGAAGACTCAAATGAACCTCCATTCATATAGGATCCTCTTATAGATTATCTTATTCCACTTGATTTTTTTCAACCATATGATCATAAAATAGCTACAATGCTTGTTGAATTGGAAGATATTGGATGTTTTAGTGACATATATACTTCTACAAATTATTCTCCTTCAAAAAATTCTTCTATTGAGGCTTCAACTTGTATGAATCCTAATCGAGTTTTATAGGGTTAGTTTTCTTTATCTATGAATCATCTTGTGATTGAAGAATCTAGTAATCCAACATTAGAAATTATATCATATATATTCACAATTAGGAATATTTTATGGACACATCATTTAAGTATGATTGATGTAGTCAAATGAGATGCACTAAGATATCATTTCCATATATTTCTACTTCTTCAAATTCTAGCATTGCTACTACCATAGTTTCTAATGATTTAATGTAGCAAGATAGTCATCATCTTCTAAATATAGCTACTTGGGATGAGTACTTGATAGATATTTTAGGTTTGTCAAGTTGAATCCTATCTTACAAACTTGAAGGATGTTATTCATGGATATTCATCTTCCCTTTGATGTTAGCTCCTATGGAGTTACATCTTCTTCTTCAAATGTTGTGAGGTAACCTTTGTTAGAGTAAAGGTTTTCACTTAATTATATTAATTAAGTCACCTTTATTCTACTCTTAAGATTTCACTTTAAATGCATATTGTGACATTTAATAATTATATTAATTATTAAATGTCTACCTATTAGGGTTTCTTTTTAGGTTTTGCTCAATCTCCTTTTATAAGGATTGATCTTTGTAAATATTCAATTCAATTGTTCTGATAATAGATCTCTGATATTACAGAGCTTCAAACCCTCACTTGCTTTTTTCTCTATACTCTTCCCTATGACAGGTATCCATTTGCATGCAGGTGTTCTTGGACTCTGAAGTTGGTTTTCACAACTTCTACATGGTATCAGAGCCGACCTGTTGCAACCTATTCTTGTTTTGAAGATTTTGGAGCTACGAGGGTTTGATCAGGCTTTCACAGTTTTGGGTTGTTTTCTTGTGGATCTCGGGTTGCTCTAATTTTTATGCATTTTGAGCCAAAACTTAATTTCTCGCCATTGAGTCCAGAGTCTTTCAAAAACCCCTATTTTATAAAATTTGACCAATTTATTACAATTGCGCAAGGAAAAATTGCTAAGGCGATACGGCCCGAGGCACCATGATGCCGAGTAAAAATTTGTGAAATTTTCAAAAATTTAAAAACAAGAAGTTTTTTTTGATTTTTCTTTTCAGTTTTAAGGTGGCCACCACCCACCTACCGGCGGCCACCCATACCTCTTCCTTACGACCACTTGGGTAGCGACACCTCCCTCTACTAAGCGAAACTTACGGTTTTAAGCCCGGTGGCAAAAGCCCTTCGCGTTGCCGGACGTGCGGCTTCGGCCCTGCGGTGGGTCCATCAATGACCGGGGGCTTCGAGTCCTACACCTAACCGCCCGACCCACGGTCTGCATCATTGGGACCATTTTTAGCCCCAAGGGGCTCTAGAGGTTCCTACTTGGGCTTTGAAGGGTTTTTTCACTCAATCCGGGCATAAAATGGTCGTTTTTTTTCTCCGTTTTCAAATGAAAATAAGTGAGCGGCTCGAAAGCCAATATCTTAATGGTGTAGATTTTTTCAAATTTTTTCCTGGTTGGTTGCATTTTTTGATCAAAGTCAGATGGTCACCTCAAAGGGGCATAACTTGCTCAATTTTGCTCTATTTTTGAAAAGAAAATAAATTTCCGGCAATTCGGTTCTATACTCTTTCGGATGCGCAATTTATTTCATCGAGAAAATTCTTTAAGAGCAATTGAGGCACAGTTCACAAGATGGCCGATAGATCTATTGAACCTCTCACACCACATAATTATCACACTTGGAAGGGTCGCATGATGACACTTCTCCAGTCTCGAGGGTTATGGTCCTATTTGGATGAGGTTCAGCCTCAGTTGACTCGCCCCTTTGAGGTTATGCAACACAGGAACAATATGGATTAGGCTATGGGATTGATGGCTTTGCACATTGCAGACAACCTCCTGTTTCATCTTGAAGGGTGTCTCACACCTAGAGCCATTTGGACCAAGTTTGATGGACTTTTTGGCACTGTCAACGAGTTCAGAGCATTGCAGCTTGAGGCCGAGTTGACTTCCTTGGTACCTGATTCGTTTCCTTTCATTGAGGACTTTCTGATGAAGTTCAAATAGCAGAGATCTATCTTGCAGGGTTGTGGCAAGATTAAGACTAATACAGAGTGCATCTTCCTGATCCTCTCCAAGCTTCGGGGTCCATTTTAGATCTTCTCTTCGACATTCTATTCCATCATGGATGCATTGGGAAACCGCTTTACCATGCCTACATTTGAGGTGTTTTGTGATCGGTTGACACGAGAGCAAGCCAAGATATCACAATTGGATGCTCTCACAGGATCACAACACCAAGCATTGGTAGCATAGTCATCTCAGGGGAAGCAGAAGCAGAACTAGAAACCAAAGACCATAGAGCATTGGATGGATTCCAATTCACAGCACACCTCTGATTCACCTTCTCCTAAGGGGGAATCATCGAAGAAAAATAGACCTAAGTGTGCTTATTGTACTAAGCCAGGACATGATGAGTCCAAGTGTTATGAGAAGAAGATAGATGCATATGCAAAACAGGTTTCAAATTTGACAGCTCTTCTTGAGAGGAACAATATTCATCACTCTTCTTCATCTACATCAGGTGAGTCTTCTTCTTCATCTTCATCTTCATTTTGGACAGATGGACAGGCCCCACATAAGGGTCATGCATTATGTGCAACCACCAGTTCACATTCATCTAGATGGCTATTGGATTTAGGTGCTTCACACCATATGGCATCTTCTCAAGACATGTTCTCATCCTTCGAGGCTACATCCTCACCACACATATTGATGGGTAATAACACTTATATGAGTGTATGTAGGAAAGGTTCTATCAACATTGATGATGGTACATTCAATGATGTACTATGTGTTCCATCTTTGTCCACTAACCTTCTCTCCATCTATCAGATTGCTCACAATGGGACAGGGAAAACAGTTGAGTTCACACCTGATTCAGTGCACATCAGAGACATTCAGACTGGCAACATTGTTGCAACAGGGACAGTTGATCATTCTTCCTGTTTGTATGCATTCACACACTTTGGTCCACCATCTCCACTGTCTGAGTTTTCCTCTCTTTCTACAAGAGAGCATGCAGTATCTGAGGTGAAGTTTGGTCACTTGAACTTATGTGTTCTTCCATCTGTTCATGAGACTAGTGTTGAGACTTCTACACCTCTACCTCCTATTGATATCACATCTGTTCAACAGGATTCCTCTTCAGCTATGACTGCCATTGTTGCTCCACTCATCGAGCCATCAAGTGTAGTTGTTGAGGCCATATCAGAGGATATTCCTTTCCTCACAGATGACAGTTTCTGCACACCTGTTAACCCATCTTCATTGGAGATCCCATTTTAGGATCATCTTGAGTTGTTTGATTCACCATCTTGTTATTTAACCACTCCTACTGCAGTTCTATTCTTCAGTGAGCATCGTCCAGGACTTCTATTTTCACCTCACATCTAGGGATTTCCTCTTCCTCGACCGTTGGATCTGTTTCTTCCTCTAAGGAGACACATTGTTTTGATCATTGGCACATGGGTTCTCTCATTTTGGGGGGGCTTTGGAGTCTCTTCTCTCTCCTATGGGGGGAACATATTTTGTACTTGTGTGATAGAAGTAGTTCTTGGGGGGTCATGTTGAGTCCTCCTTCTATCTCTCTTCTTCTTTCACTCTTGTTCATCTCTTTTTGGAGAGAAGTTTTTTTCCCACTGGGTTTTCTCCTTTACTCCGCTTTACAGAGATTTGGTTGTATTTGGGTTCCTGATCAGGCCTAGTTGCCGGGACCCAATTTTTCTTTCATGCATTGTAGTTACATTTTCTTTTTTGCACATGTTTGTAGCTACACTCTTGCTCATCTTAAGGGGGGTGTTAGAGTAAAGGTTTTCACTTAATTATATTAATTAAGTCACCTTTATTCTACTCTTAAGATTTCACTTTAGTGGCATATTGTGACATTTAATAATTATATTAATTATTAAATGTCTACCTATTAGGGTTTCTTTTTAAGTTTTGTTTGATCTCCTTTTAAGGATTGATCTTTGTAAATAATCAATTGATTGTTCTGATAATATATCTCTGATATTGCAGAGCTTCAAACCCTCGCTTGCTTTTTTCTCTATACTCTTCCCAGTAGGTATCCATTGCATGCGGTGTTCTTAGACTGCGGGGTTTCACAGCTTCTACCTTGATACCCTCTTATTATTTCTCTACATGATCATTTGTCATAGTTTAGAATTGGATTGGAAATCCTTTAGTAGAATTTGGAGGAATCTTCATCTTCATTTATGGATTATATCCTACATCTATTTCCATAAGGTTCTAGATTGTTACATCTATCAATGTGGCCTAGGACACCTAACATATTTATGGAAACTTTCACTACTAACATGAGAGCGCTTAAATAGAGCTCAAGGACTTCACATACCTTGGTCTTTCTTGCTCATAATCTTTTCAATAATTGGAATAAATCATCTATATATTCTTGGTTTTTGTTTCTTCCTAAGGGGAAGAATGTTTAACAGTTTTTTATCATCTTAAACATTCATTGTTGAGGATCTACTAGATCACTGTATGAGATCCTACCTCAAGGAGGGGAAACATGATCTCTCCTATTCTCTCTTATGAGGGGAATTTTTCCTCACATGGGTTTTTTAAATTTTCATAATTTTGGAAAGCATCTTGTATTTTCTCTCTTTTGGAGAGGGGTTTTGTCTATGGGTGTTTCTTATTTTATCTATTTTTGAGAATTCATTTGTACATAGGTACCTAACATGGCCTTATAGCTAAGACTCATGTTTGTAGCATTGCACCTATACATTTTTTCACATTCTCCCTAAGTTGTACTTAAGTGGAGTGTTAGTGTGAATGAGGTATATTACCTAATTGGTTTTTCTCTTTGATCCTATTCACACTAGTTTACTTAATTTTTCATAGGGAATTATCACTTTATGTCTCAAGTCATAAGATCAAGACACATTTCATTAGCTTATGTTATCCTATATCTCACCTTGGACTATATAACTAAAATGGGGGAAAATAGGGGTGTCCCTAGGGTTTCCCAAAATGGAAAAGTGGATCCAAAGAGGGAAAAGGGGTCATATTCTTCCTCAATTCATTAGGAAATGAGATCCACACAATGAAAGGACTGTCAACCAAAAGGTGAGTCAAGTCAAAGTGTGAATTTGTAAATTTCCTTTTTATGCAAGGACAAGGGTCTAGGCCAAACAACACTTTGGGGAGAAAGATTAAAAATAGAAAATCAACTCCAAAATGACTTCTATAAAGTGGATCTAGTATATTTAACATAAAGCTAAAGGAACAAACAGAGTTTTTGGAAAAAAATGAGAGGAATAAATGGTGTGCACCTTTCAAAAGTTATTGTTTCTGCAAGCTGAACAGGGAATCATTCGCCCTAGGGTGAATGGGTCTTGGCAGAATTTTCTAGAAAACTCTGAACCTAAGAATGAAGCTCAAGACCTGTAATTCCTTCTTGTAACTTGATATCTCTACTTCTAGATCTAGATCTGGACAAAATATGCAAAATAAATTTGTTGTTTGTTGGTGGATAGGGGTTTGCCTCAGTCAAACCCCAAGTTTGGTAATTAAACCTTGATGAAGAACATAGATCTGAAACATGAAATGTGTGTGCAATCCTATTCTTAAGTGTATCTAAGATTAAGACTAATAATGCAAAGAAACCCAACTCAAGTGTGTTAGAATGGGATCCCTAAATGAACATGCACAATGATGAAGACCTACTCTAAGAGATCTCAAATCACTTTAATAGGTCATAAATATGATTATACCTTCCTTAGGCTAAAAGTAGAGAGATAATAGAAGATGGAATCACCTAGGAAACAAGTCATTAGGCTTGGTTGAATGTCTTGTGCATCTCCCAAAACCTAAAATCCATCATGATCCTCTAAAGGCAACTATCATCAATCCTTTGGAAATGCTTGATTTTGATAACAAAAGGAGCTTGAAGACCTTCAAAAATAACTCAAATGCTACTCCAAGATTTAACTTTTGAATGCTTCTCCTTGCTCTTGAATGCTTGATCTCATATGAACTTCTCTTCCTTACTTCTTGTCTTTCTAGTGTAAAATGAATGTGAGACTTAATTTTATAGGCTTCCTATCTAATTTTCCAATTATCATATCCTAAAATCCAACATGTGAAATTTGAATTCGAGAGCTTGAAATGCCACCAAAAACATATCCAAAGTTGAATTTAAGGAACTTAATGAGGGTCCATTCACCCATGGGAAAATGGGTCCTGAACTAAAACTTCAAGACTCATTAAATGTCAGGGCATTAATTTGATGCATAGCATTTATTCAATGTGGGTTGTGGTGTTGAGAATTAAATAAAATTAAGTTAAATAGGCCTTGGGATACATTATAAAGGGGTATTAGGGGCCTATTAATGTGATTTTTAAAATGCATTAATGAAAAGGTCACCAAAATAGGTCCAAATAAGTGTGAATTGTACTTTCTCCTAGAAAGGGGTACAATTTTCTACACTACATTTAGCCCCCACTTTAGTGGCCATATGACACTATGTGCATATGCAAACTAAATGAATTCTAACATAATTTATAAAAAGGATACTCATATGGATTCATTAGCGAGAATGAAGCCTACACTATAGTTATCTGCAAAACCACAATGTTAGGAATCACTTCCTACAACGCAGATTCATTAGTCGTTGAAAAATCCTCTTATCAAACTTCTATAGAGAATCAAATTCAAGGGTAGATGTATGTCCCCTTAATTTTTCATGCTTTATGGAGGTGTAATCGAGGTAGCCATGAAACCACATCAAATTACATAGGTCTTATCATAGGGTATTTCTAGGTACCATAACACATAGTAATAGACAAATGACAAGATCGAGAGTGGAATTATGAATCCAATGCAACAAACAGAATCGGAATTGGAGTTCTCTAGCCCCCAATAAGTTGATTTGAATAAGTATACCTAACGTAAAATATATAACTTTATAATAAGACTATGTATATATTAATGAAAATGACATGTGTTATCTCATTTTGAATTTTACCTCTTTGTAGTTTACTTTGGTGTAGAGTGATCTAGGATCCCAAGCTGACAAACCTACAAGCATCCCAGACTTGATGTGCTATGCGATTAGGTAGCACAACGCATGATCTAACCTATGGTGAGTGGATTATGCACTGCTTTTTCTTTGTTTTTGTGCATTTACAATACTTTTTCATGAATCTTTAGTAATTTTAGGATGCTTTAAAAGATAGTTGCAAAGTATCCATGTTTGTCGCAAAGTGTCCATCATTGGCGCAAAGTGTCCAAAATTTCCTAAAGTGTCCAAGACCCCCATCCAAAAATGGCATAAGTGTCAAAATTGGTCATAAAGTGTCTTGGAGCAACTTTAGTGTACTCTTTTAATTATTTAATGATTATATTTAGGATTTACTTAGTTTATTTTATTATTTAGATTCATCCCCGAGCTCCCCAACATCTCGAAGGGAAACCATTATGTTTCCTTCGAGACCTCCTTACATGGCTTTTAGAGGAGGATATTAGTATCTTATAGGATACAAGGTTATTTTGGGTTTATGCCATGCCACCCATGAGGTACCATGATGCCATGTTGTTAGCCTTAGTAGAGAGGTGGGATGCAGACACCTGCACCTTTCATCTACCTACTGGTAAGATGATAGTGACATTAGAGGACATACACCATATTCTATGGTTACCCATGTGGAGTGAGACTGTACACTCGAAAGATGAGCGCACACATGAGGAGATGTGAGATGATGTATTGTATTGTCTAGGGTGCCCTATCTACGAGTCGATCATCAAGGTCCACATTGAGCTGAGATGGCTTCTACACACACTAACACCTTGATTCGATGGATTATGATCATTACCACAAC
>VDFB02058242.1:684518404-684549877 GCA_007258455.2 Sequoia sempervirens
GGTCCAATTTAGTTTCCTTTTCTCACATGTTCAATTTAGTCAAAGATTTCCATATTGTTATACATTTTGCAAGCTCATGATGGTCATCCCAACTACACCGAGTAAAAATTGAACATCCAATTCACTTGATTTTCCCCGCACCTAACCACTCATGAATTAGAATTAAATATTTTTTTAATTTTAATTCTTTTTTTAACCCAATTGATATTCATTCAACTTGTAGACACTAAAAAATGTCTCAAGCTTGCAAGCAACATTTTATCACTAATTCGCTTTCTTCCATGCATAATTAAATAATTAAAATTTAATTATTTCCTAATGTCATTTTCTTCTATTAATTAAATAAATTTTAATTATTTAATTAATTCATTTTATCTGTATTCCTCTTTTGATTAATTTAAATAATACCAATTTTATTTAAATTACATCACTAATTATTTTTTTATCCTTAATTAAATAAATTTTATCTAATTAATTATTTATTTCTATTTTCCTCTATAATTAAATAATTATGTTAATTATTTTATTAATTTTTAGCCTTTTCCTTCCATAATCAAATAAATTCTTATTTATTTAATTATTTATCATTTCCCTCCATCTTTTATCAAATAATTATTTTAATTATTTAATATTTTAACACCCCACTTTCTTCTATAATTAAATAATTTTTTTTAATTATTTAATTATTCATTTTCCCTCCCTTAAATTAAATAATTGCTATCATTATTTAATTTGAATTTTTTCTTAGCCAAGCCCTAAATCTCAACCAATTTCTTGAGTTTTGGTCCATCCTTCCCATCCTTATCTCCTTTCTTCTCAATTAATCTCATCCATTGATCATGATACCTCATCATTCAATACTAACCCTTCATTTGAATTGAGATTTCTATAAAAGCAAATCATCATCCTCATTTCAAGGTTAACCACAATCTTTGAAGTTTTGTTATCTTGAGATCTAGAGCTATCTTGTATCAACATCAAGCTTATCATACATCTTGCATACTACAAAGAGGAGCAATGGAGATGAGTCAACTATGACATAGAGATTTAGTATTATTGCTTTATTATTGTGATTTCTATTTTCATTTGTGCTTCATTGTTAGATTAGGGTCTTTATTAGCTTGAATTAGATAGTTTTGTGGTTGCTATCATTAATTCATGCTTTTTCTTCCAAATTTTACCCGATCTACATTTGGTGAACCTGACGTGAACCAAACATCCTTATTGTATCTTAATTTTCTGAGGTTTTCTAACCTTATCTTGTTTTTTTGTTAATAAAATTCAAGACTAACCTTATCTAGATCAAGTTGAAGACAAAACCCTAAGATTTTCCAAAGATTTCATATCTTTCAAATGACTATGAAATTTTTTCTAGATTTTTTACTTTAGGTCAAAGATCATATCAGGAGCCTACATTCCAAAAATTAGATTCAAGTTGACATTTCTAAGTGAGTTATGTTGTTTTAGTAATTTCCAAAGATTTCATCATATCTCCCAAACAATTGCAAAAAAAAAAATCTAGGTTTTTTAGTGGAGGTCAGATATCATATCATAAGCTTACACTCTAAAACTTAGCTTCAGCTTGACATTTTTCAACAAGTTATCATTTTTTTATGATTTTTCATAAATCTTAAATTTTGGTCCCAAATCGGTGAAATTTTCAAAAAAATTGCAAATCTAGAAAGTTCTTATAATTCTATAGGGGGTTTGTTCTTTACAATTTATTTTGAACTCAAATAATTAATCTACAACCAAATCTTTGAAAATTAGTACTCATTCATAAATCTACTCCCTAGGGCTTAAATTAAGGAATTTTTCTATTTTTTTACATTTTTGGAAACTTCTCAAAATTTTATTAGGGGTATTTTCGTTGCATTTTTATTTTTGGGGTAAAAAATATAACAAAATAATTAGATCAAGGAATCATGTTGATGGTATGCAATTTTTTTTTAGTTACTGATATCTGATTTACGGTTGTGTGGCAATCATTGGGAGAAGACCTTTTGATACAAAACTACTAATCCAATTTCTTGTAGGGTTCCATTGTGTATTTGTGATTTTTAAATTAGGAACCTTTGGAATTTGTGCTTGAAAAGAACAAGTGTCTTCCATGTCTTATGCACTTGCACGTTCTATCAAAATCCCAAATTGGCATGTGTCTATCCTCTCCCCTTGCACTTCGTGTGATCTTGGGTGCATGAGAAACACATATCAATCTCTTTTTCTTTTAGTATGAGGCCTCTCTTGAGTCACATCCTAACGAAGAACTCAAGGGTTCGACCTCAAAGCACGTTTCCTAGCGAGCTATATCAAAGGTGTGAAAGCTAAAGTTAGTAGTACAATTTGATGAAGTATACCACATGTGTCAATTTAGATGTTGTGTATAGACCACATTAGGTTTGACTAGAGGCTTTAGTGTCTCATGTTTTATGTTATACCACTATTGTTCATGACAATCCCCCACTATGAACCACTATTTTAGAAGCCTAAGACCTATTTTGAGAGTCTACTATTGTTGGTGCAAGGGATGTGGATCATACCCTGAAGTTACTTACCACGTCCAGTTCTTGGTTGAGGTGGTAAGGTTCCTTGTTTGGAGTTACTCCTTTCAAGGCGAGAGGTGTTAAGGTGGTCTATACCTTGGAATACTCTAGCTTCACCCTCTCCTTTTTCTTGAATTTAAAATCACTCTTTCAGGGGTGAGGTAAGCCCAATTTTAGTAGATAACCCTATTACTAGCTAGGTTGTGCTTGTTTGTATTATTTGTGATCCAAATTCTAGTGAATTTTGTGAAAGAAAACTTGTGAAATACTTTCTTACCTTGAAATCAAAGATTCAAAATCAACCAAATCTATTTTTCAAATGTTTGTTGTGTTTTATGATCAAATCTAAACTTGTAAAAAAAAATGGAAAACAACCTAGAAAACATCAAATTAGGGTCAAAAGGAAGAAAACCACAATCGTTAGACAAAAAATTGCAATCATCAAACAAAAAACCACAATCTTCATTCAGAACACCGCATCTTTCAAAAACCCTAGGAATCTTGCAATGTCACATCTGTTAGTTTCAAAAAAAATTGGGGAAATATCTCTACATCCAACTTTTAGTTTCCTTGCAAATAATGATTACACACTTGGACCTGAGACTTGTTTAGGTTCATTTAGCCCATTCATTGCATTTCATCATTTACCTTAGGTTGGCTTGCATATTCCTAGCCTACATACACTGTACCACACCTCATTCTATCAACATCTTTGAGTCTTAAGATTAGGAGGCTTGTCATATTATTGAGCAAACCATAGTTTCATATTTAGGTGTCTTGACCTTATCATATGCTTATCTACTCATCCTTAGGTTGGGCTTAAAACTCATGTGTATAGTTTAGGCTCACCTTTTATCCAATCATCATCATCATCATCTTGGTCCTTGTCCCCTTGAGGTCTTGACATTTAGAGCTATTACTTTGGTTCATCATAGTTTCCTTAGCATCCTCTTTTAAGGCTCAAAATTGCATATCCAAATCCAACCATAGTCATAGCCTTAGTCTCATCATCATCCAGAATTCCATCCAAGCATAAGCTTAGTCATAGTCTCATTACCACTTTCCACACCAAGCTTAGTCATAGTTGTATTCCCATCTTGCATCTTTATATTCCAAAAATCCCAAAAACATAGCATAGTCTTTTATCATTACCATCCTTAGCTTGCATTACCATCTTTAGTTTGCATCTCTATCTTTAGTTGCATTCATTTCCAAAAGCCTCAAGGTCACAAGTCTTACATGGTCTTCACTAGGTCACAAAGGAAATGAAAGGACATGGATTCCTCATATGACCCCAATTTCAATCCAACTAGCATCATGAACTTTGGGTCCTCTTCAAACCAACCTCAAATGTCACAAGATGAAATTCCAAATCCATTTGACAATTTTACACTGAAGGAGGTTAACCAAAATATAACACCCAAAGAGATTGAACAATCTTCCCAAGATCCTAAGATAGTGTGTATCATAGAAGAGATGGTCAAAGCAGATCCTAATAAGTACTTTCCAGTGCTCACTCAAAATGGTGCCAAGCTTCCCTTTGGTTTTGACACTTCCATAATTGTAGAGGGAACAACACAAACACAAACTCAAATTCAAGGTCATAACACATTTACACAAGGTCATTCCTCCTCACACCAAATTCACACTAGTATGCCACTTGGGGAACTACACATAACACAACACATGTTAACAACCTCCTACACCAACATTTCAGACTAAAAGGATACATACAACATCTCAAGGACCAAGTCCCAAATTTTCCAATCTATTTGGATCGTCCTCTAGATCCATGGGTATGACTTTTACAAATCTATTTTCCACAACATCCACCCAAAATACCATACCATCAACCAACACAAACACAAACCTAAATCCAAACCCACCAAACAAGACAAGAAGGATTCATATTTCCACACCAAGAGTGCAAACTCAAACGAACTGTAAGAATTGGCTATGAAGGTAGCCACTGAAGATCTAGAGGCCTAATAGAAAGCAAAAGCATAAGAGAGATAGAAACAATATGACAAGAATAAACTATATTCTGCCAATGATGCAAATAGAATGTAATGTGCTATACTATACAAAAGTACATAGGATACCCCTTGGTTATATAGCCAAGGTGAGAACATAGAAGGGCATAATATTATGACAAGTGTCATAATCTTATGACATGAGACAATTATGAAAACCTATCACTCCACCTAAAGTGGAAAAGTGATAATGTGATAATCACCACAAATGGTGGATCACCCACAAAAGGTGGAGAGGTAATCACATGATGTGTCCATGAAAGGTGGATGTGATAAAGATAACATGATAAGTCCAACAAAAGTGGAAATTCCCCAACTACCTCCTATGTGGTCCCTAAGTAAACTTAACTAAGGTGTAATAATGACCTAAGGCAAGGTACAACACTTTAATTACACCAACACCCCCTCTTGCGCAACTTAGGAGAATGTACACAAAAGAAAACATCCAAGATGGTCCCAAATTAGGCCAGCAAAAGTTAGGTACCCATGTACAAATGCAATGTGATCTCTCACAACCAGGGAAAGGGAGAAAAACCAGTGGGAAAAAACTCCCCCCCAAAAGAGAGAAATAAAACAAGAAAATGCATGCAAAAAGATGAGAAGGACAAAGCCTCAAGTGAGGAAAAAGTCCACCCCAAAAGAGAGAATGAAGAAGGTAAGTGACCTCCTCAGATGAAACATCTTGCACCCCAAAGAGAGCTCGCAAATGATGATATATACTCTCAGTGAAGGGTTTGGTGAAGATATCTACAACCTGTTGTGTTGTAGGAAAATACTACAAATCAATTACCCGCTCTTGTATCAACTCCCTGATGTAGTGCATATGAATCTCGATGTGTTTGGTCCTCTGATGGTGAACTGGATTCTTCAAGATCTAGATTGCACTCTGATTCTCACAATGAATGACTATAGGATGTAGAATAGTGAAGCCAAACTCAATGAGAATATTTTGAATCCAAATAGCCTCAGTAGCAGCATTAACAGCCCCTCGATACTTAGCCTCAGTCGAAGAAAGAGAAATAGCATGTTGCTTCTTACTATGCCAACAAATGGGGCCATAACCAAGATGAAATTTGTAGCCAGAAGTGGACTTATGATCATCAATATTGCCAACCCAATTAGAATTTGTATATCCCACCAAGGTAAGTCTTGTACCTATTGCATAATGAATCCCATGATGATGTGTACCCTATATGTAATGCAAGATACGTTTGGTTGCTTTCCAATGATAGAGCTCATTATAGTTTCCACATAAAGAATTGCTATATTCCAACCCTAGTGAGCCCTCCTGGGCTGGCAGTTCAAATTGGTGAGGACTCCCAGCAAGTTGAAATGCAGTGGGAGTAGAGACAGCAGCCTCAAGCTTGACTCTCACAGAAGAGGGGTTAAAGCGGGCTTACAATCGATCATGTGAAGAAGGCAAGAGATCAAGGGAGCATGCTTGGGTTGAGAGATCGAGATTGTTTGTAGCGATCTAATCCCAGAAAGAAATAAATTACAAAGAGCCCAAGTTAGATCATATAAATATATCTCAAAGTGATTGGCATTTCTTAATGATGGAGGACGTACTCCCTGTAATGATCAAGTCATCAAAAATAGAGCACAAGAAGCAAATGAGAGTCATCTTGTCGCAAGATGTAGACATTTGGATCTGAATGACACCTGGTGAATTTTGCTAAGAGAAGAAAGGAATCCATCTTAGCATACCAAGCCCTAGGGGCCTGTTTGAGGCCATAGATAGACTTCCTCAATTTGCAAACCAAAGAAGAATCCTATATGAATCCCTGCAGCTGCTCCATGTAAATCTCCTCATGAAGATCCCCATGAAGAAATGCACTCTTCACATCCATCTAAAGTACATCCCAACCATGAGCTGAAGCAATAGCAAGTTTCAAGCGAATGGAGTTCATCTTAGCAACGGGTGCAAAGGTCTTTATATAATCAACACTTGAAACCTGTGAGAAACCTTTTTCCACAAGTCATACTTGGTCTAATAGATTCACTTACATCAAACCATCTTTCTCCCCTTAGGAAGTGGAACTAAATCCCATGTGTGGTTCCTCATCAAGGAACTATACTCTTCCTCCATTGTTGAATCCCACTTTGGAACTCCTTATGCATCCTTGAAGGACTATAGATGGGAAGCACTAGCAATAAAAGCATGTGGAAAATCTTGATGTTGTGACTAAGTCCTTTGAGTATCTGAAGGATCCCCAACAAGATAACCTACTAACTCAAGAGTCTGTCGAGCCCAATGAGGTCTAGTCGGAGATGAAGGACGAGGCTCCTCAACTGCAAGTGGACCCTGCGAAGGTGTGATCCTTCAAGTCAGAGTTGAGGGAGAATCATCATCTAAGTCACTATCATCACTTTCCACTATGGAGGAAGGAAGAGGAGGATTAGAGGCCAAGATAGGAGAGCTTTCCTCAAAATGAAAACTCCTCTCAATGAATAGCTCATGTGTCTCTAGATCCAAAAGTCTATATGCCTTAACACCTTTAGGATATCCAAGCCTTACTCTGAGGTTCCAATGCTTTGCGCTTCTCTGGAGGTATGTGTGCCCAAGCTGGATAGCCAAAAACTCTGAAGTGTCTCACAAACAATTTTCAACCACACCAAGCCTCAAAAGGAGTCATACCCTTCAAATCCAAGTATGGGGAACCCAATTTTGGATGTGTGTGGCACAACTAATAGCTTCTACCCAAAATTGAGGACCAAGAGAACGAGCATGAATCATGCAGCTAGCCATCTTCTTAAGGTTCCTATTCTTCCTTTTAGCAACACCATTTTGTTGTGGATTGTAGGCAACTGAATGTTGAATATCAATCCCCTCAAGAGTACAAAATTCCTCAAGTCTATTATTCACATATTCCCTTCCATTGTCAGTGCGAAGAATCTAGACTTGCTTCCCTGGTTGCTTCTCAACATGAGCCTTGAAGGCTAGAAATATGTCAAACACTTCACTCTTGTGAACAAGAAAATAGACCCATGTGAAGTAGGAGTAGTCATCAATGAAGGTGAGGACATAGTGGGCCTTGCTAAATGATGGTACTGGAAATGGACGTACTACATCACTGTGAACCAATTGAAGAACTTCCAAAGCTCTCCAAGACTTCTCTTCTGGATGCTTACCCATGGAACAACATAAACATGCACCTTTTGAAAATTTTATTTGAGGGAGTCTTGTTACCATATCCTTGGAGCTAAGTTGTTGAAGATAGTGGTAATTGAGATGTCCAAACCACTCACGCCATAGCTTACTTTCTAAATTTGAATGAGTGAGCAAGGTTGTAGAAGGAGATTTAGGCACAAAGTAGGAGAATGAGTAAAGTCATGTCTTATGATTGGATTGTCCTATTGCAACCAAGGCATCATCCTTAAGTTCTTTCACCACAATTGAATCTGGTAGAAACTCAAATTTATTGCCATCTCCAAAGTGATTGATTTGGTAGATTGAAAGAAGATTGGCGCTCAAGTTAGGAACATAGAGAACATTCTCAAATGTTCCATCATCCATGACAACTGAACCTTTTCCTTCAACTTCCACTTGAGTATCATCTCATATGAATATGTGAGGTACCTTAGATGGCTCCAAAGAATAAAATTCCTCCCTTGTAGAACCCATGTGATGAGTAGCACCTGAGTCAAGTATCCATTGTTGTGAAGAACTTGTAGTAGCCACAAATGTTTTCCTTTTTCCTTTTGATTATGAGGAAGTGGAAGGAGATGAATCCTTCTTCTTGTAAGCAAATGGAAAATTGATGTTGTTCTTCTTGATGATGTTTGTCAACTCATCAATTTTCTTAGTGTGGCAATGATGCTCATCATGACCAAATCTCTTGCAATATGAACAAGTTGGTCTATCCTTCTTGATTGAATTTCCCTTCTTAGGAGAAGATGAAGAATTCCCTTGTTGTGGAGAGGATGATTGTGCTTTATCTTGTTGTGTATTTGGCTTAGATTGCTTTTGCTTTTGTTGGAACCCTTTCCTTGAGTCCCTTGATTCCCTTGATTAGCCACCAAAGCTTTGGACTTTGAAGACTTGAGAACCCCCATGCTTATCAACTTTGCTTGCTCTAACATCAACATTTTTGTGAATGCATCAAATGATGGCATAGCAAAAGAACTACCCACTATCAAGTGATGGATTTGGAAGCTAGAAACAAATGTTGCATATTCTCATATTTTGATGGAAGCTTTCCCAACAAATTGTAAACCAACTATGCATCCTTCTTGTCAATGCCACAATCCTTAAGTCGTGCTCTTAGCTCATTTTCCTTAGTGTCATAGTCTTGGATTGTATCAAAATTCTTGGGATCTAACATTGTGAGATCATTGTCAAGCTGATAACCTCTAATCTCATCAACTTGGCCCTTCAATTGACCAAACTTTTCCCAAGCCTCTTTGATTGTTTTACACTTTTTAATTTGAAAGATGAGATCTTTAGATACATATTTCCTCAAAGTTCCAAGAGCCATAGTATTTTTAGTGAGCCATTCCATGTAAGCAATAGGATCAGCTTTAGGATCAAATGGTGCAACAACAGTTCCATCAATATTGAATCAGTTAATCTTGTTTCCATTAACTTACTCCAAGCATCAATTTTCCAAGAAGCATAGTTATGTGGAGTTAAAAAAGGAAACTTAGGAGAACCCATAGCAGCAAAATGAAAGAGAACAAGATAGAGAGAGAGGAACAATCACACAAGACACCCCCCCAAATTCACTCAATCAAAGTACCCCCCCAAAAAAAAGATGATTTGGCACTTTATACTTAGTGTGTGTACAATGGCCACTTACAAGCCAAGCAAAGTGGACTTATGATTTTCAATATTTTACAACTACCTTTAGTAGGCTACAATAGACTCAAATGACTAATACAAAAGACCAAACTGAGATCTTAGCTTTACAAATGCCAAAATGGGCCAAAATAGACCTTATTCTGAAAGTACAATTTCTGATCACAATCACTATAAACTAATATCACAACTATGAAGTTTAGAAAAAATCATGCACTTTCAAAAAAAAGACACCTAAAAAGGAGTTTGTATGAGTCTTAACGCAGCCCTAGAATTTGCAGAAATGAGGATTGGATAGGTACAATTTGGATAAACTGGAATTTCTAAAAAATATGTCCACTAAAATCATAAAATACCACTACAGAGTACATGAAAAATTAGCCCAAATAAAAAAAAAATTGCACTGAAAAAGGCCTCAAAATGACCAAGATATGAACCTTCAAAGTTGAACTGCAAAATTGAAAATCTTAATGGAGAGGGGGTCTAATTTTTCAAAAAGATATTGACGCAATGCCGACATCAACAAAGCATGAGCTTAAATTTGACGGTCAATCAGTCGTCACGCACTTGCACCAGTTTAAAATTGACGATCAAATGCTCGTCGTTGTCGCTATCATTGTCGTTGTCGCCTCTTTGACCAAAATATCCTCTAAACGTAGCCGAAATATTCTTAAAGTATTATGTGGATTATTGCCACTGATTTCACAAGGTATGCCAGATTTTTTGAAGTGTATGGTCGTTGATTAAAAGAAGACTCGTCATTTTAATTGTTTGGCTACCTGCCAGGTGAAGAGGGGGTCGCGAGGGCCATGGTTGTAGGCCATGTGGCTGCCTACAGACACACCTGGTACATGTGTAGGAAGGTACTATCTATAGTACCTTGCCTATGTAGGGTACTAAAAAAAAAAAAAATTAAAAGAAACTTTATAGAATGAATGAAAAAACTACGAAATAATATATATATATATATTTACAAAAATAATTTTGCAGAAAAATGAAATTTAAAAATAAAAAATTGTACCGACGTAATAATGGTTGGGTCGTACAGCTCAACCAGCGAAAATTTTTTGCCTTAGTGGACAATTTTGTCCAAATTCGATGATCTGGCAATCAATTTAGGGGTTTTTGGCCCTTCTTAATATAATGGCAACGTCCTTTTTGGCTAAAAATCCTCTGAAAATATGGCTACCTCCTGGATCTAGCAACCAACATCAATCTTCAAACCCTTTTAGATTTGGCCTCCAATGTCTAACTAGGATGAAACAAAAGGAAATTTTGACTTTCTTGGATGCTTCGGATGCAATGGTGAGCTCAGATCTTATGCAACAAGCTCCCAAAATGCACCTGCAATACAAAGCAAAAAATGGAACCCCCCCAAAATTTTGTATTTCTTTCAAAAAAATACAAGATTGCACTCAAGATCTCCCAAAAGACAAACCAAAGGCACTCAATAGGCTCTAATACCATGTAAGAATTGGCTATGAAGATAGCCACCCAAGATCTAGAGGCCTAATAGAAAGCACAAGCATAAGAGAGATAGAAACAAAATGACAAGAATAAACTATATTTTGCCAATGATACAAAATAGAATGAGAAAAAGTACATAGGAGACCCCTTGGTTATATAGCCAAGGTGAGTACATAGAAGGGCATAAGATTATGACAAGTGTCATAATCTTATGACATGGGACAACTATGAAAAGCTATCACTCCACCTAAAGTGGAAAAGTGATAATGTGATAATCACCACAAACAGTGGATCACCCACAAAAGGTGGAGAGGTAATCACATGATATGTCCACAAAAGGTGGATGTGATAAAGTAATAACATGATAAGTCCACTGAAAGTGGAAATGCTCCGACTACCTCCTATGCGGTCCCTAAGTAAACATAACTAAGGTGTAATCATGACCCGGGACAAGGTACAACACTTTTAATTACACCAACAAAACCAAAATGAGGTGCACCCAATGCTCCAATTAATTTTCTCTTTTAGACATGTGATGGATGGTGGAATATGGTTCCCTATGACAACATTATGCTATGATGAAGGTAGATTAGATAGAAGATAGGACATGTAGTTAGGATGATAGAAGATGATAAAAATGAAAGAAAAAGACTTCATTATGGATTCTTGCTAGTGAAAATGGAGGGTTAAGATGCAATACGAGATGGAGGGTTGAGACTGAGTGAGAGGATTGAGGGATTAGCCTTGTGACAAGTTTTACAAGGAGGCTTTGGGAAAGTGACATGTGTCATGGGGAAGAGGGCTAAGAGTTCTCACACATGTGTGAGCACACATATGGAGGCTCATGAAAGAGACAAGTGGTGGAGATAGGGTGGCTACATTATGACATGTGCAATAAGTAGGGTGGCTACCTTATGACATGTGTAAGAGGTAGGGTGGTTTGACATGTGTGAGATATTCTTACACGTGTGAGCAAGGGCTAGGGTAGATAGGTTAGGACACTTGTCAAGTGATGGCAAGTTTAGATCTCAATCCATGTAGATGGATTCAATGGTTAGGATTGAGGGTGAGTTGGAATTAACTATTATGGAAAATGGTAATGAAGGTTGATTAGCCTAAATCAATTACTTAAGTAGCTGTTAGTTAATTGATTTAGTTGGAGGAATGGGGGGTAAGATTAAACTTAATTAAACTTAATTAAGGACCAGGGATAAAGGATGAATTAATTAACTAATTAATGATTATTTATTTAATTAATGGCTAGAATGGAGTGAAGTCAAGTGTGGTCAACTATGGGAAAACTTAAGTGTCTACACTAAGTTTTGGATTTATTTTTTTTGGTTTGTTCTTTTATACAAGTGTTGTGGGGAAAGAACATATTATTTGTGTTGACAATGTTAGTTTCAAAAAATGTAAGAATTAAAATATATGAATGTAGCACTAGATAGTTGAATTATAAATAGAGAAATAAAGAATTTATTTTCAATGCAAATTGTATTTAAGTATTGCAAGATAGTGATTTAATGAGAATAAAAGATATTTTAAAATAATGTTAGAATAGATTAATTTAATATTGGAGATAAATTTCTATGTAAATATTAATGTAATGATTTAAGGTTAGTGAATGAATATGGTAAGATTCACTAAATTAATATATAATACCATTTTGTGCATATTTTTATGTATTCTATATATTGTATCAAAATTTGAATAAAAGAGAGTAGGTTAAATAGAGGGTATTAAGACTCAAGTTTGCTTTAGGTGAGTTTTCTTTGATGAATATGTCAATACACAAGGGTTTAACAAGTGTTTATCCTAAGTGAATTGCATACATGGATAAAAGAATAGCATCACTTATGCAAATGATGAATATAATAAAATTATTGTTAACATGTTTGTGGTTATATATTAGTTGGTTATGAGTATATTTTGTATGTTTCTTTGATTGGTTAAAGAAATTATTCATATATTCTATGTATAATAGTTTTGTGCAAATAAACATTATTCAATTAACTCCTCTAGTAACACCTTACTTCAGGGGTGCTCTTGGGTCTCTCTAGGGCCCAAGTGATGGGCCAACGTAACATATATATCATGTTGGGTATTAATTGTTTTGTATAGGAATAGGAACATGGTTGCATGCATGTTAGCATCAAAAATAACTCTTAACAAGGAATTTGTTCTACCAAGAATAGATTTTCCCCTTCTACTTTGAACTAGTCATATAATAACCTTCCCAAGGCATCCCAGTTTATGACAAACCTATGGGCTAAACCCTTATACTATTCAATTATCTTTCCCTTGAAAGACGTTATTAATAACCTCAAGGATATGTATATAGATATGTAATGTTTTGTACATAAAAATTGTTCATGTCTTACATATGGTTGATAAGAATAGTAGTTCTACCTCCTATAAAGTAAGGTAAACCTTCAACACTAAAATGGGAAGATTATTTCATTGTTATATTTATAAAAAGCTTCCAAATTTCCATTGAGACAAAGGTCTCTACTCTTTGTTGATCCATCATATTTTCTATGTACATGAATTTGATATAGACTGTGAGGTTAAAAATAGAGAAAAAATAAAAAAATTTATGTAGGATTTGGAGTCCTCGTGGTTGGTTTAGTCCTTCTAAGAGATAACAATAATTGGTTGGCATGGTTTTTCCTCTAGTGATTTATCATAGTGGATCTAATTTAGATTTATCTCATAAGCTCCTAGTTCACAACAGATATTTTAGGCCAACGGAGGAGTTACCAAGTGAAGATTTATGGATTCTCTTGTGGAGAAAATATTTAATACTTTTATTAATCTTATTGTTATAGATTACACCTATAGGTCCTTGGGACAAGACCTCTTTGACTTGTTCTATTTGGTGTGCAAGAAAATTTTTTATTAGGTGGATTGCACTTCTAAATGTCACACTATACAATCCAAATTCACATATGGGATTATCCAAGGTAACTTTCCTAAATCAAAGCAACCTCCAAATTAGGTTGGCACGTCTATCTTAATATTCTATTGAATATTAACTTACTAGGAATGAGATAAGAATCTAATTATGTTGAAGTTTAAATGAGGATGATGCACTAAGAAATTCAATCTTTGATCTATCCAATAGAAGGGAAAGCACAAAAAAAAAAAAATTACTTCTAGAAATGATATAATAAAGCACAATATGTCTATGTGTAAAGGGTGAGAACTCAACTTCACTAAAAAAATTAACCATCCACAAATAAATCTAGACCAAGATTAGAAAATAATCATAATATCCTTTATTGATTGATTTTAATAATACAATTACATAGAGCCTACAAAGCTAAAAGATATATTTAATTGAAGAAGAGAGGAAAAAAAAAAGACAGACTATCTTTGAGGACCTAAAATTTTCCTAAAGATCAAAGGTTATTTAGAAGGAATTTGAGCTCAAATTTGTATAGTCAAAGGGGTGTTGGAATGAATATGCTACATGCACTAATCCAAACTACACAATGTAAGAATAAAATGAAACATTTACATCTAGATGCTAACCTCACTTGATTCTCTACAAAGGCTTGATTGGCAATCAATATGCCTTTATATATGACCATTATAGTTGTATATAATATTCAAGCATGAGTGAAATGATGGCATGAGATTCGTAGCCCATTGACAACAATTTCAAAGGAACTTGATTTATCTTGATATAAATTCTAATTTAAAATGGATAGTAGACAATGCCCCAAGGGGTGTCTTCAAATATCAAAAAGCGATATTAAATCTCTAGATTCCTTTCAACCATATGGGAGAGGGCAATGTGGTATGATTTCATTTATTGCAAGGATTGTGGTTAGAATATTTATCAAGTTATTTTGGTCATTAAACCACACTATTAGATATATCAATAGCACGCATAGTCTTGGGAAGTTATCAAACCTCTGGATCTCTTGGTTTAGCATGAATGTGCCACATGCCTATCATTTTTTCTTTCCTTGAGAAGGGCTGGGCCACATAATATGGGTTGTGTTGTTAGAGAGATATATGCTAGTTACATAATCTGGGCTGGGCCACATAATATGGGTTGTGTTGTTAGAGAGATATATGCTAGTTACATAATCTTGGGAAGTTTGTCAGACCTAAAGATCTCTTAGTTTAGTGTGGATGCACCACATGCATCTCATTTCTTGCTTTCTTAAAAAGGGATAGGTCCCATAATATCTTCTTGGGTGATGTACATGAGACTCTTAAAAATAACTAAAAGTAAGCCTTTCTCAAATAAATATCATGTAAGAACATGTTTAGTGATCTATTCCACTTTTTACTTAAGTATGAGGCACAACTTCTTTAGAGACCCACAAATTATTTTGTTGGATTGATTAGACCTACACCATGCATTCTTTTGACAACTTTATTGCACTCAAGCACAAGGGGTCCTCAAAATTTTAACTTCAAGGAAAGCCTATAGATATTTATGTACAAGCTTCAACTTACAATGAAATACTTTTTGAACACTACAATAGACAATCACAAAAGAAAAACTGAAATTCTATCTTCATTATGTTAACATATAGTCTAATTTTTCAAAACCTTTGAGGCAAGTTTCTCTATATAATTGGGTTATTTTTCATTTATTTATGGGGGTTAAGCATTAGGTGTTCATTTATAAGTTGTACATAGATTTGTGGCATTGTTGTAATTATCTCAATTGAGTGCTATTGAACAATTTATTGTTCTATAATAAACCCCTAGCTATTATAATTATCAAAAATGTGTTCCTTTATTATATTGTAAGTGGGTAAGTAAACATGATTGTAATTATCCCAAGTGACTACCATTGTAATAGCTCAATGGCTTTCAATTATACTTTGTTTAGAACTCATTCTACTAATGAGACCCAACTTGAAAAGGCTTTTGAGATTTTTTATGTTACAATCCATGTATTAATTTATCTTAAAACTGCTATTCTTTTTTATTATATATCATTTAATTTAACTACCAATGTCATATTTCTCCTATAAATCCCAAACCCTTAATATTTGCATATTACAATAGTTGAACAATTATTTAAGTGACTACTAAAAAATAGCTATCCCGCATCCATTCCACAGTGTGAGGATTGAGGTTAGTTAGTAATGAACCTTTGTTCTAATCCTTGCCTCTCCCACTAACAAGCTTCTCGTGGTGTTATGAACCCTTTCTCTCATTGTGTTCCTCACATTAAAAAAAAAAATCAAAAACCTTAGACCCTCAAATAATGATTCCATATCCATCATATGAATATGAATGTGTCAGAAACAAGATGTGAGTAATTAGTTGCAATATTATTGCTTTAAAGCTCAATTAAAATGTTATTGCTTTAAAGTTTTATTGGAAGGGGTCATTCGATGCTCCAAATGTTTTGGCTTCAAGCCACCTTTATAAGGTTAATCTTTTTGGTCCTTGTTTGTATGCCCAATGTTTGTCATGTTCAACTCCTTTGGATTATGATACTAATTGTTTGGTGATATATTGCAATATTTACGTTGCTTGCTCCTTCATGTTGGTTGGACTTTAATGATCTATTTCTCATCTTTTGTAAATAAAGATTATAACCCTTTCAAAAACCCTACTTTAACTCTTATAAAAATAAAAATAAAATAAAATAAATTATTGAAAAATTATTATCCACATTCATCATTCATTATAGAGTATACATTTTTATACATCTAAAATTGTTGTGGAAATTAAGTACCGCATTGTTCTTGATCTTTAATAGTATGCTGTCTCAAGTGTATTGTTGCAGCTACACAATTCTCTTACAAAAAGATATTGCATGTGCAATTCATGGCTGATAAGTGAATGCACGGTTTTCCTCTTCTGGGTGAGTTAAATCTATCGCCTCTATGGATTCATATTATACTATTTGATTCATAATATATTATTTGGAAAAGTGTGGCCCATGTTTCAAGAAAACAATAAGAAAAGACAAATCTAATTATGATTTATATCTTTAGAAGATGTTTATTTAAGGCTGAGGACTACATGCAAAGCCATGCTTCACCATGGTTTCTTTTCTATGAAAATTAGTCATGATAACAAACTAGAATAACATTTAATATGACTATTTTTAAACTAATCTCCATTATTCATATAAACTAGGAATACAATGCAAACTTCGACATCCAAATTTCTAATGTTCATCATACCAGGGCTTTAAATGTATTGGCAAATATGAAAGAATACTTATTTCTCACTTGGCACAAAATGTGAGACAATTTCTTGAAGTTCGACATAGTTATTGGGCTTTAAATTTATTGGCAAATATCAAAGATTACTTATTTTTCACTCCACACAAAATGTGAGAAATTATTGAAGTTCAATCTATTATGTACTTTATTATTTTGAAAATTTTATTAAAGTTCAATGCATTTTGTCTTTTATTAGGTATGGTTTGTAGATTTTTTTTAGTTTTTAAAACTTTGTGGATTTATTATGTAAATAGGCATCACATTTAGTTAAATGAGATTCATAATGCTCCCCTTCTAATTTAAATGTCAATTGTAGTTGAATTAAAAATATATATATATGGTTTCATAGATTTTAAAAAAAAAAATTGTTAAGCCTATAAAATCTGTGTGTAGATTATTTCTCAGAGATATGATGTTTCCAAAACGAAATCATTTTCCCTGGATTAACCGTGTTTCTCCATATATATTTTGAATCACAATACATAATTCATCATCAAAATGAGAACAAAAAGAATGATTCTTCCCGATGATTAAAAGTTTGATTCAAATAATCAATAATCTAGTTTAACGTTCGGCATAGATTCATCCAATCCTCTTTCTTACTCAAATTAGCCTTCCTGTACTTGGAAGTAAAAAATAATGCTATTATTAAGTCTAAACGTCGACTATGCCTCTTTCCCTGGTCTGAGCTTTGCCTTAAGTAATCAATAATCTAGAATAAGTTGGGCATATATTCTTGCAATCCTCTATTTCTTGCATAAATTAGCCTTGCTGTATTCAGGCTATAAAATGATACTATTCTCGTTTAGTTTTATTTTGGATAATCGTGGTTTTAAGGCAATTTCTCATAGGCCTTTATAAATGTGAAGTTGTAGTTTAGAAATATGTATCCTGAATTAACATATAAGTGACAGTGGTTCCTCTTAGGAATCTTAATATGTATCTAGGTTACGCTTCATATATTATTTAGAGGGTTATGGTTGTTCTGGTGGAAAATGAGAAGAAGATGATGGAACCGGAATTAAATGAACAAGGTCTTTAACTTCACGAGTAAAATAATGTGCAGCCTTTGAGAAGAAATAATAATAATAATGTGCAATCCAATTCTCGAATGGGTGTCTATTCAAAGATTTTGCCCAAGTAGCTTAGAGACCAACTCAGGGATTGTGGAACACGCAAGGCAATAAATAGTCAATTGTAAACTTTCCTGCCATATAAAAACCTAACAAGGTTGCAGTTTACCCATTGAACCTTATATCCTAAAGTTAAACCGTAAGAGTGGTACAAAACAACATGATCAAGATGGCTAGCTTACCTGAACCATCCACCATACACACTGGCCTGTAGGATTCCAGCAAGGTATCCTGTATATATCGTAGCATTTTCAATTTTCTTTAAACCACTTTAATTAACCTTTTAATTATTAAAAAACAAAATTAAAAAAATTCTCTCTTTAATTGATATTACATTCTATTATCATGCATTGGTGATTAACTGAAAGAATGAACATAAGATATTTTTGTCATCTACACCAGTACAGGTGCATAACTGGAAGACTGTAAATAAGTATTCTTGTCAACTAAGCCTCTACATGTTAGTTTAAGAGACACCACATACAACTTTTCTCACATATTATGACATGGAAGGAAAACTTAAATGCCATTCGTTTCATTTAACATCAACAGTTGCAAGTTTTGTCGCAATGGCAAACAATATATAACCTCTATATCATTGCAAATCATAAGCATGCTAATTATACTTCTTATTACGAAATTTATTTGTCTGCCATCTTGACATGCCATCTAAATATCAGTTGACCACATCTTATGACAATTGCATATTCCTCAGCTCTAACATGTCTTAGCCTTAATAATGTTCACAAAGAGGCAACAAACAAACAGAAGAATGAAATGTTATTCAAAACACTATTTAACATAAGAGGGAAAAGAAAACACAAATTTTTATGAAAATAAAAACAACACAAAACTCCAAAATAATCTGGCCAAACATAGTCAAAACCCAAGTAATTAAAATATTGTGATTTCAAAACGAAATTTCTACAACAAATAGGGCCAGGAATAAGATATGTATACTACAGGATGGGGGGGGTTGAGTAAGTCTCTCTTGAAGCCAAAACTTGATCAACTAAAGGCCAAATACCAATGAAATAAAGCTACAAAAGACAAAAATACATGAGCCTTAGGAAGCTTGCCCTCCTCACCTGCACATTGTTGAAATGCTAGAAGCATGTTAATGTATACTTCCCAAATACATTTTCTTCAAAGGCAGCCTCAAGGAATGTCTTCCCTTGTATAATAAATTCTTTTGATATGTATGAACTGAATATTAAATTTCAAGTTAATAAACAAGTCAAGCCCTGTTCATAAATAGAACATCTTCAACAAGCTTGACTATCTACAGTGATTCTGAACCTTGACCAAGTAGAGAAAACTTATACGAATGACTGGAAAGAGTCTAGTTAGCCTGTCCGTCCCTCCGGGGGGTTCCTGTTCCATGATAGATATGCAGGATCGCCCAGCGGCCTGCAACCAACATGAATCAACTTAGACTTATGACTCATCAATATGTGCAATAGAAATACAATAGATTTTGTGGTATTATTTTGTATTGATGCTCTGCATAAGATTTAAGCATTGATGTTGGGTTAATTTTGATCCTCACGCAGTCTGGTCTGAATGGGGCAATTGGCAAAAATTGAAAAATGCTTATATAAGGCCATTTGTACATGGATGGTACATTTTACTAATCAATAAAAGCACTACAGATCTCAGGAGAATAATTTTAACTTCCTGGAATAAGAGCTACATCAAATGAATAGAACAAGTAACCTTTAAGATGGTAGGTAGTGTGGCTCATAGTGATTTGCTGAATTGGAAACTCTAGTGACAGCTCAAAAAAGAATTTGAACTATTTAAGTATATCAAGTAATTCTACTCAGTTTGCCACTAGAACATAATAAATAGATCATCCCAGATGCATACCACTCGGTTACAGGCGTGAGGTTGCACTTAAAAATCTCTTATATAGGATTGCACATTACCTTGGCTTTATAATATGCACCAGGAAGAAGACCATCGCCAAAAAGAAGCACAAACCTCCAACAGTTAGGTAAGCTATCCCAAGAAAGTTGTTCTTCCCCCCAAGGAAACTTGTTGTAGAAAGCACCAGCTTCTTCTTACCACTAAAACTGTAGGTATTGTAGTTATTAGCCAGATCGACTTCGATGGTGTCATTTGCATTGAGATCATCCTCAATCTTTCCATACAGTTTTCTAAAGGTTGGAAGAGCTGCAGTTCGCATCCACACAATAAGATCCTCTTGCTCACTTAACTGCATTGTTCAGCAAACAACAAGGAATAATCAGCATAATAGCTAATTGCATGCTGTCTTTTATAACCAACAACCAAGACCAAAAGAAAACAAAGACTAAAATAACCTATATGGATACTGCACGGATCCACAACAATGACTGCAACTAAAGAAACAGGCAAAATAAATGTGCCCTGATGTTCACAAGTGCACTAAAGCCCCCCCAGCTCCACAGTCAACTAGCACATTTTGTTTAAAATAGCTAGGAAAGAAGCACTTACAGATTTGGTTGGATCCAAACTACCACCTCCAATCAAAGTTCCATTCTGAAAATTCTGAGGGAAAACATCATTTCCAAATTTATGCTTACGGTCACTTTTCCATGAAATATGCTTCTTGTTCACCGTGAGTGATTTCCCACTTCTCGAGAAATTGTACGTATCATTGAACAGACTCCAAGCTATGAGACCACATGGAACAATTGGAAGACCATTTCCAGTTGTTGCTTCAGGTTTGCAAGAGTCTGTCTCATTCGCACTGTCCTTATCCCTCAGCTGCTGATCATTTCTGCTCTTAACATACCTGAAAATGTTTGCATGTATTAGTTATATTCTAATCCATCAGCTATGCACACACTCCTAAAAATAGGAACATTTTATAGAAATTCTCTATGATCCCATGTTCTCAAATCCAAACAGCTGATACTCATGGATACATTCATTTAATGAATAATCTTCGAAACAGGTCTCAACACCTACATCAAATCATCTGACAAAATTACAAACCTACAAATTTACAAACTAGACAAACTGCATGAGCAAAGCCTTATTTAGGGTTCGCTTTTTTCATAAAATGTGTCAATACTTACCTTCTATCCAGTGTACTCTTCCACACCTTGTTCATGAAAAGTTGTAATGTTTTTCAAATGACCACACAAAATGTGCATGCGAAGCACCAAATGTACCCTATAGGAGACACTGGACAGAATTGCCACGTAACCAGTCACCTCAACACACAGGATACAGTTACATTGCCAGGGATGGGAAGATCTTTTTGAACTATGGTATGGGAGCAAATGTATAAGAGAACTGTATTACATTCAAATATTTTCATCATGATATATGTGGGTACCGGTACAGCCCAGAGTTTGCTGATGACTATGCAAGTAACCCTTAGATCATAGTAGTAATCATAGAGAAAGCCTTGATAGCAAATTGCTTAATAGCCAGATAAACAATCAAATCCTACAGACAAGCAAAAGGAATGTTCTATTTCTTAGAAAACCACAGCCATAGAACTACTTATTGAGATGCTAAATCTGGATGAGTGTAAACATGAAATCAGCTGGTACTTCAAACCACAGTTTACTCATCTACCTCTGCCAGAACATGTATAAAATAATAAGCATGACAGAAACAATGCCCGATGAGAATTTAAATCATATTAATTTATAGGACAGAATTTCAACTGAAACTGGTGCAGAATAGTAGCATGGGAAGCCGTTTTGAAAGATCAATTTATCTGGGAATTAACAGAGCTGTTATTGCATCTTGAAAGTCAATCTGCAATTAGAACTGTGATGTTGCTGTCCAGTAACTATCATAGTGATCTGCATCATTAATTGGTTGTTTAATCTCCATTAAGATATGATCCATGGTTTATAAAATTGAGCTGAATCTTGCTTGTGTGATCCACTACATAAGATGAGCAGTCCATTGAAAGGATGATCCAATGTTCAAGGTTATGTTCCACTTCATAAAAAAAACCATCTTATCTAAAGATCAACCTTCCATATAGTCTAAGACCATTATCAAACTGGGCCTAGCCATTATAATAGGCACCTTTATAATCAAAATTATCTTCTAGCCCTGCCAATTCTATACTTTGTAGAACCATTTTTTTGCAAGTGGTGTCATTTTGAATGTGATAAAAGTATGTCTTACTTCCTTCCATAAACTTTCTTGCTAAAAAGCAATGCTCCCAGTTATTGGCATGTTTTCTATTTCAGGAATGTATTGGGGATGCAAGGCTAGGGAAGAGATGTCCCACTCCCACCCCAGGAAAAAAGTTGGGAATGTTCTAAGATGTCCCTCTTTTTAAACTACATTTTGAGGATGACTTGCCATAACTCAACCGTCCCAGGGACATCAAGCTGTCCTCTGCACCTACAAAGTTTAAGTTTAAAAAAAAAAACTAATCCCCTCATAGGGGGACCTAGAAGACCACTCAACCTAAAGATACACCCAAAAACCGTATTCCATTTGCATCTTATGACTTCACGTTCTGCACTTGCATTTTTACAATTTTGAATTTACTTTTGAAGGCAAGAAGAGGAAAACCAAAAGGAGAGGAAGGAGAAAGAAGGAAAAAGTTCAATCAATAGATCATGGAATCACCAGGCATGTCAATGCCTCAATCCATCCATTTTTTCTGATTTTCTTTGTTATGTTTCATATTTGTAACAAGTTTTTTCCCCAGTTTCATTTGCTTACATTGTACAAACAAATGTAAACAGTAAGTTCTCACTGTGATTGAAACTATGTGTTTAACTTATTTATTAAAAAATATGAAAAATACAAAACAAACCGTCTAGTGCTTGAATAAGCTGCTGGTATTTTTTCCTACTTCAAAACATCAAAACCCATTTTTTGTTTTTTTAATGTTTCTATTTTTTGCACATACAAACGCATAAAAAGTCTGCTTTGTTTGCACTTCTAATGCCCTAAAAAAATTTTAAACAATGGCTGCCTTTTTTGGCACTTGAAATGTGATACAATGCATTAAAATATTTACTGTTCTTACATGTATACTTTTAATTTTTTGTTATATTTCATTTTAGGGTCAAGTTGGTTTTACTTGAGTGACAATGAGGAGCTCAATTTGGGTGATGAAAAAGTGAGAAACATGGGAAAAAGGTGAGGCCAGCCAAACCCCCCAGAAAAGCAATTTAGATTGGAACTGCATTCCAATCTGATTGCCCTTCAAAGATGGACACCATATGACAGAGCCATTTATGAAGAATACTTGAAATTAACAATGCAACTAATTCAGGTGGGACCCAAAGCTGGAAATGAAACGTTTGCCCAGATCACTAAAGGGCAACATTACAAGTGTTAATGCACATTTCTTGCACATACCTAGTAAAAATTTTGGCCCTTGTATCAAGCTGACACTTGACAAGAGTGCTGAGATAATTGACATCACTCTAACATCTATCACTTCCTCTAGGGTTTCTACATAGAGATTTAGACCCCCTATCATTCTAATATTTGAGGTGAATGGGGTGCAATCAAGGGGTAAATAGAAGGCCATGGTTCAGCATCAGCAAAATTGATTACAGATATGTTTAATGTGTAGGCTACAGATGATGCAAATGAGGTCATTCATAAATTCTTTTTGCAAATATTATTCTTTTTCATGTTGTTTGATCTTCTTGTTTCAAGGAAGCTATGGCAAAGGTAAGCAAAGCTGATGTTGCTTATTTGCCTCCTAGCAAGACCAAATTGAGGACCAAAATCTTAAAAAAACTACTCTAAGGTTAACTTATTGAGGAAGATGAATATCATATGGTTGTATCATAATCATGGATGGGTAAATAGACATTAAACATCATCCACTCGTCACCATCATAGTTACGTGTAAGCAAAGCCTACCTTCTTAATGGTGATTGATTGCTCAAGAAAACACAAGGATGTAGAGTTTCAATTTCATATCCTAAGAGATATTATTGAGGAGGTTGGCCCTTAAAATGTAGTGCAGATGGTTACATCAGCTGAGTCTACCTATAGTATTGACCCTTGTATGTATGCCATAAAAAATGCACTTAAGAACAAGAAAAATCATGTGGGTCAAAAAATTTGTGTATGCAAAGGAGGTGCACATGTTCATTTGCAACCACCACACTTCATTGGCATTGTTTTGGTCTCTTTCAAGCAAGGAATTACTCAAACCAATTGAGACCTGATTTGCTTCACACTTCATTCTATTGGGAGAGGATACTTGAGTTGCATGAGCCCTTGCAACTTATGATTATGACATATTATTGGACTAGATGAGAAGATTCCAGGACAAAGTAGGGGAAGGGAGTGAAAGAGACTGGTTAGTGATATTTTTTGGTCAGATATGAGATACATCATATCTTTTGTATTCTTTGTTTCAACCCCATCAAATTTGGGGATTCTTATCTCCCAATATTGGAGAAATCTATGAGTGAATTGATAGCATGCTTGGACAAATGAAGGCCGCCACTAATTAGAGTGATCCCATCCTACAATTCTACCATGAGAATTTTCAACCGATCATTCAGCAGAGGTGAGAAAAGCTGAACACCTGTCTACATGGCTGCATACGTATTGAATCCAAAATAATATGTGCAAAAAGGCCTGGCAAAGTTGTTCTACTTGACAACAAGGTGAGGAATGGCCTCATGAAGGCCCTAAGAAAATGTATGGCATGGGGGAAGCTTCATTTATTAGAACAGAGTAAATCGAATTTGTTAAACTTGATGGCTACAAGAGTTCAATGAAGATTGGCATGCACACTGTGGCACAAGACATCAAATAGTTAGTGGTAAATATGTAGGCCTCCCTAATTGTTGTGCATGCCAATCAACTATGCTTGATAGGTTCTAGTACATTAGCTATTGAGAGTAACACATCCCCATATAGCTTTATCCACTCTCTTAAGAGGAAAAAACTGAACTCTAGGAGAGCAGAAAAGCTTATTGCTGTACACAGTGCCTTGCATCTCTTTAATTGCAAGCCATGTACAAGCAGAGTCCAGCCACATAATGGGAAATACAACCCAAGGTAATGCAATAAGTTAACAAGGACCAGGACATGCAGCCAAGATTTTTGGGGTCATGTTGTAGGAGCCAATTGAGTCTTGCAGTTCTCCTGACACAGAGCAGTTTCTGAGATTTCCATTGGATAATGACTCCATTTTCTGAGCTTGCTCCTCTAACTGAATATGCATAATATCTTGTTTTTGACATTGCCATTTTGTCATTGTGATGTTTGTTACTTGTGATCCTTAGCTCATTTGTATTCTGTAACTTTCATCGATATGAATAAAATTTAAAAGTTAAAAACCATATTACATTAATATGTCATTATGATTATCAGATGGATTATTGGATCAATGGAATGTCATTGCAATTTCACAATATTGTATATATTTTTAAAAATTCAGATTGTTTTAGCTTACTTTACATTTTTTATTTATTTGTAATTTAAATTTTTAAGTATTATCTTCATAGCTGCCCTTCAGCAATCCCCAAAATCTGGAAAACAAAATTGTCATCCCTGAAACTCCATCCCCAAGTCGCCCCATCCTTGGAACTCAAAGAGAAACTGTTAAAATGAACATTTTGTAACTAAAGCAGCAAGTATGGAAGCAGCCATGAAACATTTGGTATCTAAGGAAATCCTTTTAACATGCAATTGCTGTGAACATGGCTACTTATGTCCAATAACCAAAAAATGTTGATTAGAAGATATAACTGTATTTTTCAAAAAGCAGAATTTGTGAACATTTCCTCACCGACGATGATTCTGATAGAAGTTATCAAGCTGGTAGTATACATAAATTGGAGCCTTCATATCTTTTGGTACCTGTCCAATAACAAAATTCTATTAGAACTTCCTCTTTTCTATTATTCATAATTTATATGTCCCACTATACCACCAATGATGAAAAGCTCAACTTTTTCCTTTGCTTGCTCATGTGTAACGGACTAAAACAAAATATATATACTCATATAAAGTGAATCGTAACAATCAGGCTAAACACCTTACCATTAATGTCCTTTTGCAAGCCTTACTTTCATTACTCTTTATAAATTGAACCCTAAGATCCCTGGTAGCATTATAACCAGGAGGCACACAAGCAATCTCATAACGATCCACAATTTCAACAACCTAAAATCAGAGGAGAGAAATCAATATCCTTTGGCAATACAGAAAAACAAAACTATCTGCACAGATTTTCAAGGGGCGGAGTGGCATCACTAACTTGCTTACATGACATGGTAATGAGAAACAAGAAGAGGAGGACATACTCTATTTGATGCTACAAGAGAAATAACCCCAATAGGAATGAAGATAACACCAACTATCATGAATGCTGAGATAACCTGCAAAGAAACAAGCAAATTTGAGACAAGTCATGGTGTAACATGTAATAGCTTTGATATATGGCATGTGCTGCATTGGAAACATATAATGTTTAAGCAAAGTTCATCTTGAAATAATTTCTTAGATGACCCACATTACTAAAAACTTTGAAATGTCAAAATTTGTGTCTCCTTGCCACAGATTCATATACTTACCCATCCAGGGGTCAAAAGAGGCTTACATGCAGGAAGCTCCTGTTGAGTGAACTTAGAATCTGACAACACAAAAAGAAGAAATCTTAATGAGAATGAAAGTTTCCATAAACAACCATTAAAAAAATTCCAGCAAGATTGGACAGTTGAACGTTCAATGCAAAAGTAAACATCACCAAATGGCAAATATGGAATTCCAAAGGATAGTGAATCTGGTAGCAAACTATAAGTGTAGACATTTACAGTCACACAAAAAGGAGGAGTATAAATCAGGCATATTGCAGCAAAATTCACCTCACCATATATAAGTCTGTGCTCTAGTAGCAAAACAAATTCTCGGCAATTACTTAGCAAACCAAAAGATAAAGATTTTTTTAATTAGTCAAGAAAATATCAGGGTAGGGTTAGGGTGTACTATTTCTTTTAAATTGCTGTCAAAAACAATTTTAAACAATTTAAAGACAAAAATCATGAGCCAATCGTAATTAAATCATGCTCCATTGACCAGAAAAATGGCTTGACCAATTAATTGAAAAAGAAAGAGATTTTTTCGGCAAAACATCAGCAGCAAGGCCGAGTCACGATTAATCACAATGTTTTCCAAGTTATTGCTACTAATTTCTACCTGCCTCTTGATTTGACAATAGGGAGAAGTTCTTAATTATATTCTTCATTAATAGCAACAGGTATGGATATAAGAAATGGTTCTATCACTTTTGAGCATTATCAAATATTAGTAATGAAAATGACTGCATGCCTAAAAGCAATCAATGTCATAATGTCCCACTTTTGGCTGTCAGTTTGGCCAGTGAAACCAAGAGATGCATCTTTGGGATGTGGGAAATGTCTCTAGTACAGGATATTGGTACAAACATGCTCCCTGATACCAGGAGACTCCATTCCACATCTCTCATGCAGTCTCCGGACTCGAGCAAAAATTCTTACTAAAAAATGAATAAAAATAAAAGGCCAAAGTTGTTTATGCATTATATACCAAATTACATATTTAATAAAAAGAATTCTGGTGTCTCCCTGTGGATCCATATTCATTTTAATTTTATTGAAAAATGGTTTCCCTGTCTTGGTCACCTTGCACCTGAATGACATGTATATTTGAAAAACTTAAGCATCCCACTCCGTGTAAAATAGGATCCAAAGTCAAAATAACCCATCTGGCAACAAGATGCATCAAATACATCACATGCTTTAGGATTTGTTATGAAAAGAAGATAACAAACCCGAAAAGAGAACTCACAATCGTCTTGGGATACAAGCAGCCCCTTCTTGGGTGAAAATATAGAAAACATGGCAATTCTAGAAGTAATCCAGGTGTGGTTGGAGCAACTGGGATTTGTCAGGAGTTAGCAGGAACTCCCAGCTTTTGCTTTTGTTGGGGATTGAGCATAGTCTCAAACAACATGATTAAGGCACTTGCAAATTGTAAAGGGATCCTGATAGCTCTAGAATGCAAGTTCAAGAAAGTTTTAGCCTCAGCTCTTGCCTCACAGGCCAGCATCCACGATTAGAAACTTGAATTGATCCTAAGACATATTCGCCACCTAGTCAGCAAATTCCAAAGTTTTCAATCACAACACATCTGTCACAAAGTAAATAGGGAAGCAGATGCTCTTACTTTAAACAAGCTTCATTTCTCAACACTTCCAAGGACTACACAACCAATGGTATTGACCTTCCACACACCACAATGAGCAACCTAAAAGAAATTGTCAATTAAAAATGCAATCGTCAATAAAAACCTGCCTTTCCTTCCACAAAAGGCCGCCTTCTTTCAAGTCTGCATCCCTACATAAACATAGAAAATAGAAACTATTAATGTGGTATATAAAATCTAATGAGGGTGATTGACATTCTATATGTCCACCTACCCTCAGTAAGCAAGCTCTTCTCTCTCTTGTGGCGACAGGAATTTATGCCACTTTCAACCAAAATCTAATGATTAGCAACCTTATTGCATAGGATGGGATGTGACAGCAATTACCCTGCCAGAATGAGGTGTCACTTGCCCATTAATCATTCTTTAGCAAGAAAACAAGAGCTTAATCATCACTATCCTACCTTTTTATTCCATCTTTCAGCTCTTGTTTTTGTAAGCATTTGGCTCTGCTCCATTTGGTTGCCTCTCTTGGCTCTACTGTTTGCTTACTTTGAGGCAATAGTTGTAAAAATGCTAGCAACTTCGACAGCTAGTTACACAGGTTAACAAGCAGCAAAAGGTTGAAGATTCAATCTACCATAAGGCATGCATGGTTGCAGCTTCCTCTACCTACTTAAGTGGCAACCCTCTTCACTCCACAGCAGTCTCTTAGGTTTGTGGTTCTCATCACATATTTAGTATTGCTTTCTAGGATTGATCCATGGTGGGGTGTGTGCCTATTCTCAGCATGTCTCTCATGCCAGTTTTGTTCTCAAACCAACATGGCTAAGACAAATCCTACTCCTTCCCTGCAAACTTCTCTGAACAAGAATTCTAGAAACTACAGTAGACTCATAGAGGCTCTGGTCTTAAACAGTTGAATTCCCCTGGCAAACCTCATATCAACCCCTCTCACCAACTTTAGGAGTGGATAGCCAAGCACCATGATGCCATCTCTGTCTATGAAAGCAACATCAACCAAAATGTGGTAAAAATGTTGGGCTGGCCAAGGACTCCAACAGTCATGTGACCTTGAAGACTCCCTCAGATTCCAGTCCCATTCCTATCTAACACCCATTCCATGCATTCTTTAGTCAACAATACAGTTGCTATCACCAAATTCAACTAGGTCTGGCTTAATGCCGTAGATTATCAAGGAAGAAATTAAACATTTGGTTAAGGACTTGGCTACTTTCAAAGAACATATTACTACTGCAATATACAATAGAAAAGCACCCTCCTCAGATAGGACCTCAAAATCTTCTCCCAACAAGGCTCCCAAAGCTCCCCACATAAGCCATATATCTGTGTACACCATGAAAAGTGTTTAGCTGGTTGTATTGCAGAAGCAAACTCAGTGGCACGTAGCTAGTTCTGCCGCTATTTGGAGTCCTTGCTTACTGCTCTCACATCCCCATGCCCCCAATGAAAGCCTGGACTTGGAAGATTTCAAACAAGATACCTCTAGTTAATGAAACGATCTTTAGATGGTTGTAAGACATCAGTAGTACAGGCCCACATGAGTGGCAAACACTCTACAACTTTCACCTCAGGAATGATTACAAAGTTTTTCATGGCCAAAGTCCAAGACATGGCTACATGCAAGCATAGGAAAGAAGCCACTTACCAACATCAAGAACTAAGAAGGCAACAAATGTTTTGTTGCAGGTCCAGGGAATATTGATGAGGCTTAAGCTTATGGTTCTATGTTTGAGTTCATTACTGTTTTTATCAGGAATGGATATTTTAACTCAGGGACCATTATATTTATCAATTTAAATTTTAAAACTTGAGTTTTACTTTAATATGGTTTCTCAGTTTAAACATTCTGCTGAAACTTGTCTTTATTCCAGTGATAAATTTTATTATTATTTTTGGTCTGCAAATATCTATCAAACACGTGACTGCCCTTTACAGGCCGCTTGGGTTTTCCAAAGAATCCACAGCTTCATATACACTCAAAACTAAAAAACTATTAGATTACCAAAATCAGTGAATTACTTCTTCTATATTTCGTATTTGGTTTTTTAACCTAATGTAGCAGCTTTTCACCTTGTCAAAAAAAAAGACATTATGTGGCAAGCTACTATTGGATAGACAAATAGTCTAAGATTAACCTCGGTAGTCACAGCTGCAATATTTAGAAAGAACAAAGAAGACATATTCTACAGCTAAGGAAAAGGATCGTGTGGTAGTTGCATGACATCCAAGGTTGTAAAGACGAAGAGCGAGCAGTTAGGCACTCAAATGAGGACAAGATGTTAAGGGTGCATAGGATCTTGACAGTAGAGGAATTCAATAAATAAATTAATGAGTAAGCATAATGAACCCCTCAACCGATTGGGAGAGGAAATCAAATAGTCGAGCATGTCTCCTATTTGCCACATGCATAGATCATATGCCTTGTATATAAGCGAATGAAATAAGACATTATGGATGGTAAGTTTACCTCACATCTATTTAACAACTCTTATTAATTAAGGCTCAAAACCTTAATCTACCAACCCTACACATATCTGTACATGTGGCACATATACACGTGGTGACATTCAACCTATCAATAATCACTTATTAGTTATTAATGAGGATGTATGTTCAATATGTATCATACTTACAAGACTCAAACTATATATCAGAGTTACAAGACTAGGACTCAACTTAGACTAGGCCAGCTGATTTTCTACTTGGAACTTGGAATCAACACTTGGACTCAGCGAATTGAAAAATCATAGAATCGGCACCCAGACTCAACTGATTTTCTAAGGATTTATAGCTTTTACTATGCACTATCCAATAAATCAACTTTAAAGACATAAGAAACTTGTCAATTAGAAGCTTTTTTGATCAAATTATAAATACATAAGTATAGATTGATCAAATGAGTATAAAAGTGGATTTGAGTTGAAGAAAACAACATTTTTAAATATATAAATATAATAATATTCTCAAGTGTTTTAGGTGTACAAAACTCATAGATTATGACATCCATAGCATCAAAAACCAAAATCACATGGAGTCATGAAATATGGTTGCGAGGAGCTTGTATCACTCAGCCCAACATCACTAGCATTCTAGCTCCATGTGGGTTCCTGCACTTGCATCTCAGACAAGTTT
>VDFB02058242.1:684549977-684677870 GCA_007258455.2 Sequoia sempervirens
TTTTGGGAGATCTTGAGTGCAATCTTGTATTTTTTTGAAAGAAATACAAAATTTTGGGGGGGTTCCATTTTTTGCTTTGTATTGCAGGTGCATTTTGGGAGCTTGTTGCATAAGATCTGAGCTCACCATTGCATCCGAAGCATCCAAGAAAGTCAAAATTTCCTTTTGTTTCATCCTAGTTAGACATTGGAGGCCAAATCTAAAAGGGTTTGAAGATTGATGTTGGTTGCTAGATCCAGGAGGTAGCCATATTTTCAGAGGATTTTTAGCCAAAAAGGACGTTGCCATTATATTAAGAAGGGCCAAAAACCCCTAAATTGATTGCCAGATCATCGAATTTGGACAAAATTGTCCACTAAGGCAAAAAATTTTCGCTGGTTGAGCTGTACGACCCAACCATTATTACGTCGGTACAATTTTTTATTTTTAAATTTCATTTTTCTGCAAAATTATTTTTGTAAATATATATATATATATTATTTCGTAGTTTTTTCATTCATTCTATAAAGTTTCTTTTAATTTTTTTTTTTTTTAGTACCCTACATAGGCAAGGTACTATAGATAGTACCTTCCTACACATGTACCAGGTGTGTCTGTAGGCAGCCACATGGCCTACAACCATGGCCCTCGCGACCCCCTCTTCACCTGGCAGGTAGCCAAACAATTAAAATGACGAGTCTTCTTTTAATCAACGACCATACACTTCAAAAAATCTGGCATACCTTGTGAAATCAGTGGCAATAATCCACATAATACTTTAAGAATATTTCGGCTACGTTTAGAGGATATTTTGGTCAAAGAGGCGACAACGACAATGATAGCGACAACGACGAGCATTTGATCGTCAATTTTAAACTGGTGCAAGTGCGTGACGACTGATTGACCGTCAAATTTAAGCTCATGCTTTGTTGATGTCGGCATTGCGTCAATATCTTTTTGAAAAATTAGACCCCCTCTCCATTAAGATTTTCAATTTTGCAGTTCAACTTTGAAGGTTCATATCTTGGTCATTTTGAGGCCTTTTTCAGTGCAATTTTTTTTTTATTTGGGCTAATTTTTCATGTACTCTGTAGTGGTATTTTATGATTTTAGTGGACATATTTTTTAGAAATTCCAGTTTATCCAAATTGTACCTATCCAATCCTCATTTCTGCAAATTCTAGGGCTGCGTTAAGACTCATACAAACTCCTTTTTAGGTGTCTTTTTTTTGAAAGTGCATGATTTTTTCTAAACTTCATAGTTGTGATATTAGTTTATAGTGATTGTGATCAGAAATTGTACTTTCAGAATAAGGTCTATTTTGGCCCATTTTGGCATTTGTAAAGCTAAGATCTCAGTTTGGTCTTTTGTATTAGTCATTTGAGTCTATTGTAGCCTACTAAAGGTAGTTGTAAAATATTGAAAATCATAAGTCCACTTTGCTTGGCTTGTAAGTGGCCATTGTACACACACTAAGTATAAAGTGCCAAATCATCTTTTTTTTGGGGGGGTACTTTGATTGAGTGAATTTGGGGGGGTGTCTTGTGTGATTGTTCCTCTCTCTCTATCTTGTTCTCTTTCATTTTGCTGCTATGGGTTCTCCTAAGTTTCCTTTTTTAACTCCACATAACTATGCTTCTTGGAAAATTGATGCTTGGAGTAAGTTAATGGAAACAAGATTAACTGATTCAATATTGATGGAACTGTTGTTGCACCATTTGATCCTAAAGCTGATCCTATTGCTTACATGGAATGGCTCACTAAAAATACTATGGCTCTTGGAACTTTGAGGAAATATGTATCTAAAGATCTCATCTTTCAAATTAAAAAGTGTAAAACAATCAAAGAGGCTTGGGAAAAGTTTGGTCAATTGAAGGGCCAAGTTGATGAGATTAGAGGTTATCAGCTTGACAATGATCTCACAATGTTAGATCCCAAGAATTTTGATACAATCCAAGACTATGACACTAAGGAAAATGAGCTAAGAGCACGACTTAAGGATTGTGGCATTGACAAGAAGGATGCATAGTTGGTTTACAATTTGTTGGGAAAGCTTCCATCAAAATATGAGAATATGCAACATTTGTTTCTAGCTTCCAAATCCATCACTTGATAGTGGGTAGTTCTTTTGCTATGCCATCATTTGATGCATTCACAAAAATGTTGATGTTAGAGCAAGCAAAGTTGATAAGCATGGGGGTTCTCAAGTCTTCAAAGTCCAAAGCTTTGGTGGCTAATCAAGGGAATCAAGGGACTCAAGGAAAGGGTTCCAACAAAAGCAAAAGCAATCTAAGCCAAATGCATATACCAGATATAAAACTACCAGTCTGTCCTCTCTCACAACAAAGGGAATTCTGTCTCCTAATAGGGTAGAGATTCAATCTATGAAGGAGAGACCAGCGTTCATGTTGCAGGAGATTTCGTCCCGCGATGAGCACGAAAATCATTTACACACTACACTGAAGTGGTGGTTGGCACGTACCAAACAAGAAGAACAACATCAGATTTTTCCTCTGCCTGCACAGAAGAAGGATTAAATGCTCCTTCCACTCATAATCAAAGGAAAAGGAAACATTTGTAGCCACAAGTTCTAATACAGCAGTGACTGGATGTGACTCTGGGGTTGCTTTCTCATCATGGGTTCGAAGTGGATTTTCTGCTTTGGAGCCATCTAAGGCTCCTGCATATTCATGAGGAGATGATATGCTCCAAGAGTGGAAGTTGAAGGTTAGGTTGGTAATGGATGAGTGGAACATTTAGAATGTTCTCTATGTGCTACAACTGACCAATCTTCTTTCAATCTACAAATCACTCACTTTGGAGATGAAGAAAGTTGAGTTTCACAATTCAATTGTGGTGAAAGAACTTAGGATGATGCCTTGGTTGCAATGGGACAATCCAATCACAAGACACGACTTTACTGATTCTCCCACTTTGTGCCTAAATATCCTACAATCTTGCTCACTCATTCAAATTTAGAAAGTAAGCTATGGCATGAGCGGTTTGGACATCTCAATTACCACTATCTTCAGCAACTTAGCTCCAAGGATAAGGTAACAGGACTCCCTCAAATCAACTTTTCAAAAGGTGTATGTTTAGGTTGTTCCATGGGTAAGCATCCAGAAGAGAAGTTTGATAAAGAGAAGTCTTGGAGAGCTTTGGAAGTTCTTCAATTGGTTCACAATGATGTAGCAAATCCATTTCCAGTACCATCATTTAGCAAGGAACACTATGTTCTCACCTTCATTGATGACTACTCCTGCTTCACATGGGTCTATTTTCTTGTTCACAAGAGTGAAGTGTTTGACATATTTCTAGCCTTCAAGGCTCATGTTGAGAAGCAACTAGGGAAGCAAGTCAAGATTCTTCACACTGACAATGGAAGGGAATATGTGAACAATAGACTTGAGGAATTTTGTACTCTTGAGGGGATTGATATTCAACATTCAATTGACTACACTCCACAACAAAATGGTGTTGCTAAAAGGAAGAATAGGACCCTTAAGAAGATGGATAGCTGCATGATTCATGCTTGTTCTCTTGGTCCTCAATTTTGGGTAGAAGCTATTAGTTGTGCCACACACATCCAAAATTGGGTTCCCCATACTTGGATTTGAAGGGTATGACTCCTTTTGAGGCTTGGTGTGGTAGAAAATTGTTTGTGAGACACTTCAGAGTTTTCAGCTGTCCAACTTGGGCACACATACCTCCAGAGAAGCTCAAAGCATTGGAACCTTAGAGTAGGCCTTGCATCTTTGTTGGATATCCTGAAGGTGTTAAGGCATCTAGACTTTTGGATCTAGAGACACATGAGATATTCATTGAGAGGAGTGATCATTTTAAGGAAATCTCTCCTATCTTGGCCTCTAATCCTCCTCTTCCTTCCTCCATAGTGGAAAGTGATGATAGTGACTCAAATGATGATTCTCCCTCAACTCTGACTCGACGGATCACACCTTCGTAGGGTCCACTTGCAGTTGAGGAGCCTCGTCCTTCATCTCCTACTAAACCTTGTTGGGCTTGACAGACTCTTGAGTTAGTAGGTTCTCTTGTTGGGGATCCTTCAGATACTCAAAGGACTCAGTCACAACGTTAGGATTTTCCACATGCTTTTATTGCTAGTGCTTCCCATCTATAGTCCTTCAAGGATGCATCAGGAGTTCCAGAGTGGGATTCAACAATGGAGGAAGAGTATAGTTCGCCCGACTAGGAGAAGTTTCAATGGGTGTCCTTCAGGATGTGACTTGTGGAAAAAAGGTTTCTCATAGGTTCCAGGTATTGATTATATAAAGACCTTTGCACCTATTGCTAAGATGAACTCCATTCGCTTGAAACTTGCTATTGCTTCAGCTCATGGTTGGGATGTACTTCAAATGGATGTGAAGAGTGCATTTTTTCATGGGGATCTTCATGAGGAGATTTACATGGAGCATCCGCAGGGATTCATACAAGATTCTTCTTTGGTTTGCAAATTGAGGAAGTCTATCTATGGCCTCAAATAGGCCCCTAGGGCTTGGTATGCCAAGATGAATTCCTTTCTTCTCTTAGAAAAATTCACCAGGTTTCATTCATATCCGAATGTCTACATCTTTTGACAAGATGACTCTCATTTGCTACTTGTGCTCTATGTTGATGACTTGATCATTATAGGGAGTACGTCCTCCATCATTGGCAGTGTCAAATCTACTTTGCAGGACATATTTGCTATGATTGACTTAGGCCTTTTGCACTATTTTCTTGGAATTGAGATCACACAACCAGCTTTTGGGATCTCTCTTTCTCAGCCCAAGTATGCTCTTGATCTTCTAGCTCGGTTTCACACAACTGATTGTAAGCCTGCTTCAACTCCTTTCTTTCAAGAGTCAAGCTTGAGGGTAAGTGTTCTACTCCACTTGTTGATGCCACTTTGTATTGTTAGCTTGTTGGGAGTCTCATCGAATTGAATCACACATGCCTTGATATCTCCTTTGTAGTTGACATGGTTGCACACTTTATGTAGGAACCACATGAGCTTCATTGGAAAGCAACCAAATGTATCTTGCATTACATATAGGGTACACATCATCATGGGATTCATTATGCAATAGGTACAAGACTTACCTTGGTGGGATATACAGATTTTGATTGGGTTGGCAATCTTGATGATCATAAGTCCACTTTTGGCTACAACTTTCATCTTGGTTCTGGCCCCATTTGTTGGCATAGTAAGAAGCAACATGCTATTTCTCTTTGTTCGACTGAGGCTGAGTATCGAGGGGCTGTTAATGCCGCTACTGAGGCTATTTGGCTTCAGAATATTCTCACTAAGTTTGGATTCACTATTCCACATCCTACAGTCATTCATTGTGAGAATTAGAGTGCCATCTAGATCTTGAAGAATCCAATTCACCATCAAAGGACCAAACACATCGAGATTCATATGGACTACATTAGGGAGTTGATACAAGAGCGGGTAATTGATTTGTAGTATTGTCCTACAACACAACAGGTTGTAGATATCTTCACTAAACCCTTCACTGAGAGTATATATCATCACTTGCGAGCTCTCTTTGGGGTGCGAGATGTTTCATCTGAGGAGGTCACTTGACCTTCTTCATTGTCTCTTTTGGGGGGAATTTTTCCTCACTTGAGGCTTTGTCCTTCTCATCTTTTTGTGTGCATTTTCTTGTTTTATTTCTCTCTTTTGGGGGGGATTTTTTCCCAGTGGTTTTTCTCCCTTTCTTCGGTTGTGAGAGATTGCATTGCATTTGTACATGGGTACCGAACTTGGCCTAGTTGCTGGGACCCATCTTGCATTGTTTTCTTTTGTGTACATTCTCCCTAAGTTGCACTTAAGGGGGGGGTGTTGGTGTAATTAAAAGTGTTGTACCTTGTCCTAGGTCATGATTACACCTTAGTTAAGTTTACTTAGGGACCACATATGAAGTATTTGGAGAATTTCTACTTTTGGTGGACTTATCATGTTATTACTTTATCACATCCACCTTTTGTGGACATATCATGTGATTATCTCTCCACCTTTTGTGGGTGATCCACCATTTGTGGTGATTATCACATTATCACTTTTCACTTTAGGTGGAGTGATAGCTTTTCATATTTTTCTTATGTCATAAGATTACGAAACTTGTCATAATATTATGCCCTTCTATGTACTCACCTTGGCTATATAACCAAGGGGTCTCCTATTTACTTTTGTTCATTCTATTTTGCATCATTGGCACAATACAGTTTATTCTTGTCATATTGTTTCTATCTCTCTTATGCTTGTGCTTTCTATTAGGCCTCGAGATCTTGGGTGGATATCTTCATAACCAATTCTTACAGGCTCAATCCAAGGAACAAGGGCATTTGAGATAAAAGGTTTGATTTATGCTTTATCTTTATGTTATTTATTCATTTGATTTATATTTCTTTTATTTTGACACACCCAATGATCTAACCCCATCATTTTTCTTGAGTTTTTTTGTAGTTTTCATGCTCTAGGAACTCTGTAATAGTTCTTACTTCCCACTCTTTAGCACTTTCATCCGCAAAAAGATGTTTTCACAGTCACTTTATCACTTTCATCTTTTGGTGCCTGCATATTGTATAATAGTGCTTGTGCCATTTGGTACTTGCACAAAGCATATTAACACTTGTTCTCTCTAACATATTATTGTTTATTTCTCATTTATCATTGCAAGTTTCCAATCTTGTGTGCTTGTGTTCACTTCCCATTTTTATGTATTTTTAGCATCTTACCCCTCTATCTTGTAGGAAATTTAATAATTTCTTGCAAGTGTTGCTGTGCAATTTCATTTAGCACCTATGACCTATGAAGTTGCACTTTTATGGTTTTGCACCTAAGCAACTAGAATCATGCTTTTTCCCTTCTGTATTCAATTTTAGCACACGTGACCCACCTTTCAACATTTCCATTTAGATTTAGTGCTTTTGACCTACATATCCATGCATCTACTATCAAATATACATATATTTCTACTATTTTTTTCTCAATTTTCTTTAAAGTTGTTCTTTCACTGTTCAACACTCACATTATTTAGCACTTGTTCTTTGTATTGTAGCACTTTTGGAATTTTTGAACTCATTGATGTCTATAATATTTTTTTTAAATTTTTTATCATGTTATCTAACTAGTTATATAATGTAGCCCCTATTTGTGTATCTTAAAATTTCCTATCAAAGAAAAAATTATAAACTAATAACATTTATTTTGTAGCTTTTGTTTGTTGAAGACAACATTTTATCACTAACCTTGGCACACTTTAATTTATTAAGGGGGATTAACCATTATATTTTGTGAGGCCCTCTTAAGCATACACTCTCTCCTCATACCCTTAGGTGATATTGGAGATCAAAATCTTAAGTTGGTCTCTTTTTTGGTTTTCATCATTGTATCCCAAGGAACCCAACATGTGTATGCTCTCCCTTTGTGCTTCGTGTGATCTTGGGTGAAAAAAATCACTTGGATAATTCCTTCTAGGGGGCTTTCCTATGGATTTGATCACCATAAGGAACAAACTTAACTCTCATGTTTAAATGGAGCATAAAAAGTGAGGGGGTGAATTAAAGGACACCCTCTTAGAAGTAGAATCTTGTTAATCTTGGCTAAGCCCCCAATAAATTTATACTTTGGAAAAGTGAAGGTGGAGAGTGGATTACCCTCTCCTCCAAGTTGTTTAGCACTTTTCCCTTTCATCTATAGACTTGGCCTCACACACCCTTAAGATATTTAGAGGATTTACTAACAACCTTATTCATCCTAGCTTAAGGAATTTCAACCATCACTTATTGTGATACAAGGGATGTACATCATACCTTGAAGTTACCCATGAGTACCTCCATATGGTGAGTTAGAACTAACCTTGGGAAAGGATTTATCCTCTAAGGTAGGGGGTGTATAGGTGGTACCATACCTTGCATTCCCTAGCTATCCATTCATATGTAGATGGTATTAAATGGTTAATTCCATTTGTAGGCCCATGCTAGGTGTCACTCCCACTTGAATTGTTCTATGCTTATGTAAGTGCTTGGCATGTTTTCTTGTACTAAACTAGTGCTTACTTATCTCCCTCAATCCAATTTATTTATTTGGTATGTTTTCAAGTACATCCCTTAGTCAAGCAATCAAAACCTTCATCCCAAAATCCATCATCCAATATTCTCCTCTAAATACCTCAATCATCCTCCCAATCTAATCCTTAATCCACCAAATCACCCTAAATCTCTCAAAACCAATCCTCCATCCGAAAATGAAAAACATAAAATTTCCTTCATCTTTCCAATTTAGTGCATTCACCATGTTTTTTAATGCTTTCATAGTTTAGCACCTTTTCTATTTAGTGCTTTCACTGTTTAGTTATTTCAATGTTCAATGCTTTTATATTTAAGTAATTTTGTAATTAAACATCTTCGTAGTCTATCGCTTTTGTATTTTGACAACCTTTTCTTCTTCCATTTATCCACATCCCAATCTAGTCTACCCATTTTCAATCCTAAATAAAATTTCACTCTTCATCTTCATCCTTGAATCTCATTATTCTAATCCCCAATCCATCTCTAGTCCATCATTTTAATTTCCATCCTCCTTCAAAATCATAATCCAACTTTATCAATCAACCTTTCCTCCATTATCCAATTCTTCTAATCTCCATCCCCATCTAAAACCAATCCCAAATTCTCCTCTTCAAAATATTTCTCCCGCAATCCAATCCAACATTCTCATATTCTATCACCATACCATCTCTTCATCAATTTTTTTCTTCTCATCCAACTTTACATCTAACTTTATATCTAAATCTTAATCAATTATCCATCCATCTTTAGTCTTCCAACCCAAGTCATAATCCAAATTCCATTCCAAATATAATAAACCTTTATCTTCTAAATCCCACATCAATCATATTCTAATCCACTTCTCAAATCATCTTTATTCTCCATCCATTCCAACCATCTTATTCCAAATTTGAGCTTAATCCAACTCAAAATCTAAAATTAAAAAAATGAATCTCCCATCCAATCCAACCCATCATCACCCAATCTCCTCTAATCCCCTTTCTTCCATCCCACCCCATCCAATATCATGGTTTCATTTTATACCTCTCCACCAATGATTATAATGGGAGTCTCTTTTATCAAGAGGACCTCTCCCCATCCACCAACCTTCAAACCCAATAATCCATGTTAGGAAAAGGCGTGTTGTTCACCTTGCATAATGTTATAATGTGATTTTTTATTTGTGGTGCACCTATGGAATCTATGGATGTGTGTATCACATGGGGTTAGCATTCTTGGGGCCACTTTATGTGTTTTATATAACATTGTGATAACATTTAATGTGGGTTTGCACATTGGGTAAATATTTAATAGTGGGAAAACTTAGTGCCAAAAAATAAATGTGGGGGCTAATGGTTTTGTAAGCTCATGGTATTATTCACATGGTTTATGTAATACCACTTGAGGGTTTTGTGAAAGCTTATGTCCATAAAAGCAAGCACATGGGTAGTTAACTAAGGTTGGATAGTTGGCTATTTTGGCAAAGGGGTTGAGAGCATCTCTTGTTGGAATTTGTGAGGTCTGAAGAATGGAGTGGGATGTATGGTTACATGCTTGTTCACTTGGAGTACTTGTAGAGATATTGTGTTTTATAAGTATTCATGGAGAACTCTAAATATGTATTGTAATGATTTCATTTCCAAATAATACATGAGTTATGGATACTTTTGGAGGCTGGGTTTTTCCCTCTTAAGGGTTTTCCTAGGGTATATATTGTGCCATATTTAATGGTATGTTTTCTATTTTTTTCCATATGGATTCTAAATACTGGTTTGAATGAATTTCTCCATTTTGGTTATGTTAAAATTATCTTCGATGGCTAAATATTTCCTTTCAATCCATTAGTGACAATTGCAACCCCCATGACCTATTCAATTACTTTCTCACCTCCCACTGCAACAATGATAAGATGCCATGGTTATATACCTCAATATTGGTATCAAAATTCCATTATCCCTACCTTAATCAAATCCTAATTCATCTCCTATTGCTCATCCTTCCCTTCCTTTGACAAGGGAAACCAAACCTCTATCCAAAATTTCCCTCCAACACCATTCACATAAAAAATACCCATCTCCAACTCCTCTTAAAGTTCCTCATCCTCATCCTCAATCCATAAATCAATTGAAACCTCCACTTATTGTTCCACTTGCTCATCTCCTACATTAGTACAATCCACATCACCCCAATCATACAAATCCATTTCATCCCCATGTATTTTTTTCATTTCCTCCAAGGACTTTGTAAAGGAGCTTCACTTCCCATGCATGAAAAAATTTGTGCACTATCCATATCATGCATCCACCTCCATCACATTAACACCCATCTACCAAGTCTACCTAATTCCTTCAATCCATCACACATAAAACCCTCCATCCATAAACATCCAAAATACTTTTCTCATCCATGTGCACCAATCCTAGAATCCATTCATGCACTCCTTTCTATATGTCAAGCCTCCATCCTCCATCATTTCATTTAAACATATCCAACTATATCAATCCATTACTCAAAATAATGCTACCATAAATTTCCCTCAAAGCATCCCCTCCACTCCATCTCATAGTCCCCTTCCATCTCAAGATCAAATAATCCCATTCTCTATCTCATAATCCCCTTCTATCACAATATCAAAATATCCCCTCCTCTCCATATCATGGTCCCATTCCATCCCAAGATCCACACATCCCTCCCAATCCCCCTCATGATCTTAATCCTTCTCAATATCCCATCATATCCATCCAACACACTCATAAACTCCACACCTATCAACCTGGTTCCTCCACATTCATCCACTATGGTTTCCTCCAAGAACCTATAATTCCTTCCACCTTACATCCCCCTCAAAATATACTTAAGTCTTGCTTCCAAAACAATGAGTATCCTATTGGTATAAGGATTTGTCAAAACGTGCACTATTAAGACAAAGGGTTAGGCCTCCAAGAACAAGGCATCCTATAAACCATCCAAATCAATGCAAATCTAGGTTCACATGGCCTTGGATACCAAGCTCATGCTCAATATATCAATACTCTTTCCATCCCTTCCAAATCACGAATCCCCTCATATAAATCTAAATGTCCCTAACCCCATCTTCCAAATCCATTTTTGGTCCTTTTATCCCAAAACACATTCCTTCCTAATCCACATCTACTTTGGTTTCTTATATGACATCCTATAGACACTCAAAAATGTCCTAGACCTTGCTAATATCATTTTTCCTTGTAAATTCCCTTGTCTAATGTCATAAGTCTTCTATTAATTAAATGATTTTAATTATTTAATTAATTCATTTCTATTTTTTTATTTCCTCTTTTGATTAATTAAATAAATGTTATTTATTTAATGTGTCACTAATGTCCTTTTCCTTTATAATTAAATACATTTTATTTATTTAATTATTTATCACTTTCTACTATAATTAAATAGTTATTTTAATTATTTTATTATTCACTAGCCTTTTCTCTCATTAAATTAAATTGTCTACTAATTTGTCATTTTCTTCCCACTTTTGAATTCAATTATTATTTAATTTTCTAAATTAGCTTGTCACATGTCTTCTATAATTAAATAAAATCTTTATTATTTAATTATTCATTTCCCACTTTTGAATTAAATTGTTATTTAATGAAAAAGTCAACCTATCACATGTCCTCTATAATTAAATAATGCTTTTATTATTTAATTATCTATTTCCCTCCTAAATTAAATCATTTTATAATTATTTAATTTTCTCCAACATCTTTTTCTATGCCATTCTCTTTATCCATGCCATCCTTATCTCTTCACATCTCATTTAATTTCCACCCTTGATTGAATAATTTTATAATTTAATCTCAACCATCCATCCTTAACCAAGTCCTATCTTTTCCCTAATTTATCCCTAACTCTATTTCATACTACATCTTTCAATCTTGGCCATTGATTGACATATCTTATTGACATTAAATATTAACCATTCATCCAAATTTGATTTTCTATAAAAGACCCTACCCTTGACATTTTCATCATCTAGATCTCGAGCTAATGCAAGTACATGCCATTAGTGTGAGACAATAATCTTCAATATTTAGTAGCCATTGTCATAGGCTACTAGTGCATACTGAAATATGAGGGCATCAAATACATTTCAAGAAAAATGGAGAAGGGAAATGGAGGTGAAGCAATGATGGAATGAAGACTTTATGGTGACATTTCTTTATATTTCATGTTTTTATGCTTATTTGTGCTCTATTGTTGGTTTAGGGTTAGTTTTTATGCTATTTTACATTAACCTAAAATTTACCCTAGATTACACATCCATCCTTCATCCCTTCCATCCATTGTGTCCTTACATACCTCCATCCATCACCTCAATCACCTTTATCTCAACAAATCTTAAGTTCACCACTTCATCACCTCAAATTTCTAATTAAGGTAAAAAAGGTACACATACTTGAATTCATCTTAACATCCTCCCTCCATTATTCCACTCACAATATTTCTAAATTTTCCATCCTCATGTATGCATACCATTACTATTGGAAGTAATTTTAATTCCAAACCTCAAATATATAAGGCTAAAAATTCACACAAATTTAAGGATCACCATGTCCCTTCAAAAAGACATAGTAAAGTTAAAGCTAAGAAAAATCTGATCCAAAAATCCAAAAGGCCACAAAAGCCCATGAAGCATAAATAAAAAATAAAAACTATGTAGATTCCCAAGAAAATAAATGAAGTAATGCATCCCAATGAAAAATTTCCATTAGCATCCAAATTGATTCCTCCAAAATCTTCCTCCACTTCTAAGTCTTTGAATCCTCCATCTAAGAATCTCCCACCTTTCAAATCCATTTTGGACCCTTATGTCCAAAATCCACTATTATAAGTTTTCCATCAGGTCCTCCATTCATTTTGGGCCCCTATGTTCTAAAATACACCTCTAATCCTATCTCTAAATCTCAAAATTTATAATATACCTCTCCTCCACAACTTGAATAACCCTCAAGTTGTGTGCCAATGTTGATCTTCCCAACATCCCCATACACATATCCAAACATATTCCAACACCTCATCCATTATCCAAAATTCATCCCCCATCACACTCCTTTAATTGAATCCTTTGCATAGATCCTTATCTTTCCATCTCCCCATCCATTTCATACATATATGAGCATACTTCTGATTGCCTTGGTCCATTATAACACTTCTTCAATGAATACCATCTGTGATATTAGATTCTTGAGTTCTTCCTCCATCTATCACCCATCCATCATCTTCCAAATCAATTTATCTACATCCTTATCCTCATCCCTCTTCATCCATACCATTCCAAAAATCCAAAAAAATAATATAAAAAAGAAAAGAGAAATAATCCATCCAATGGTGAAAATCACTTTTTGTGGAAAAATTGGAAAACATGCATCATGTGTAATCCCTATCCTCTTACACTCTACACTTGGGGCCAAGATTCATCCATGCTATCTTACTTGCCACATCTTATCCACATCCTCCAATATCCTTCATTATATACCCCTTACCCTATCTCCTTCCTTCATATCATCCAAATGCATCCTCCCTTCCCACCTTTGATCTTGATCAAGCTAGGGGAAATATTTATCTATACTTTAGGCAATACAAACCTTACTTTCTCTACCATCCATATATTTTGTGTACACCGTCCCATATTACATATTCTTTAACACCATCCTTCCATCCTAAATTGCACTACATCTAGTGTGGGGCATTTCGTTTCTTTGCAACATAGTCCTTGGAGCTCCATCCTTCTATCCTCCATCTTCTATCACCATCCATCCACTCAATCCCTTTATCTCCTATCCAAGCAATCCCTCCATCCTCCAAACTTTTATCAAGCCTTGGTTCTCCCTTGTCATTGGTTCCTATCCATTCCTCTATCCTTAACATCATTTACTTCATGCAAGCTTTTCTTATCCAATCCATTTATCCTTATTCTATCTATCCAATCTAAAAATCTTGAATTAATCCATACAAGTGCAATAAATCCTAATACATACAATCCAATTATGCAATCTATCCCACCATCCCAAAGTATCCATTGCTTTTGATCCAAATAAGCTAAAATTCATTGATAAACTTCAATCCAATTATCATCATAGAGGTATATTCTTCCTGTATAGGAGTGAATTTGCACCCCTTATGCAAATTCCCCTTTTTCCCTTCTCCACTTTAGAAAAGCAAGTTCAGAGGCTTAATTACACATAAGCCTGATTCCTTCGTTACACTTGGCACCTATTTTGAGCGTCGGTGGAGGAATTTTTGTCGGGGATGCCTGCACAATGCACAGATGTCTGTGTAGCACACTTACATTCTTGGTAGATTCCTATGGATGAAACTTACAGAGGCGTTACACTTCTCATTGGTAGTTAACTTGTAATGCCCTCTTCGGATGATCGACTCGAATATGGAAATTTTCTTCATCTCCCCTTCAAATTCCCTACTTCTACATGTAATTCGACTTCCTTCACAACTTATTTTGCATTCTCTAAGATTTCAATCCATCACTCTTCAAACATTCTAGCACTTCTAGCAACACTTTTGCACTCCATAGAAACAATCACTTCACTCCATCACTTCAGTAGAGCAAGTGTGGGACAACAACATTGTAATAGAGGCTCAAGTACTCTCATTTTCTCCTCCATTAGCCTTGAGTGCTCTTGGTGGAGGTGGTAAGATTTCCACTCCTATCCTCTATTACTTGGTTGAGTAAGAAAATTTAATGTTTTGTAGTATTTTAGTGTTCTTCATTGCATTAATTTCTTTATCATACTTGCTTTCTTGGTTGTCTGTGGAGGTGGGAACACCTAAATAGGGGTTTGACTGAGGCAGGCCCCTATACAACCACCCAACAATTTTCCTCTTCTTTGTGTAGGTGGGCATGCTTCTAGGAGCTAGTTGGTGAACAAATTCCTTTGTGAGATCATTCTTGCCACCCTAACTCTTGTGTTTTTATTTTATCATATTAGAGCATATTTTGTTCACTTAATAGCATTATTTTGGCCCTTTTGTAGTAGCTAGCTGGGCCATTAGCTTGTTTTCCAAATTTTAACCTTGTCTCTTTAGTTGTCTGGTCATATGGAAAATAGTGCATTTGAGAGACACCAGCGCGCCGTATTGTTGTCGTGGGACTGTGCTTTCTTCCTTGGGTAGAGAGCTTTTTGAGGCGTAGTGTTGAACCCAAAAATTGGATCATCTAGCCATGTTCTATATTTTAGGTTTGTAGAGTGATTGAAGGGCCTTATAGTCCTCATCATTCTCGTCCCACATTTCCTAACACCCCATTAAGCTAAGGTAAGTTAGGGAAACCTTCCACTCTTAGCTCTCTATGACCTTGGGCCTTAAACATGGTTGGACCCCCTCTCTTACATTTTTGGTGAACCTAACGTGAACCAATGTTCGTTCATTTGTTGGTGTTGATACCTCTCCCGTGTACTTCATGACTAATGTATTCTTGAGTGTTGTGAAGGTTTATGAGCATTACAACCCAGTCCACAACTTCTGGGTATATTGTTAGGAGAAGTGTACGACACCTCCCGATGGAAAGGAAGAAGGTCACTACTGGTTTCTCTACAGTCCTTTCTCTGGTCCCGCCATTAGTGTGGCCATAGAGGAGTAGTTGTCAAGGGGTGAGGTAGGATTATCTGACAAGACTGATCATGTCTCCACTCCTCCTACATCCCCTACACCATTGTCGATGGATGAGTATGAGGTTGTTCAAATCCCTTTAGAATATGTCTCTGCCCTTAGTAAAGGGTTGGGTGCCTTTGAAAATCACTTGGAAAGGAACCCGAAGATGGCTAGGGCCGCGTAATTCATTAGTAAATTGAAGTACATGATTGGAAAAGATCAAATAGGCTTGGAACTCCTTGATAGTCTTACTAGTCTGATAGAAGCATGCTCCTTTGAACACTCCTAGCGTTATGCAAGGAGCCACTTTTGAAGATTATGAAGGGCAGTTAGGAGTATCGATGCCTCCCATGTAAATCTACATGGCCAATGTGGTCCCTTCTATCAACATCCCTTCTATCTCCAAAAAAACCCAAAACTATCAAAGTAAACAAGGTCCCTCCTGTCACCTCTAGTGGTGGAGGTTCTGGTGGGATGAGTGGTGGAGGCTTTGGTAGTGGTGGTGGATTTGGAAGTGGAGGTGGTGCTGGTGGAAGTGGTTCCGGTGGAGGTCATGGTGGTGGCTCTAGAAGTAGAGGTGGTTTCAGCGGAGGCCCTACAAGTGGCATGGCTCTATTAGTGGTTATGGAGGAGGTCACACCAGTGGTGGTTCTAGAGGAGGTTCCTCTGGCCCTCTATCTTTTAATGACCCTATTATGAAAACCCTTCTTTAGAATATGGGTAAGATGTAGAGCCAATTGGCGAGTCTCTCCCAAGCCTCTGCCTAGCCTATCTTTCAGTCCTTCTAGCATAGCCCGTTTTCAGTTGCAATTCTGAACACTCCCTTCCTACAAGGAATGGATATCCCTAAATTTGAAAAATATGGTGATAAAGGGGATTTGCAGACACATGTGTCCACCTTGAACACCTTGTGCACACATTTCTTCCACCATGATGCATTAATGGTGAAACTGTTTCCCCGATCACTCAAGGATACAACACTAGAATGGTACTATTCCTTGCCTGACAATTCCATTTTCTCATTTGACCAACTTGCAAATCAATTCCTTAGAAAATTTCAAGATAACATCAGATTAAAAATGAACTTCTTAGATCTCGTCCGATGTAAACAAGGAGACAATGAAAAAATTATTAATTTCACGGCACGTTATCAAGTGCTCCTTTAACAAATCTCATATTAGCTTCCTGATTTTGACGTACAAAGGGTGTTCATAGGGAACTTACAAAAGACTTGGCAAGAGAAGTTCACCCTTATGAAGTACCCTTCTTTCACACATTTTTGTGTAGCCCTACGAGAGTACCAACAAATGGTTGTTTAGTTCGGGGGATCCTCCTCACACTCTCGTTCTGAGGGAAATTCCATTGTATCAATATCCAGGAAAGGTAAGGCTGTTATGAATGTAGTAGTTGTTGCTGATGACAATGGCCTCAGATGTAATCGAAAGTTCACAAAGTTACTGGAACCTTATTCTTCTATCTTACCAAATTTGTTGAAGGATGAGATTGTAACCTTACCAAGTCCTAAGCCTCTTAAGGAGCCCTACCCTAATTGGTATGATGGGAGCACTTATTGTCATTACCATCAAGTTAATGGAAATGACACCAAACGCTGTATGTGATTATATCATGAGATACAAGACCACATCGAGGATGGTACCATTCGTCTCGATGGGAGTAAATAGAATGCTAAAAAATCAGTGGTGAAAGCTAATAGTGAATTGCAAATATACATGAACCCATTTCCATCACATTCTACTAACATGATTATCGATCCCACTAATTTTGTTACTCAACTCAAGGCCTATCTTAGCATGGTCATGGTGACATCTACTACTCTACCTACACTCGATTTTCCAGACATAACATTCACATCACAAGACTTTCCCTTAAACAACAAGCCCTCTCCCCTCTACACTCCCACTCACCTCAATGGTAATATTGTGACAAGGGTCTTGGTAGACCCTGTGAGCCGTGTGAATGTCGTCATGAAAGAAACATTAGAATTGAATTCATTACAAAAGGAATAATATGAAGAAAAAAAATCTACCATCCATACACACAATGGTATGTGTCTCAAACTATATGACTCGATAACTTTGTCTGTCCTAGTTGGACCTAGGGTTTTTGACACAGTTGTTGTTGACACAATTTTTGATGTTATTCTGAAGTCAAATTTATTTAGGCTGAAGCTAGGCATACCCTGGATAGCTTCCACGAATGGAATCACCTCCATTTTTCACAAATGTTTGAAATTTTTCCATGAAGGTGCCATGCATGTAGTGCATGACATTGCATACCAACCCTTGGTGTCCCATGGTGGATATCTGTTGGATCACTTTTGGTCCACCCCAGTCAGTCTGCTTGCTCTTTGAATAGACCTAATTTACAAGAATTATATAAAGTATAAGACTGGGGGTAAGGGATAACTAAAACTAACCCTTCCTATTATACAACAGTCGGTTGCCTTCTCTTCCAGAGAGGAGAAGGAGAAGCCTGAACCAAATGCTCCCCCTTCCCAGAAGCAAGATGAGAAGTCCATGCCAACTCCCTCTCCTTCCTATAAAGGTAAAGAGAAGGTTTTCTTTTCTTGGACTGCCTCCTCTCCCCTTTCTTGGGAGGAGTATGGATGAGTCATCTCAATGACCATTTGTTGAGTCCAATGGCACCTCCTTCACGTAGACCCAAGCTCAGGATCTTAGATCTCCCTAATGAATACCTCAAACTGTGGTATTACTTATATGGTAGAAATAGAGGCTCCCGAAGGGAATTCGATCTGCAAACTCCTACCACTCCTACTCCCAAGGCAATGAATGGGAAGAGGCCTGCTACCGAGGCACTTGATTCAACTCCCCCAGTTGCTTCTCAACCCACTCCTCCTGCTCCCGTTTAGGAATCCATTCCTCCACTAGAGATGGCTGTAGTGGATGTTCCCATGATTGAGAAAAAGCTTTATGTTCCTTCGCAACCTCCAACATCTAGCTCAAAGAGTCATAGAAACCACCTTGAGTGTAAGTGCAAGTGCTGATGAAAGGATCTCCTGGCTAAGTAGGTTGCCTTGTAGAGCAAGGAGGAAGAGATGACTGACCCTGCTTCAGGGCCTCCCACAACATCTCCCACTCTTCTTCCCTCTGCTTCCTTTCAGTCTAGTTCTACGTCACATCCGACTTCCACCATGAGTGTGAATGTGCCTAACCCCAAGGGGGTATAGGTGTTCATCACTCCTTTAGTGGATCTTCCTTTGCTGATGTTTGTCTTAGATATCCTACCTTTCCTGAAGCCCATGGATATGACTAATACCTTAGTTGTATCCACCATGGTTATTTCCTTGTCTGTGGGGATTTCATCTCCTCCAACAAAGCAAAAGGTGGAGTGTGGTCCTTCTATAAATGAAGGGAATAAGAGGAGCCCACCTTCTTCATGAGGTGGTCCCATGAGACTTGTTCTATCCTAGTGACATAACCAATCCCAAATTCCCCTGAGTTCATCACCGATCTTGAGTCATTCGGTGAGCCTAGCGATAAATCTTAGGAACAACCTACCTCATCCACTGAATTTAAACATGATGCTCTTGTAGGGTTCATGTTTAACTGTGTGGATGAAGTTCCAACCTTTTCAGCGATCTTCATGAAATTGCTGAACCTAGCTCCACAAGAGCTCGACGAATAAGACCTTGCAGGGCCTACTTCCTTAGCCCTTGTTGTGGGAGGGCTAGATGATCCTCCTCATAACATCCCACCACTGCAAGCTCATCCTCCTTCCCCATACAATGATCTAGAGTGGGAATTAGATGACCTCTTGGTCAATCAATGTTAGGAGGAGGCCTCTTCTTGAGATTTTGTGTGTGTGTTTTGTGATGTGTTCCACCATGATTGTGCTATGTGTGCCTGGATGACCCTCGTCACCTCTATTGGTGCTTGGATATAGGCGTGGTTTTTGTGTCGTAAACCTTCTTCTATTTGTATCATCATTCTCCCATGTTTGTAAAGAAAGAAATTAGAACCCTACACGAACATGTTTCCTTCATCATGGGTTCATAAAGAAAGAACTTGAAAACCTTCCTCTGAAGTGGGAACAACATTGATCTTCCCCTCAAATAGGGGAATACTCCTCCTTTCAAATTCCTTGATGAAGTGAACATCTTTCTAAAGGATCCCTTGATGATGGATCAATTTGAGAAAGAAAATATCTACTTTTGAACTGTGCATCCCTTGAGTGGACCCCTTCATGACGGGTTCCTGAGGGAGCCCTTTGAAAGTCTTCCAAATTATTGACAGTTTGCGTGACTGTCTGCTTACTTGCTTACGTGGCTACTTCTTGACTTTGCGGAGTTTTCTTTTCTAGGTTTCATCCATGCGAGAGATCTTGGGGGATACCTCCTTGTAGGATGGAGAGCCTGTAGGACACTTCATTTTAGCCTCCTCCATGCAAGAGATCTTGGGGGTGGCTCCCCTACAGGTGTGCAAGCCTATAGGGTTCTTTCTTGGGTTTCCTCCATGTGAGAGTTCTTGGGGGATACCTTCCCTATAGGTCTGCGGGTCTATAGGGTGCTTCCTTGGGTTTCCTTCATGTGAGAGATCTTAAAGGACACCTTCCCTATAGGTTTACGGGTTTGTAGGGTGCTTTCTTGGCTTCCTCCATGTGAGAGATCTTGGGGATGCTTCTTGTGTATCCTCCATGTGAGAGTTCTTGAGGGACACCTTCCTTGTAGGTTTGCGGGTCTATAAGTAACTTACTTTGCAAGGCTTACTTCATGTGAGAGATCTTGGGGGTTGCCTCCTTGCAGGTCTACAGGCCTGTAAGATGCTTTCTTTCTTCAACTTCATAGTTCTGAGAAGCTATGAAGTCCTTCACTTGCCCTGCACCTTCAGGTTTGACAAATCATGGTCTACTTCCTTGACGATTTAGGTATACATTTTTAACCTTATTCATCTTTGATCTACTTTACCGAAGCACACATCAGTATTCATGCTTGCTAAAGTGGGGGAAAAAATGTATAGGAGTCAATTTGCACCCCTTATGCAAATTCCCCCTTTTCCCTTCTCCACTTTAGAAAACCAAGTTTAGAATCTTAATTACACATAAACCTCATGCCTTCGTTGCACTTGGTGCCTTTTTTGAGCATCGGTTGAGGAATTTCTATCGGGGATTCCCACACGGTGTGTAGATTTTCACATAGTGTGTAGATGTCTGCGCGATGTGCAAACATCTGTGCAGCATGCTTACATCCCTAGAAAATTCCTACGACTGGAACCTATAGAGGTGTTACACTTCTCATTGGCAATCGACTTGTAACGCCCGCTTCGGTTGATCGACTCGAATATGGCCATTTTCTTCATCTCTCCTTGAAATTCCCTCCTTCTACATGCATTTCAACTTACTTCACAACTTATTTTGCATTCTCTAAGATTTCAATCCATCACTCTCAAAACATTCTAGCACTTCTAGCAATACTTTTGCACTCCATAGCAACAATTACTTCTGTAATGCCCCGCCACGCAACCCCAAAGGAATTAAGTAAAATGCAACCATTTTTTTTTTTTTTATAAAAGAACAAAGGAATGAACATTAAATAACATAATGTAACCATTATTCAAATTGCATGACTTAATCATTTGAGGAACACAAGGTCATTACTTAAGAATTAACCCTTAACAACATGAACATTTATCTAACCATTATATAAACCATACATTCATACATCCATAAATAGAAACATAAGATAGAATAATATCCAAGTTATAACATCATTGTAGATTCTTTTCATAACCAAGTTTACAATAAAAGTACAATGCATCATCATAAGATTACATTACAATAGCACCATGTGCAATAATATACAAAACTTTCCCCACTAGATGGGAGTGATACATCAATATAAGAATAACACAAGTACATAAATCTGGAACCCACGAACCAAAGAATCAATTGATATTGCAACTCAACACTTGAAATTTGAACCTGCATAAAAGAGAGAATCCCAACGGGGTGCGAAACACGATCCACCTGACCACCCCCGTGCTAGGAGTTGCTAAGGAAGGGTTCCTGACCAAGACCGTCTAGACAAAGACTCACAACCAACTAATGAAAATCACACAACACATGAGACCACTCAAATTCAAACAACAACAAAAATCACCAATAGAAGACAAGTGACCAATTCCAAAGGATTTCCAAAAGACAACATAAATAAGAATGTTAGAGGAGAGTGTCATCACATGGCTTAACATGGATTCTCCAGACTACCTATTGCAAGGTACCACCTCCATCTATTGACGGATTATCCAGGCAACCAAGCGCTAGGAACCGCCTCCATCTATGGTTATCCAGGCTACCTATCTCAAGGAACCGCCCCATAGGGTTGCTCATGTGAAACCATTACCTTTCGCGAAGACAAGGCAACGATCATGCCAACCACGGCCTTCTCAATCCTCTTTAGTCTGTGGTAGCACTAAAAGGCGGATGAGGCAACAATTATCTTTTTAGTGTGTTACTACCCACCCCCTAGTTAATTATTTAAATTATCACTTATTAAATTCACTCTAACGAGGGCTATCCTGGTGCCCCTTTGTGTGCCGACCACCCACTTAGAGCCACTCCCTCTAAACACTCTACCACCAAAACAATAACATCAAGGATTGTACCACATAAAGAACTGAATCAAATGACAATAAAAAGTGAGGCATGACCATCTCACCAACCACAAGGAAACACAACCACAATCTGGTACAATCCAAATGTATAACATCACAAATCTAAATTCAAATCAAAATCAAGAGTAACCACATTACCCCACCTCTGGAATCACTTAGGTTCCTAAACAAAATTGTTAATCTCAGGTTATCCCCACAACAAGATAAAACCCAAATAACAAAACTAGAATTCCATAAATGAAAATTCTCACGCTAAACAAAGCCAAATAGTACATTTCAGGACACAATAATTTTCACCAAATCAAACAGATCATTGACTTGATAATGAACAAATTATGGAATAACTCCATAAAAGAAAATATTTTTAAGACAGTAATTTCCTCAATTGCTAAATCTAGAGAAACTCCATCTATTAACAAAGCATAAAAGAATTATCTCCGTTTACACAACTACACTATGATTGCAAACCTACTTAAAAATTATCACATTGATATTTTCAACCAATTACATTTTTATATAAATGTATATAAATTTTCCAAGCGAAAATATGTATAGGTACATATAACTTTTATTTTAAGAAAACAACAACATATATAAATAAGCTATCCCTATAAATCTTATGATAAAATTAACAAATTATTATACTATTAATTTACAATATAATTAATTAGTTATATAAATATATATATATATATATATGTATATGTTAATATATATATATATATATATATATATATATATATATATATATATATATATATATATATATATATATATATATATATATATATATATTTAGGTAAACGCTTTTGACCGGAGCTATGAACCGGAATACAACCATTCAACAATACCACCCCAACGGGGTTTGAACCTTGGTGGCAAGAACAACAATGCCACCTTTAAACCAATACACCATGCCAATACCGGCTATGTATATGTTAATATTAATGTTATATCAATATTAACATTAACACACACACACACACACACACACACACACATATATATATATATATATTTGTATCACCCAAAATTAATTAAACTTGGCATTCGAAATAGAAATAAACTATTTACAATACATATTTCCTTGCATGCGAATTCAACCAAACTAGTTTACACATATTTCGAAATTGAACCTACATATATATTTGCAAATAAAAGTAAGGACGCGGAAATAAAACAAATAACTATCATTAGTTATCGAACGCACCCAGTAACCTCTGAGTACTATATGATGAAAGAACTAATAACGAAACCATTTTATACAGCGAACACACTACGACGAATGAAGGGATGGGCGCCATTGTACACGACACGCCATCCAAGGAGAGAAGAGGGAAATCTACGTGTGCAGCTGCAGGAAATTAAGGTCGGGGTTAGTATGGTCGCCGCCGACCACACCCTTCACAATCACATGGAAATATGGTACGAGGCAAAAGCATAGGGCGTGAAAAATAACAGCCATACAGGGATTAAAACAACTATTATGGTTTCCAATAAAATGATTTATAATATGCAAATTTCTGTGTATAATTTGTGATTCCAAAATTTCAATACGGGTTAAAGAAAAAGAGTTTATCAATTATATTACATGCTATATTGGGGAACGGACGCGTCAGACCAAAACACTGCCTGGGATCATCCATATGCGAATTCCGCACGAATACTCTAAATTTCATCCAATACAAAGGGATGATTCAAGCAAATAAACCCTATAACAATATATATATACATTTATTTTATATAAAATGAATTCCATAAAAAAAAAGAACAATAAACTCACAGGTTTGGAACCCAGCAATTCGTACCTAGTGTACCAAAATTAACCTTCATCTGATTTAAAAATGAAACTACCCAGCCTCAGAAGTTATAAACTATTTTCCAGAAATTTAAAAAGAATTAACCATGTGAATCTGTATTTATTGAAATAAATAGAAATACATAGATCAATTTTGGTCCTCAGACATAAATCAAATATTTTGATCTGAACAAATAAAATTCCAGATCCGGGTTGAAACCCCAAAAAAAATAATGTTTTAATAATTCTTTGGTCAACTACGGTTTTCTTAAATAAATTGTATTAAAGAATTTTAGACAGTATTTTCCCTAGGTTTTAAGGAAAAATTTGCAAGATTTTATACAGACAAAAATTTTCAATCATAAAATTCCACACAGCCAGAGATTTATATTCATCAATCAGTACAACCAAGAGATTATAAAAAGAACAAAAGCATAAACAAGCAGAACAAAATTTTGAAAGGAACCTGGCGTCCTACGACTGTAGAAGAAATCCAACCCAGATGTTTTCCTCCTCCTTTCAACACTGACCCTTTTCCTGTAGCTTCTTTTCCAAAACAAAAATCTGAGACAATTCCCTAAAAATCCCCCTTGCATACCTCTTTTCTAATCTTTTATAAGAATACAAAATCCCCATTTCAACAGCCCCCTGACTCTTCCTCTTCCTCTCCCGTGAATTTTTTTTTGAAATTATTAATTTCATTCTCCAAATAACCCCCACAAGAATCTCCAACTTTTCTCATTTAATTATTTATTATTATTATTATTATTATTTTTTTCTTTTATACAATAATTTTAAATTACCACCACTTATTTCTAAAAATTTAATTAAAACAAACTTTTTAATAACTAATTAACTTCTAACTAAATATAATCAAACTTCAATGCTCACTAAATCATAATTAATAGAATAACTTTAATTTAATCTTATAAAAATAATTAAATCAAATATCCCCAACCATAAATAAATTAAATAAATCATTTAACTCAAAAATAAAAATACCAAGACAAGACCAGGTCAACACATGACTCAACAACCTCATAACGAAATGATGGACTTGGGTTGGGAATTCTTCCTTAACAACTCCTTTTAACAACATCGTACCCGTTGGGTTTATTTTGTGCTCGCCCTGTCCTGCCGAAGCAGGTGGAATCGAGACTTTAATCCTGCAATTCCTGCAAACAAATAAATGTCAAGTAACATATAATCTCCACTGAAAACACACTGTGAAAGGTAATAGCGGGGTAGTAGGGTGCTCGCGAGCGAGTGGTACTACTTCGTCCTTCCACCAAGATACACTGAACATGTCACCATAAACATAATATCATGGAAATACATTATCACATATAAATTTAAAGAACACCATTGCATAACGAATCAAATCATCAATGTATAATGTATCATCAACTGTCACACATAATGTAAAGAGCAGTAAGAAAATAACTAAGAACCACACATGATCAAATATAAATCCACCACATAGAGTATCACAGAGTATCCACAATATCAAAGAGTACCAAGAGTATCTAATGAATCAACAAACATGGGGGTATTACAACTTCACTCCATCACTTCAGTATAGAAAGTGTGAGACAACACCATTGTAGTAGAGGCTCGAGTACTCTCATTTTCTCCTCCATTAGCCTTGAGTGATCTTGGTGGAGGTGGTAAGCTTCCCACTCCTCTCCTCTATTACTTGCTTGAGTAAGCACATTTACTGTTTTGTAGTGTTTTAGTGTTCTTCATTGCATTAATTTCTTAGCCGACTCACTTTCTTGGCTGTCCATGGAGGTGGGAACACCTATATGGGGGTATGACTGAGGTAGGCCCCTATACAAGCACCCAACAATTTTCCTCTTCTTTGTGTGTAGGTGGGTGTGCTTCTGGGAGCTAGCTAGCGAACAAATTCCTTTGTGAGATCATTCTTGCCACCCTAACTCTCGTGTTTTTATTTTATCATATTAGAGCATATTTTGTTTACTTAATAGCATTATTTTGGCCCTTTAGCAGTAGCTAGTTGCGCTGTTAGCTTGTTTTCCAAATTTCAACCTTGTCTCTTTAGTTGTTTGGTCATATGGATGCCAACACACTTGAGAGACACTAGCGTGCCACATTGTTGTCCTAGGACCACGCTTTCGTCCTCAAGTAGAGAGCTTCTTGAGGCACAATGTTGAACCCAAAAACTGACTCACCTAGCCCCGTTCTGTATTTCAGGTTTGTAGACTGATTGAAGGACCTTATAGTCCTCATCATTCTTGCCCCACATTTCCTAACATCCCGTTAAGTTGAGGTAAGTTAGGGAAGCCTTCTGCTCTTGGCTCTCCATGACCTGGGGCCTTGAACATGGTTGGTCCCCCTCTCTTACACTTCCAAATCCTTTGGATATGCACTTTTTTATTGTTAAATTTTCTATATTCATCATTATCAATCCATCCATCAATCAATTGATTTTGAACTTGACTATGTTCACAATCTTAGTTTGTTTCTAGGATTGTTGTACATGCTTGCTTATTTCTTGCGTGTGCTATCATTAAATTTTTTATTTATCATGTTATTTGCACCATATTACCATAGGGGCATCATGGTCTTTTGTATCATGGTGTCATAAGGAATATATGTTTTCACTTGACCCTTTTGATCATGTACTTGACAAATTGTCATATTGGATCCTTATACCTTGGTGCATAACGTCAAGTACAATATCAAATCTGATCACTTATACTTGTTGTAGCATGATTCTCATCCATCCCCCCTCTCTATCCATCTCTACTTCATACCTATCTCCTTTCCATCTATATTCTCCCATGTTCTTCTTTCTCCAATCTTCCCATCCATTTTGAGAGAGGACCTATGTTCTTCAAAGTTGTATGTCCTCTCGAGGGGGCATACCAAACTCCCTCCTTGTTACCCTTCCTCATTCTTCCAATGACTAGGGCATCGTGCCACTAGTACTCATCAATTTCTACCCACTATATTTTATTATTCTTTGATATAACAACACTTTTTACAGTTGCAACACCATATCAAAGAGGGGAAATGTAAACACTTAAACTTGTCCAAACTTGGAACCACACTTGAATTTACTCCATTCTAGCCATTAATTAAATCAATAATTAATCCATCCTTTATCTCTCACTCTTAATTAAATAAATTTATATTTATTTAGTTAAGTTTAACCTTAACCCACACATTCTCGAATACTTAGGTTAATCAACCTTCATTACCATTTTTCCTAATATTTAATTCCACCTCACCCTCAAACCTTGTCAATTCAATCTTAACCATTGAATCCATCTACATGGATCAAGATCTAAACTTTTCATCACTTGAGAAGTTTTCTAACCTACCTACCCTACCCCTTTCTCACACATGTGTGAGAATATCTCTCACATATGTGAAGCCACCCTACCTTTTACACATGTCATAAGGTAGCCACCCTACCTCTTACACATGCCATAAGGTAGTCACCATACATGTGCTCACATGTGTGAGCACACATAACCATCTTCCCATGACACATGTTACTTTCCTAAGCCTCCCTATGACACTTTTCACAAGGCTAACCCGTCAATCCACTCTCAATCTCAACTCTCCATCTCATATTGGATCTTGTCCCTCCATTTTCATCATCAAGAATATATAAATGAAGACTTTTTCTCTCATTTTTTTTTATTATCTTCTATCATCCTAACGACATGTTGTCTTAACTTCTCTCTAATCTACCTTCATCATAACATCATGATGATATCATAAGCAAGTGCATTCCACCATCTATGACACATCAAGTGAATCTTTGGGTGCAGTTCACTTTGGATCAATCCAAGGAGTAAGGTCATTTGAGATAAAAAGGTTTGGTTTATGATTTATGATTTATCTTTATGTTATTTCCTCATTTTATTTTCTTTCTTTCACTTAGAACCAATGGTAATCCAACTCAAATATTGGTTAAATAAAGTTTCTAGCTTTAGTTTCCATAGCCAAAATTCTTCAAACTTTGTTGAAAATGTACACGTCGACTAGTGGCTTTCCCTTCTAATGTTTGCACTATATTTGAGATATGGTCTGCTATAATCTGCCTTTTGTGAAATTTGCAAGTTGATTTTATATCACCACACAAGTAGACTACAAGTCCTATAAAGAGGTCTTCATCTCTATTGCAGAGGGATTCATCTTTTTTATTGAGGTGTGTAATATGGTGGGGACATTCTTCAGTTGATTTTTGTGATTGACATGTTCCTTATCAATCTCCTACATTCTCTCTTGGAGGAGTGCCTTAGTATTGGCAACACATTTATAAATTACCTCTTCTGCTAACCCCTATTAGAATGTGCCAATTTTCTCCTCTTGTAGGGAAGCCAAGGAACTAATACATTTTCTCCCATGAGTCCACTTCCATTTGTAATTGATTTAATTATGTACTTGTGCAAGATCTTCACATCTAGGAGTGCACGAGACAACCTAACCTATGTGTTGAGATTCTCAAGCACCTTAATACTATGCTTACCTTGTTCACTCCTTACAAGCTAAAGGCCATATTCACCACTACAATTGGTGTTTAACAATTTCCCCACATTTTCATAAGTCAAAGCGCCCATTCAACCACATTTGGTTGCATGAAAAATATATAAAATTATAGATTATTGTTGGGTTGATAGAGATGACCTTGTTGTATTTTAGTTATAACACCTTGTCATGAAATTGATCAATGAGGAATCATACCAATGCTTCTGCTTTTCCAAAATATGGGAGCTAGCACAAAGTGATAACTCATATTTCATTGAAAGCTCATGCATTCCAATGCTTACAAGTTTCCCCTTCTTCCTTGACATAGTATTCAATCATTTCTTGGAAAACCTTGTCATTTGCAACATCAAAATGGTTGGTTCTGAAATATCAAAACATGAGTTTATAGTAAAGATCTACGATCTAACATCTTGTCGACACACACACAAGATAAGCTTTAGTATTTCAAATTCTTGGGATCCATTGACAACTCCACCAAAATTTGGTTGCACAACTTGTATTTTATGACATTTTCCTTGATCACCTACATTCGGTTGCCCTACTTGTATTCCATAGCATTGTCCTTGTTGACGAGTACTTACTACTCTTTGTGATATCAAAGTCAAAACCTTCAAATCTTTTCTCTTACAAACCCTTTGCTTCAATTCTAGTATACCGTATTTTTGGTGTCACTTTCACTTCAAACTTTATGTGATGTAAATTTATTCTCTTATTCTTCTTCTTCTTCTTCTTTTTCTTCCCTCTACTGCTAATGAAACCACCATTTTAATAGTCTTTGGTTTTAATATTACCATGCATTTATCACTTCATACTCTATTCTATATCTCTTTGTGAATCCTTTTCCAATTAGTGACATCTTGTATTTTTCAACACTACCATTATTTTTGTAATTAGTTTTGTAAAACCACTTAATATCAATATGTTTCTTGTCATGCAAAAGCTTTGTAAAATTTATAGTATCATTTCTATGAATGAAATCTATTTCTTACATTTTGTTTGTTTTCATCCAAACACATTTAGGAGTCAGCCAACTCCCAAACAAAATGTACCTTATGTACATATAAAAATGCATGAAAAAATACATAACAACATACATGGAAACACACATAACATGACAATACGTCGTAGTGTGGGGCCCACCAAACAGGGGATAAAAGTGACAAAACTGACAAATGAGACCAAACATGTGGGAAATGGTAGGTAAGGAGTTAACAACACCGTTAGGTCAGTTTTCCCACCTCCTACCAGCCGATAAACGTGGGTACCTTAACGTGCTTGTGAATTTTCGCTTTCAGAGATTTTTTTTGGTGCGAGAAAATTAGAGGTGGACTGACGTGCACATTTTTGGTTTGGAGAAAGAAGGGTGAAAACACGATGAGTATCCAGTCTGCACATTGAAAGTTGAAGGTTGGAATGCACATGGAGGAGTTGGAGGAGAAAACTGATCAACTCAAGGTACTTTTTTGTAGTCTACAGGTTGTAAGATGAAGTTTGGAGTGCACGTGGAGGAGTTGGAGGAGAAAATTGACCAAATCGAGGTGAGGGGTGCTAACCAATTCAGTTGCAGAGGGTTTTACAACACCTTATAATTTATAATTTTGGAAACACAATGTGGGATTTCAGTTATTTGAATCTCCTTATTTAATTATATGAATGCCTTCAAAATCACACCTTCCATTGTCGTGTTTAAATTTTGGATGATTGAAAAAAAGTGCACAACATAATTGTATTTTGGAAAACACAATGTGGGTCTTCAGTTATTTGAATCTCCTTGTTTAAATGTAAAGTGTTGCCTCACAGTGGGTTGCTTGCTTCTTAACAACTAGGGTTTTGCAACATGGAGTTTTACAAAATAGTATGAATGTATTGAAAATCACACATTCCATTGTTGTGTTTAAATTTTGCATGATTGAAAAAAAAAAGTGCACAAAATAATTGTAATTTGGAAAACACAATGTGGGTCTTCAGTTATTTGGATCTCCTTGTTTAAATGTAAAGGGTTGCCTCACAATGGGTTGCTTGCTTCTTAACAACTAGGGTTTTGCAACATGGAGTTTTACAAAACAGTATGAATGTCTTGAAAATCACACATTCCATTGTTGTGTTTAAATTTCACATGATTGAAAAAAAAGTGCACAAAATAATTGTAATTTAGAAAACACAATGTTGGGTTTTAGTTTTTTGAATCTCCTTGTTTAAATGTAAAGGGTTGTCTCATTGTGGGTTGCTTGCTTCTTGAAACCTATGGTTTTACAACATGGAATGTTGCAAAATAGTATGAATTTCTTCAAAATCACACATTCCATTGTTGTGTTTAAATTTCACATGATTGAAAAAAAAAGTAAGTAAAATAATTGTAATTTGGAAAACACAATGTTGGGTTTTAGTTATTTGAATCTCCTTGTTTAAATGTAAAGGGTTGTCTTATGGTGGGTTGATTGCTTCTTAACACCTACAATTTTGCAACATGGAATGTTACAAATTAGTATGAATGTCTTCAAAATCACACATTCCATTGTTGTGTTTAAATTTCACACGATTGAAGAAAAGTGCACAAAATAATTGTAATTTGGAAAACACAATGTTGGTTTTCAATTATTTGAATCCCCTTGTTTAAATGTAAAGGATTCTCTCATGGTGGGTTGCTTTCCTCTTAACACCTACAGTTTTGAAACAACATGGAATGTTACAAAACAGTATGAATGTCTTCAAAATCACACATTCCATTGTTGTGTTTAAATTTTGCATGATTGAAAAAAAAATGCACAAAATAATTGTAATTTGGAAAACACAATGGTGGGTTTCAGTTATTTGAATCTCTTTGTTTAAATGTAAAGGGTTGTCTCACGGTGGGTTGCTTGCTTCTTAACACCTATAGTTTTACAACATGGAATGCTACAAAACAGTATGAATGCCTTCAAAATCACACATTCCACTATTGTGTTTAAATTTCACATGATTGAAAAAAAAAGTGCACAAAATAATTATAATTTGAAAAACACAATGGTGGTTTTTAGTTATTTGAATCTCCTTGTTTAAATGTATAGGGTTGTCTCACGGTGTGTTGCTTGCTTCTTATCACCTACGGTGTTGCAACATGGAATGTTACAAAACAGTATGAATGTCTTCAAAATCACACATTCCATTGTTGTGTTTATTTTTTCAACTTCTTGTCTTTTATATTGCACTTGTGTGTTAACACCATTAATTAAAATCCTTTTATTTCAATGATAAAACTTTTCATTTAATCTTTTAATTTATTTTCCCAGTGGTTAATTGTAGTGTTTATACTATTTTACTTTAGTTTCAATAGTTCCAACTATTGCTTTTGCATTTGCAATTTTACCAGTCAAACATTTTTGCTCATCCCCATTGTTGTTACCTATTATCACCCCCTAGCATTCCTTTTCATGAGATTCTACCTTCTATTTCATATCTTTTATTTGCAGCTTTGGAGTAGCTGCTTCTTCATCAGCCCTTAGGACAACAACATCCATTTTTTCAATAGAGTTTTGAATGTCTTCAATACTTTTGTGTAGCTTTGCAGCTGCTCTTTTCTTAGCTTTGAGAGTGTCTTTTTGATTAGAGAATGTAGATGTTTTCTATTTGATAAGTTATTTACAAAACTTGTCTACCTTTTCATATAGGGGTTTCATGTCTCCAGTCAACTGATTCTCTTTTTTTGCTCTAAGATATGTTTTTTCCTTTTCATTATCATCGATTTTGAATTGTATTTGTTCCATGGAATTCTTAAGTTGAAGAATTTTGACTTCATTTGTTCAACTCCACTTATAGCATCATCTCACTTTCTTTTCCTACATAAATTCATATGGAATACAAAATTTATTGACTTTATCCACTTTTGCATTAGCATTTTCCCATTGCAGATACTACATGATGCTCCTTCATCAAGTTGTCAAGTGCAAGAACAATCTTACCAGTTGATACATTATCTATCTTATTCACTTTGGTTTGCTTCTTTTCAAGTGTTTTTAGAGCAAATTTATTTTTAATTGCACACTTTCTACTACTTGCTGCTCGAGTTCTACATTGCCATATGCCCATTGTGGATACTGCACACACAACTTCTTGAAATTCTCAATAGCATTGAGTCTCTTTAATCAATATAGTATCTCGCTCATTCACTATGGTTTGCTTCTTTTCAAGTATTTCTACAATAGATTCCTTTGTCATTTCATAGATTCTAGTACTTGTTGCATCCAATTTTGCATTGTCATTTTCCCATTGCACTATTGGGAATTAGTGTTCACGTAGGTGTTAGTAATTATGTAAATGTAGAATGGTAATTACTATTGTAATAGTGAGGTTGTTAATAAACAACTCACTAATATAGCTTTGGATGGGTAGTCGTATATATTGTTGAAATAACAATATATCATGAATAATTAGTGGTTAGTGTCTTATACTCGTGAATGGTATTCTAGGATGTTTTTTATAACACCTCCCTATTAAATAGGAGGTTGTTTGGTTATGTAAGTGGCTATATATTAACCATGTATTGAGTGTGAGTGTTAGATGAAGCACATTTTATTTTGAATTGAATTATTTGTAGCTTCTGTCTCTGGCCATATTTCTATCATGCAGATACTTCAAATGCTCCTTCCCCAAATTCTTAAGAGTAGGAAGAATCTCTTCACTCAATACATTATATATCTAATACACTTTGGTTTGCTTCTTTTCAACTGTTTTTAGGGATATTTCCTTATTCATTTCATACATTCTAGTACTCACTATCTCTTGAAGTATTAAGATCTCAGGTTCCTCAAACCACAACATTTTCCAACATTGAATTATCAATTAGACAAAATGAGTGTAATGAAAACCTTACACTACCAATGTAAGAAAAGGAACCTTGAAAATTTACCAAAACTATTACTTATAGTATGAATTGAGTTTGGATTTTGTCATATTATCATTAAAATATAGGCAGGTAGGAAAACATAGTGGATTGTGAGTTAGTTTGTTGAGATTGTACAAAGATGAAGGGTGGAGAATTTGGGGAGGAGTTGCAGCCAAGTGATACATAAAATTAACCATATTTAGCCGAGGGGTGACTAGCCAATTGCATTCTTATACATAGAGGGTTTTTCAACACTATGTGGGTTGCAAGTTTCTTAACACACTGTATTTTCCAACCTCTGATTATACACACAATATGATTGCAATGAAAACCTTTTTTTTTTACACAATACAAATGTAATGAAATGAACATCTTCAAAATATATAACAAGTCTCAGGTAGACTAAAATTTTTGTTTCAACTTTCTCAAATTAATAAACTATAGGCATGTTGGAAAAAACTGTGGGTTGTATTTTCTATATTTTTCCTTGTTGTAAGCTGAAGGGTGGAATTTTTTATTTTGTACTTGATGTACTTTAGTTGGTCATGTTTAGTTTTATGTTTATAAATTTTTGGCTTCACTAGTTCAAATCTAGTTATAGCATCATCTTTCACCTTCTTTGCTTAGACAAATTCATATGCAATACAAAATCTCTTGAGTTTATCCACTTCTGCATTGAGGTTTTCCCATTGCACATATTGCACATGCTCCTTCCTCAAATTCTCAAGAGTGGTAATAATCTCTTCAATTAAAACAATATCTATCTCATTAAGTTTGATCTCCTTGTTTTCAAGTGTTTTTAGAGCAGATTCCTTTTCAATTTAATAAATTATATAACCTACTGCCTCTAGATTTGCATCGTTTCTTCGCCTTTGCACATACTACACATGCTTCTTTGTCAATTTATCAAGAGCACAAAGAATTTCTTAAGTCAACACAATATCTATCTCATTCAGTATGGTTTTCAATGCAAGTGAGCTTCACAATTTATTGCAATTGTGGTTTACAGTTAAAATTGCTTTTCAAATTCTTCATATGTTTCACAAATAAATGCACAAAAAAAAAAGTCTTTTAGCCTATATTCATTGACTCATTTTTTTATTAGCAGATGCAAAGAATGTGTTTTTTTCTTTTCACATTGTTGGTAGCCATAGAAGTAATTACATATTATTATTCATGTTACACTTATAGGCTACATATAAAGTTGCAGGTTGGACTTCTCATCGTGTTCAACCTGCACTTTTTAGTTCATTAATTGTCATATACACTTTTTCTAGTCATGTTAAGTCACTCCAAATGGAAGGATCGATATCACAACATGCATGCTAATGTAAAACAGGTTTGTACACCCCATATAGTATGACGTCTTAGGTTTTTTTCATGTGAGGTTGTGATTTTACTTGGGGTCTTTATGTCCGCTTGGAGGTTCAAAGAGACACTATGTTTCCAGCTTGCATTGGCTCACATCATGGTTGATAGGAAAATTTACACATGCATTCCTTTCCTGATTCACTCCATTATTGATTCATGACTTTGTCAACAAATGCAATTTTTTTTTTATTCTTTTGGCATTGCTGGTAGCAATGGATGCCCATTTATTTACATACAAGGTTGTCATAAAAGGTTTTGGTTGCCCTCTAACCTTTCCTCTCCATTAACACATACACATTCACCAAAACCAATGTATCTTCCCAAAATAATACATCTATTGTTGCCACTGTAGAAGTAATTACATAGTGTTATGCACATTACACTCATACACCACATACAAAGTTGAAGGTTGAACCACTCACCATGTGGTTCAACCTTCACTTGTTTATTTCATGAATTGCCAAATGTTCCTTTGCTGCACATGTTAAGTCACCCTAAATGGAAGGATGAATATCACAACATGCCTCCTAAGGTAAAAGAGGTTTGTACAAACCATATACTCTAAAATCTTAGTTATATTTACATGCAGGGTTGTGAATTTACTCATGTTCTTTATGTCCACTTGGAGGTTAAACTACACGTTGTGTTTTCCAACCTGGATTGGCTTATATCATGGTTGATAGGACATTTTACACCTTTCTGCCTTTCCTCATTCTCTCCATTACCAATTCATTTTTTTTCAATAGATGCAACAAACATGTTATCATTTTGGTGTTGCTGGCAACAATGGATGCAATTTTTTTTTTACATACAAGGTTGTCATCAAAGGTTTTGGTTGACCTCTAACCCTTCCTCTCCTTTAACACATACACATGCACTACAACCAATGTATCTTCCCAAAATAATACATCTATTGTTGCAATTGTAGAAGTAATTACATACCGTTATGCACATTACACTCGTACACCACATACAAAGTTGTAGGTTGAACTACTCATCGTTTAGTTGAACCTTGTTTATTTCATGAATTGCTAGTTGTGTTTTTGCTCTTCATGTTAAATCACACCAAACGGAAGGTTGAATATCACAACATGCCTCCTTAGGTAAAAGAGGTTTGTACACCCCATAAACTCTGAAATCTTAGTTATATTTACATGTGGGGTTGCGAATTTACTTGTGGTCTTTATGTTTGCTTGGAGGTTTATCTACACTGTGTTTTCCAATCTGCATTGGCTTACATCATGGTTGATAGGACATTTTACACCTTTCTACCTTTCCTCATTCTCTCCATTACTGATTCATTCTTTTCAATAGATGCAACAAACATGTTATTATTTTGGCATTGCTGACAGCAATGGATGCACTTTTCTTTTACATACAAGGTTGTCATCAAAGGTTTTGGTTACCCTCTAACCCTTCCTCTCCTTTAACACATAAAATTGCACCACAACCAATATATCTTCCCAAGATAATACATCTGTTGTTGTAATTGTAGAAGTAATTACATACTGTTATGCACGTTACACTCCTATGCCACATACAAAGTTGCAGGTTGAACGACTCATCGTGTGGTTCAACCTTCACTTGTTTATTTCATGAATTGCTAGATGTGATTTTTCTCCTCATGTTAAGTCACGCCAAATGGAACGCTGAATATCACAAAATGCCTCCTTAAGTAAAAGAGGTTTATACACCCCATATACTCTGAAATATTAGTTATATTTACATGTGGGGTTGCGAATTTACTTGTGGTCTTTATGTTAGTGTGGAGGTTCATCTACACACCATGTTTTCCAACCTACATTAGATTACATCATTGTTGATAGGGCATTTTACACCTTTATGCATTTCCTCATTCTCTCCATTACCGATTCATCTTTTTTTCAACAGATGTAACAAACATGTTATCATTTTGGCGTTGTTGGTAGTAATGGATGCACATTTATTTTACATACAAGGTTGTCATCAAAGGTTTTGGTTTCTCTCTAACCCTTCCTCTCCTTTAACACATACACACACACCACAACCAATGTATCTTCCAAAGATAATACATTTGTTGTTGCAATTATATAAGTAATTACATACTATTATGCACATTACACTCCTATGCCACATACCAAGTTATAGGTTGAACCACTCATGTCGTGTAGTTCAACCTTCACTTGTTTATTTCATGAATTGCTAGATGTGCTTTTTATCCTCATGTTAAGTCATGCTAAATGGAAGGATGAATATCAAAACATTCCTCCTTATGTAAAATAGGTTTGTACACCCCATATACTTTGAAATCTTAGTGATATTTACATGTGGGGTTATGAATTTACTTGCGGTCTATATGTCAGCTTGGAGGTTCAACTACATGTATTTTCCAACCTGCATTGGCTTACATCATGGTTGATAGGACATTTTACACCTTTTTTCCTTTCCTCATTCTCTTCATTATTGACTCATTATTTTCAATAGATGCAACAAACATGTTATCATTTTGGTGTTGTTGGAAACAATGGATTCACTTTTTTTTTATATACAAGGTTGTCATCAGGTAAACCCACAAAAGTGGTTTAAAATTCGAGTGAGGAAGGAAAAGTTGCAAAAAATGACCCCCATCAATTTTTTTTAATTTTTTGGGTTTGAATGAACTTATTGGTTCGAGTGGACCAAAAGAGGGTTTGTTAGAACCCTGGTTCAAGAGAACCCATTAAATGCAAGGTCACTTGAACCCTCCCTAGTTTTCCTGAAGCCCCCTTTTCCCACCTTCTCACCTTCAGGCACCAAAAATGTCCAAAATTTTGAGCTTCAAAGCTTGGGTTGAGGATGAAAATGGAGGATGGTAGTACTCATAATGAGCTATCCAATGAATATAATTTTAATATATTTTTTTAGTTTTATTAAACATAGGTTTTTCACATAGAATCAAGTTCTCTATTCTGTACATGTGGAAAAATAACAAATTATCAATTTTTTTTTTGAAAAATATGAGTGCACCAGATATTGAATTCCTTGATCCAAAAAAATTTGAATTTCGATACATACCAAAAAAGTTACACGTTATATGGTCCACCTATGTCTAAATTGTAATTGGTTTGACTTCAAAACTTGATTAAGGAAAAAATATTCAATAAAAAACTATCAAACCAATCGGAAGCACTAGATATCATAGTTACAAATCTAAATTCGAAAAAATTAGAATTTTATCCTTCATGGAAAAAAAATTATGCATTATATGGTGAGCATCACTCCTTAAAAATGTTGTTTACTGAAAAAACTAGTTTTCAAAGGAGATGGAAAAATAAGTGCAATCTGATTCCAAAAAAATTGAAAAAATATATTTAGAATCTACAAAAAAAATGTCACAAATCACTAGTTTGCATCATCTTCAAATTCGTCATGGTTTAGCCGCTATAGGTGCCCAAAAGTGAAGATTTAGTTAGAAAAAAATATTTCAGTGTCCAATTTGGCAAAAACTTGTAAACCAGTATTGTGGGATCACCCCATCAAAGGTTTTGGTTTCCCTCTAACCCTTCCTCTCTGATGTAGAGATTGATGGATTTCACCTAAATCAACACAATTTAGGTTAGTTCAATCAACAAACTAACTCACAAACTCTCACAAAGCCCTCTTCCAATCTAACTCTGCCCTTTGACAAGTAGGTTTGCAAACCCAAATCTCTCAACTATTCTAACAAAGAAACCTCACAATAGCCAATCTCTTGATACATTCAAACACCCTTTAGCGCATACTCAATCATAGGAAAATATCTCCATTGAACTCTTTTGGACATCTCATTCCAAATCATGAATCTATGCTGACCTAGTAGACCAATTAGGTCTCTTTTCCAAAGGAATTGTTCTTGATTCTCTCAACCAACCTTGAATAACTTCTCAAACCTTTAAAATAGGTAAAAAAAATCCCTTTTCAATAGGTTTTAGAGTCACCAACTCTCTTCTAACCATTATTCTAGAAAACCCTCCCTTTCCACTATTTAAGGGTACAATTTATTGGTTCTCAATGTTTCCAACCTCATACAAACCTGCCACCACCTCCAACACTCTACAATATTCCTGCTCAAACTCAAAAAACCTTGACATAGCCTCTACATTCAATATTTCATCAAACTCACTCACTTTTCCATCATTTTCATACTCTAACTCATCACTTTTCCTCATGACAGTCATAAAATTTCCCCAAAATTCCACATACAGATCAAACCCTACACACTACCATCCTAAATATAACTTATTATTCCCATTCCAGTTAGACACAGTGAATACAGTACATGGAATGGTCTTTATTCCATGATTAGAACCTCAAACCTTAAAATTTACACTTACAAACCTAATTGCAACAACTTAACAAAATGACACCTTAAATTCAATGAATCTTCCTAAAAATGGATTTAGATCAAGGTCAAGAAAAGTATTCAACTATTTCCATAGTTATTTGAAAAATATGCTACTATACAGTCACGTACAAGAGCCTGCAACTTCAAATTTGAGGGAAAAATATAGAAATTAAAGCATAAACAGGGGTTTCTTTTATTGATTCTCCTTCAATATCTTTCCAACAACCTTTTACAATGATGAAGAATAACTATTTAAACATTTCCCACACAAAAATTCCCTCCAAATTGACCAACTAACTTTCATATTCCAACCGACCGTTGGGTTGCCTCAAAATTGCATTTTTCGCATTTACAACATTTGACAATTTTGACAATTTTGTCAATTTTACAAACTTAACCCCCAAAACCTCCTAATTGTGCTGTAGAAAAATGGCCCCTTGTCATTCTTTTAGGTCTTGTTTCATGGTGTTGGAACTATGTTGCTCTAATTTTATGTTGTAACATGGCTTGAACATGTTGATTTAGGTACTAAAATTCAAATAACGTCTTGTGAAGGTGTTGTGAAGTGTTGCAAGACATTTCTACATTCTTCTAGACTCTATTTAATGAAATTTACCTAAAAACCACATTTTTACTCATCAACAAGTCCTATTTTGAAGTTTTGTAAAGTCTTGTAACAAGCTTTCACGCTTTTCTAGGCATATTTTCACTATTTACACCCTTCTCATGCTTTATTTGGTCTCTTTATTCTCTCATAAGTTGTAATTAAGTGTATTTTTGAATGTTATCCTGAAAAATAACATTAAATACAACATTTTTCCTGACACATGTTTTTAGGTCCTAGGTGGGACCTATTCATCATGGGTGGCGAATGAGTCCCCCTTGTCCCCAAATTCAAAATATTTTATATTTCCTTTCAAGATTTTATTCAAAATCACTTGATGTCAGCCTGTGATGAAGTATGAACAGATACTAAGGCACAAGAATTGTATAAATAAGTGATTTTCACCTCATTTTACATCTCCTACAATCCTCCAGCATTCGCATATCATATTCAAGCATTCAAGCATTTTACATCAACAATTCAAACACTATTCAAGCACTTTGAAGAAACCATTGACATTAATTTAGACTTGCATCATCAAGGGTTAGGTAAGTTGATAGCACTTGCATGCTATTAGTTTAACTTTCTCTTTCATTTCATTATCTTTTCAAGGGTTTAATTACCAAAAGTGGGGTTTGACTAAGGCAAACCCCTATTCACTAACCCTCAATCATTTTTCCCCTATTGCATGTTTGTTTTTAGATCTTTGTATGTATATTTGATAGGTTATTAGGTGTTGAAGATTGATTTACAAGTCAACTAGGTGCTTCAAGTCAACTTGAGTCAATTTCAAGATTGGAGAGAGTCATTTGTCTATTTTCTACATAATCGAATTTGGCAACTCGACAAGCAGACATTTCTATTTTTGGTGTTGTAGAGTTGTCTCCTGATTTTTTAAAAATTTAGGAGAGGGCTGATTTTCCACTTGTGGCGAATGAGTCCCACCTTAGGACTGAAAATATGAATTTTATCAAATTTCGGATCCCGACAGACAGAAACCAGCTCCCGACACTTTTTCACCAAGAGGAGGATTGATTCGCCACCTTGGGTGAATGAATCCCACTGTGAAAAAATAGTTATCTTAGGCAGCATCCAAGAAATTCTAGGTTCATCATAATTTTCCCACATGCACTTTGATTTGACCCATCTCTTTCTGTTTTGCACATTTCATTCATTTTCTTCATTGTTTGCATATCATAATGTGTTTTCTAACAAGGCATAAATCTCACTTTTGCATTCATTTTCAGGCATTTAGATTAGTCCATGGCATAATTTAGTTAAGTTCATTTACATTAAAAGACCTTGCATACATTTTGATTTGAGTGAATCATTAGCATTTTTGGCCCTATCTCTCTCCTTTTAGGTGAAAAACCCTAGAAGTGCAATAGTAGTCCATAGGGTCCCAAAAATATATGTTTCATTTTAGTGAACCTTACTTTTGAGCACTTTGGATTTTTGATTGCATTCACATATTGTATCTTAGTTTCCATTTGTATTAGAATTCAATTAGGACATTGATTTGTTATTGCATTCTAGGACTTTTCATTTTGCATTAGTGAAAACTTCATTTATATTTCATTTTTGCATTACATCTCATTGAAAAAAGTCAAAATCTATATTTTACATCTATAATTGCATTTTGTAAGCCATTTAAATCATATTTAAGTTTCTAAAAAACACTAAAAAACATCATACTGGGACTCATTCACTACCTAGGGCGAATCAATCCCTCTGCACTTTTTTATCAGCATTTCTGACATTCTTTTGGCATTTTTCTGCATTACTGTTTCTTGTTCTTGCATTTTTTTTTCATTTACAAAATCTCTATTTTTAATCAATTATTGTATCTTTTTTTATTTACATCATGGCATTTTCTTTCAATAAGTTTTGGAATTCATTAGTCATTGGTAAACATGTCCAACTGTGCCTTTGGCTGTGACCCTAATGACCTTGAACTCCAACATGCTCCTACAACTCCTAATGATTGTCCTCCTCATGAAGTAGACATAATTGGAGAAAATGATGATATCATGCACAAGTTCTACAATGACTACCTTGACAACCTTGAAGCCAATGCAACCTTTTACCCATCCATGAAATCACAAGACCTTCCCACTATTGCACCTCCTAATCACTTTGCATATTTACATTCTGAAGCTACTATAGGACCTATGGTTCCTCCCTCAAGTGGATTTAGTTCCTCTCAACAATCACATTCACAACCCTTATATGAGCACAAAGTCACAAACATTCCTATCAACCTTGAGGAAACATATGGCAAAGGATTCACTATCTTAAGTAAACAAGGTTGTGACACAAAACATGAACATGAAATCCATCAACTTTTTGAATAACAATCAATTGAAGCAAACACAATAGGACTTGGATATCAAGATTCTTCTCATACTGAGAGACATCCTCTTCAACCTAGGAGACTTATAGTTGTTGGAACGATGATCTTTAATGCTCCTCCTAACTTAAATATTCTTCTTCCACGTGAGAAACCACTATATCCTTCTAATGATAAGGATGTTAGGATTCCCACAAGTCCTTCTCCTCCTATTCATGAACAAGGAGAATGTAGCAAATGAAAACGACCTTACATATTGAAGAAAATCAAGTTTCCTACACATCCTCCACCTGAATGTGAAAGGAGACTTCAACTGCTTCTAAACAAAGGTCTTATACTTTTACCACCTATGAATAGGTTGGTCATTAGTCCTAAATACTCTAACATACCATATTGCAAATATCATCGTATTCTTGGTCATCGAACAAAATAATGTCAAACATTGAAGGACATACTAGATAAGTATCACTTCACTGATACTGACTGTTTCCCTATCATACCTTAAAGCAATCACATTCCCTTCCTCATGCCAAAGAAGTAGAATTCCCTATTCTCACTATTGCATTCTTCTTTCCCATCACTTTCCTTGACTCATTCTTGTACTTACCCTTTTTTTTGGGGGGGGGGGAAATCCATTGTTAGCCTTGTCCTTGTAATGCATTTTCCTTTGTCTCTTAACTATGTTATTCCTTTTCCGCTAATCTGTTCAAGATTGAGAAACCCATAACTTAGTTAATGGTTGAATTACATTTGCATTACTTGTCCCTTTTTCCTTTTCTTTTTATGTGTGTATTGTGTTCCTTCGTATTGTTCATTTGATGTTCTCTCTCTTCGTACACTTATATTTCATACCTCTATTCTTCTATTTGTCGCACATTGTCTTTTCCACTTTTTTTTTTTATGTTTTCCTTTTGGGGATGACACAAAGCATAGAGATTCCCTATGTCTCTTCCATGTTGACCCAAAATTTCCTTTCCTTTTTCTCTTTTTGTTTTGTGTTTTCATTTTGGGGATGATGCAAAGCGTAGAGATGTCCGATGTCTCTTCCATGTTAACCTAAACAACCATTTTTCTTTTGTTTTTTTTTCTTTTGAACTTTGTGTTTTCCTTTTGGAGATGATACAAGGCATCGAGACCGAAATATCTCCTTCATGTTGACCCAAAAGATTTTTCATTTTCTTTCGCCTTTTTGTTTTCTTGCTTTTTGCTTGTGTCTTCCTTTATGGGATGATGCAAAGCATCAAGACCACAATGTCTCTTCCATTGTGACCCAAAATAGACTTTCCTTTGTTTTCGCTATCTTTTTGTCATTCTTCTAGTTCTATGTGCTTTGGGGAATGATGAGAGTCCGAGCTCTTTCATAAAAATATTGCAGCAAAGAGCATACTAACCCCAAATCCATAGATCCCTTATGTGTTTTGTGTGCTTTCTTTTGTAGGGGGTAAATCCCTTTCTTTGTTTTTTATTGTTCCTTGACATGATGCAACCTAACTTTGAAACATATGACTTGACATAGGGATTTCCAAGTTGTCTCTCATGTCTTGTTTTCTCTTTTACTTTTTCTTTCCTTCGCTACTTTAAAGTAATTGCTCACAAAATGATGTGTAGAAATTCCTTTAATGGGGGGAATACATTACCATTAATTGATTTACATTTTTGGTTCCTAGTGTATCCTTGTCATTTATGTGATGTGTTTATCACTTTGTGGATGACATTGGGTGTGATGTCCTTCATAAATGTGATCTATCTTAGCATATTACATTCCTCTTGGTGGTCTGATGCGACACACTGCATCCCCTAAGTTGTGAATATACTATTCTTTGATTGGTCCTCTCTTGGAGACATTAGACACAATGTTCCCAAAGTTACTGAACAAGATTCCTTTGAACATCTTTTCACATTTTAAATTTTACATTTTACATTTTTGTATTTTTACATTTTGCATTCCTTTTTGCTACCTTGCATAACACAACTTGCATGACTGTGGTACTTTGTATTTTTATTCATGAACATTTTTCTTTGTGGTGCCTTGTTAAAGTTATCAGGTGGTATAACTTTGACATGGTTGAGCGGGAAGCCCACCTAGTGGCATGAATTTTCCCCATAGCCACCTTTGTGTTTGTGAGTGCATTCCAACTAGTGTGTGTATCTTACCTTTTTGGGATTTCTGACCCTGCGAACAACTAGTTTTGTGGCTCCAGAGTGAGTATACAGTTGGGATTTCTCACCCTGCAAATAGCCTGAAGTCTCGTGGCCCTAGAGTGAGTACACATTCTCTTTTTCAAACAATTAGCCTAGATCTCTTTCCACAACTAGTTGGATTGACGATCGAAGCTTCATCCAATTATTTTTAATACTTGTGTGTTCCTTCGTTCTTATGCTTAGTTTTCCATGGGATCTTCATCCTAGGGGCTTGATCACCCCTCTTGATCATTGTCATTCCATCTTGCTAACATAATTGCATTTGAACCCTCCCCTCAATGTTCATGGTACTTTAGTGTGAGTTTGAAACAGGTTCATCCTCTCACTAAAGTGGGCGCTAAATGTGCCATAGAAAAATGGCCCCTTGTCATTTTCATGGCCTTTTAGGTCTTTTTTCATGGTGTTGGAACTATGTTGCTCTAATTTTATGTTGTAACATGGCTTGAACATGCTGATTTAGGTACTAAAATTAAAATAATGCTATCTTGTGAAGGTGTTGCGAAGTGTTGTAAGACATTTCTACATTCTTATAGACTCTATTTAATGCAATTTACCTTAAAAAAACCTTTTTACTCATCAACAAGTCCTATTTTAAAGTGTTGTAAAGTCTTGTAACAAGCTTTCACGCTATTCTAGGCATATTTTCACTATTTACACCCTTCTCATGCTTTATTTGATCTCTTTATGCTCTCATAGGTTGCAATTAAGTGTATTTTTTAATGTTATCTCAATAAATAACATTAAATACAACATTTTTCCTAACACATGTTTTTAGGTCCTAGGTGGGACCCATTCGCCATGGGTGGAAAATGAGTCCCCCTTGGCCCCAAATTCAAAATATTTTAAATTTCCTTTCAGGATTTTATTCAAAATCACTTGATGTCAGCCTATGATGAGATATGAATGGATACTAAGGCACAAGAATTGTATAAATAAGTGATTTTCACCTCATTTTACATCTACAATCCTCCAACATTCACATATCATATTCAAGCATTTTACATCAACAATTCAAGCACTATTCGAGCACTTTGAAGCAATCATTGAAATTACTTCAAACTTGCATCATCAAGGGTTAGGTAAGTTGATAACACTTGCATGCTATTAGTTTATCTTTCTCTTTCATTTCATTATCTTTTCAAGGGTTTAATTACCAAAAGCGGGGTTTGAACAAGGCAAATCCCTATTCACTAACCCTCAATCATTTTCCCCCTATTGAATGTTTGTTTTTAGCTCTTTGTATGTAGATTTGATAGGTTAATAGGTGTTGAAGATTGATTTCCAAGTCAACTTGAGTCAATTTCAAGCTTGGAGAGAGTTATTTGTCTATTTTCTATATAATTGACTTTGGCAACCTGACAAGCAGACATTTCCAGATCTGGTGTTGCAGAGTTGTCTCTTGATTTTTTAGAAATTTAGGAGAGGACTGATTCGCCACTTGTGGGGAATGAGTCCCACCTTAGGACTAAAAATATGAATTTTTTCATATTCTTGATCTCGATAGACAAAAACTAGCTCTCGACACTTTTTCACCAAGAGGAGGATTGATTTGCCACCCTGGCTGAATGAGTCCCACTATGAAAAATTAGTTATCTCATCCAGTATCCAAGACATTCTAGGTTCATCATACTTTGCCTAGGTGCACTCTGATTTGACCCATCTCTTTCTATTCTACACATTTCATTCATTTTCTTCATTGTTTGCATATCACATTGTGTTTTCAAACAAGGCATAAATCTCACTTTTGCATTCATTTTTGGTCATTTAGATTATTTAATTGCATTTAGTTAAGTTCATTTACATTAAAAAACATTTCATACATTCTGATTTGAGTGAATTATTAGCATTTTTGGCCCTATCTCTCTCCTTTTAGGTGAAAAACCCTAGAAGTGCAAGAGTAGTCCATAGGGTCCCAAAAATATATGTTTCCCTAATGACCACTAAAATGACTCAATACCACATTAAATTTTCCCATAATACCTTATTCAAAAAAACCTAAGACTTTACACACTAAAACCCTCCAAAATCCCTTATCTACACATTTTGCATTTTTGAGCATCATTTGACAACATTGCATCTCTTAACCAAATGGACTCGTCAAATAAATTATAATGGTAAATTTTAGTCCTTATTGTCATACCACAAGACCTCAAACCCTATGAAAAACTAACACCAAACAACTTGATCAAATTTAGATGAAAGTAGATTGGTGCTCCTACACCACTCTCCTTTAACACATACACACACACGACAACCAATGTATCTTCCCAAGATAATACATTTGTTGTTGCAATTGTAGAAGTAATTACATAATGTTATGCACGTTACACTCCTAAACCACATAAACCACATACCAAGTTGTAGGTTGAACTACTCATTGTGTGGTTCAACCTTCACTTGTTTATTTCATGAATTACTAGATGTGCTTTTGCTCCTCATGTTAAGTGACGCCAAATGGAAGGCCGAATATTACAACATGCCTCCTCAGGTAAGAGAGGTTTTTACACCCCATATAATCTAAAATAGTAGTTATATTTACATGTGGGGTTGTGAATTTACTTGTGGTTTTTACGTCCGCTTGGAGGTTCAACTACATGCTGTGTTTTCCAACCTGCAATGGATTACATCATGATTGAGAGGAAATTTTATACCTTTCTACCTTTTCTCATTCTCTCTATTGTTGATTCATTTTTTTGTCAACAGATTCAACAGACTTGTTATCATTTTGGCATTATTGGCAACATTGGATGCAATTTTTTTTTTGATACAAGGTTGTCATCAAAGGTTTTGGTTGTCATTTTGTGTTTTCATTGTCTATGTCCTCTTGTATGTTAAGATAAACAGTCCAATTTCTAGCCCACATTTGTGTTATATTTTATGCATAGCTTGATTGAATCTATCACCTTTAATTTTCCTTAGTTGAAGTCGGCAACCTCCTATTGGTTTCACATGGGTGAAAACAATGAAAGCACATTTTATTTACGTTCAATGAATGATTTAGTTCTTTTTCTTGACACAATCCACTCTAATTTTAAATGTTCATCCAATTCCATCCTTTCCTATAATGGGAAGAGGTTTGAAATGGAAGAAGGAAGATGAATTGGAGGTGAAAGATGTATGGGATGGAGGTTCTCTTTTTTCCTCTTCTGATTTGTAATGGAATCCTATTCACATCAAGAAGGATGAGGTCCTTGTCCTTGTTGTAGTAATTCCTTGTATGATACTTGATGATTTCATTTGCAGTGAAATGTTGGTTGAAGGTTTTGAAACTAAATTTTTGGTCAAGAAAAAAAGAACCTACCATCACCTGTCTCATTGATGACAAAAATTATGGCAAAAAAAGTTGGTATTATAGGTTTGTATCTTTCAACATTCATTTGTATGGTCCAGTGATATTTTAATCTCTCTTGCTTCAAGATGATGAGATGATGCCTTCTTCACAGATATTGGTTTCAGTACAGTTCTACAGACCTCAAAGACCAGCCTCCACTAGAGAAGAAACAACAAAAGATGTTTATACAAATGTGAGGTTTTCAATGCCACTTCATTGTAAAGTTTATGCATGGAAGACTTGATGTTGCCTATATTCTCTACAAAGAAATGTTCCATGTCAATAAAAAAGGTGAATTTTTCCATGGAATTAATGACACAAGTGGAGATAGGTATTCTATGTTTTCTGCTAATCTATCCGTAGAGTGCGAAAGCTATATTGAAAGCCTTTTTCTCATGGATGTCAGTGTCAATGCAATAATGGATAGACACATCAATGATCCTATCTTATGTGGCATGATGTTAAAGAGAGATCGATTCCTTACAAGAAAGGATGTAATGAATTCTTTGTGAAAGGTGCATTCTATTCTTGCACAAAAACATAGAGTCGATTTGACAAGTATCATGATGTGGAATAGAGAGGACTTTGACAACTTCTACTTTCAATGGCCCCATGGGAATGACACACCTTTCATTATTGGGGTTTAGACTCCATGGATGATGGATAGGATGGTTAGCCACTCACACAATTTAGTCATCTCAATGGATTCCATGTTTCCTACTAACAAATATGGGGTGAGGCCTTATAAAAATTGACAAATAGCTCTTCATATTTTCAATGATCTTATTGGCTATAAACCTGACAATGCTCATGCTGAGTTGTTATGTCTACGATTTCCATTGTATATGCTCGTTTTTGATGAGCAATAGAGTGGTGTGCCATTGCATGGGTAGTCTCCCCATGAAACAAGACTGAGGACATCCCTGCATGGCTATGCTTATTGCATGCCCGTGGAAGAAGAGCTAGACCCAATTAGAGAATCAATGCATTTTTTATCGATGATGCAACTCGAGAAATCCAAGCCATATAGTATGTGTATCTATTTGTTCATTTGCGTACCTTTCTTATTTTCTATTTATTTTCAATGCCACTTTGTCATTTAGATGAGTCGTAAACATTATCATTTGTATTGTCTATTAGGGATATCTTTCGATTTTGTGTGATTCTATACCTTTGGAATGTTATTGGCTAAGGGATGTATATAAGTACGTATCCAAGGAAAGGGAAATGTACATCTTCATAGAATTAGCATTATCATGATGGCAATCAGTGATAGCGAAGATAACATCACTTAGCTATTGAACTCTTTCTTTGAGGAGTTCAATGATAAGCCCCAATTTTTAGAGTACTTCAAGAAAACCTAGTGTGAAGGAGAAGGTCGAATTGGTGAGTTGAAAATTTCTGTCACCTCATAGGATTCACACCATTCACATTCTTTGATGTTACCTATAATATGTTGTGGTTTATTTGACTATTTTTTTTTTGTAGCCATGTGGGTGAAAAATTGTAGACTTTTCCCACATGCCAACTAGGATACAAATGCAGCCATTGAGTCATACCATTGCATGCTCAAAACTTGGTACTTGTGTGATCATTCTAAAAAATTCACTAGGAGAATGGGCTATTTATATTATATACTTGTGTATAAAATGGAACCATTCTATAGGAAAAACAAAAAGTTGTAGCAATATGGTTTTTTGATGAACTATAAGTTTTTAAATATGCTATTTAGTTTGGAGTGGCCCAAGGAAATTCCGGATGATCATTGTGTTCTGGATGAAACACATCCTAGATGGCATTGGGTGAAAAGTCAAAGTAGGTTCAACCACTATCTTGTTTAGAAATTTGGCGAGCACCTTTTTATTTGTGAGTTCCCTTCGAGTTTGTAGGGGAACACTTGCAAACATGTCCTTAAGGTTGATGACTCAATTAAAAGATCATTTTCCATTGAAGGGGTGGTCCATGGTAAGTGAATTTCAATTTGAAGTGTGTTACTTTATGGGAGTCAATTGTGTTTTTCATTTTCTACTACCTAATACAAATTTCTTCTGTGTGGTCATTTAGATGGGGGAGGTCAACCAATTGATAGAGGGATAGATTTGAATGAGACATTGTTACAGGAGGCGTTAAAGAAAACAATCTTAATATTCACATCCCTACACAAGCTCCTTCTATCACTCATGTATATGATGAAAATTTGCTGAAAATGTGTATTTGGAATGACATAAATGAAGTATTGAACAAAGTGATGCATACACCACCACAATGTCTAGAACAAGTGCAATCATATGCACACTACGTCAAGAGGTTTCTATAGGACCTACAACAATCAAATGCATTGTCATTTGAATTCAATCCCAATCCTGATGAAGCTACAACTAGCACTGTTTGCATGATTCCATGATTTAGTGAAAGCAGGGATCATCCTCGACATGCAACTCATCGTACGAAGCGTGCCACACAATAGTCAGATCACCAAACTCCTTTGTATGAATCCTTTCCATTTTCTATGAAGAATAGCTTGAATGTGAATGTCAATATGTAATGTGAGACTTCAGGCACAACTGCTATGGATGGGGCAGATGATACAACATCTAATACGAGTGACTATGAGAAAACCCGTTTCAATTTCTATATTGTAATAGGAAATGGTATTGCAGATTTATTTTTCCAGTATGTGCTTCTACCATGTCATAAAATTTCTGATTTCTTTTTTGGTCTTTTTTTTTGCTTCAGCATTCCAATCTGGGGAAATGATTCCTCACTAGTGATTGTATTTTGAAAGTGTAAACCCACTAGAAGGTATGGTTCCAATTTAATAACTATGCATAGGTAAGTCCAATTTTTGGTATGAAATTATGCAATACCATGCTTCCTTATAAAATTTGGCTATAGTGACAGGATGATGTTAGCCAACGTGCATTCACTCTACCACTTCTTCAAGAGTTACTAAGGATTTCACAAGCCTACTTTAGTGAACCTCAATTTGTAGGTAAGCATAGTGCATGCGGTCCTTCCTCAACTTCTGAAGAGAAAGAAGAATTTGTTCAATCAAAACTTTATCTCTCTTTCACATTGCTCACTTCTCTTCAAGTGTTCTCATAGCAGTTCCATTCTTCATTTAAGGCATTCTAGTATATCCTGCTCCACTTGTGCATTTCCATATGTCATGTCTGTTAGTCTATTCTAAAATATTTTTTGTATCCTTGCGACCAAGAATGTTATGAATTCCACTTTCAAAATGTTTTTGGTACAATCAAAATGCCATTTAACTTTCTTCATTTGATTGGAACAAATAAAATGCTCATTGTTGGAAAACAAATAGTCCAAATGTTAGTTCATTAAGAAAAGTTTTTTTTTGTTGTGACGAAGACCATAATTTTGTGCCCTTAGCACACACACCCCGTTCGCGACGGGGACCCTCTTTTCTTTCGCCTCGTCGAGTCCTTCGGGGCCACCTCATTTTGCATGCCCCTCTTTTTTTTGATGTTCCGCATGGTCGATATTGCACCAAAGTTCCATCATAAGTCGACCGTGCCCCCGCTTTTGGTTTTTTGCTGCCCTCCGGGGCCTCACGGGTTCCCTTTGGCATTTTGGCTCTAGAGCAGCCCTGGGCCCCTCTGGGCCCGGGCCTCCGGGGTTCCCTTTTCGGGCTTCCCTTTTGCTTGTGCCACCCTTTGTGGCATTCTGTGGGCGTCTTTCCGCCCCTCGGGGCCTGCCGTGCCACCCTTCATTTGAAATTCGTAGTGAGTTTTCGGGCTGGCGTCGGGACCTTCGGGTCCCGGGCACCGGAAGTCTGCATCTGGACTTTCGTCCCGGGATCGCTGTCTGCGACGACGATTCTCCGGCGGCCGCTCGCCCCTTGGGCCCTGCCTGGGCTTTTTCCACGGTTGTCTGGTTTGTCCCTGCCCGCCTGCCGCGGGACCTTCCGGGCTCGGCCGTCCAGAGTTCCATCCCCGAAACTTCGTGACAGTTCCGCCGTCGTCGACAGCGGACCCCTGCTGGCTTCCCGCCATCCGGGCCCCGGGCCTCTCCTCACGGCTGCCGTTCAAAATTGCTGAAACCTAACGGTGGCCATCACACCGCGCCCTTCCGGCCGCTGGGTCCCGGAGCTCCCGCCGCCGCCGCCGACCTAAATTTGAATTCCACCAACTTTCCCGCGGCCGTATGTGCATTAATTGCTGGTATTAATGGCGGTTGGGGTATATAATGGCCGGTCCGCCAAAATCATTTTCACAATCCAAATTGGAGCGAATTAGCAAGCCAAGGATCTAGAACCCACCGCGATTTGCAGCGTCACAATTCTCGACGTCAACTTCACTCCATCGCCCCCCGGTGGATCCCACGTCTCCACGCTCTGCGTATTTGAGGTAGGCCATCCCCGTTTGCCCTCCCATCCTTTTCACCATTTTGGGGGATTTAAATGAATCAAATAATCGGTTAGAATGAAATAAATAGAAGAACACTCAATTGCACCCCTAACCCATGTGTTAAAAAATGACGAACCTAGTGGATTTGCCCCCCACCGCCGATCCAGAACTTTTCGGTCGTGCGACTGTTCTTCGTGCAGGGCGACCCGTTACCCCAGGTCCGGTCCCCGTCTTCGCCGTCGAATTCAAAACTTCAAACACTTGCCGGCGGCTGTCCTCCTAACCGGGTCCGGGTCGTCGGGCTTCCGTCCCCATGATTGGCGGTCACATTTCGCCGTGCCAAACTGCCCGGGCCACTCTGCCTTCCCATCGCCAGACCCCGATCTCGGCTCTGCCATGAGGAAATTGAAACTTAGGCACACGACCACCGATCGCCCCGGCCTCCGAACCCTGGAGTTCCGTCTCTGGAGTTCCCTCGGGAGGTCTGCACTCTGCGAACGGCGAGCGTTGCCCGGCTCCCCGCTCTTCGGGCCCTGCGCGCCTCTCCGCTGTCCCTTTGTTCTTTTGGAACCGCTGTTTTCGCACCGCCGGGCCCTGAGCTTCCGTTTGCCTTGTGTTCTCGCTAAATCCTCCTCACTGCCGCGGGACCTCCCGGGCCCGGTCTTCCAGAGTTCCATCCCTGAAACTCCGTGACAGTTCTGCCGTCGTCGACGACGGACCCCTTTCGGCGCTCCGGCCTCCGGGCCCCGGAGTCTCCGTCGGCCGCCTTTTGTCCTCCGAGTCCTGGGCCTCGGATTTCCGCTGCCGGATTTCCGTTGTCTATCGGCCGTCTCCATCTGCCATCTTCTGGCAGCCCCCCCAGCCTAAAACTTCCGGTGCCCCTTAGATCGATCCAAACAAGCTCAAACCCAGAATCTGACTTCGACCCACGTCCTAAATTGTGCTCTTCTCCATCATGAGCCTCTGGAAGCATTGAAATTTGGCCAAGGAGGGTCTCCGGGGACCTTTGGTTGCATTCTCCCTTCTAGACAACATTCCTGCCAGGGAAGTCTGGCCTTCCGGGCCTGGATTGTCCAAGTGCCCTGAAATGAAATCGATAACATCTGGAAGCAAGATTTATGATGTACTTGATTAATTATTTAGATGATATGCTCAAAATATGGACTAACGTAATTGCTTTCGATGCTTGTTGTGCTGAATTTTCCCTTGCTTGCAGGATATATGGAATCAGCTGCAGGAACCTCAGGGGCCTCTACCGAAAAGGATAAGGGCAAGAAATCAGGAAAGACCCCTCGGGGAAAAGAAGATAAAGACTAGATGAAGTTTCAGTTCCAGGGTGAGCCGCTTCAGTCGAAGGTCTCGACCGACTGGAAAGAAATCTCAGATACTAACATTGGCCAGGTGGACATAGATGAGTTCACTCAAAGGGTCAAGGTCAACCCTACAACAAAGAACACCAGGTTAATAAGGCAGAGTGGAATCGCCAAGGCTGCCGGTTTTCCTCCCTCTCTCATAGCACCCGAACTAGTGATGGCTTGTCGAGAAGCCTACCAAGCGGACACCAGAACAATCATGGACAAAGAGAGAAACATCCTCGCGGACATGTTGCCAGAAGGGATTACCAAAACATTCCACATCCCCACGTTCCCACATATGGAGGTCCCCACGTTACAACAGTTCCAAGCGGCGTGGGATGCCAATCAGTTAGGGTGCAAGAAATCAATCAACCTCCTTTGGCTTAAGGAGAAACGGGGCAGCGCTGCAAAGGTTCCCCACAAACTGTTCCGCAGTGATTTCCACGAAGAATATCACGACCTGGTGACCATGTTGAGCAGGGTCATGGGTCTCCCAGTAGCCGCCTACTTCCAAGAGTGGATGGCCTATTACATTGAGCAAATCCTGCGGGGGAATGAGGACGTGAACACTAAGGTCTCATTCGACTGGGGAGGCATCATCAATAATTGCTTCCATGAACAATTTGTTAACGTCAAGAAGAGCTCTAAGTTCTACATGACCTCCTACCTGGTATACTCCCTGGCAGGTCAAAGACAATATAGTGGACTATTCGTGGCACCAGATCAGGGGCACAGGCGAGGGCTCAAGCCGTTTGACAAGTACCCTCAACTCCAATACCGCAACTTCAAAAGGGAGTACTGCCGGGTCAATGATGCCTTCATTGGCCATATTATTAGGTTAATCGCTAGAGACTTCAAGAGGAGAGTCTCCCACAGTGCCAGGGCACTCCTGAAAGAATATGCCTTCCTATTTATCCAATTCCCTAAGTTCACCTACATTCGGGCCTAGGGATTCACGGAACGGCCAAACAGATTGCTGCGGTATCCAAATGACAGGATCATTCTCCTGGAACTTTCCCGGTAGCTCCAGCACATCCAGGCCATTTTCGGCAACAAGCATGTAGCAGGGATCCCCTATCCCATGACCCTCGGCCAGGGCCTGTATCGACTACAGACTTCCCAATGTGCCAACAATTCGGAGAAGGGGCTTAAAGAATATCATTTTGACTGGCACACGGCCCGCCCGCGGATGGATCCACATGGCCATGTGAGGAAAGCACTGGGACCGGCGTACGCCCACCAATACCATATTGAAGACTTCTGGGCAGATTGCAAAGACGACAAGGAGGTACGCATGAGGAACTACATGCGCATGACCGTACAGTTCCTAAGAAGAGTGCAACCGTTCCAGGTACCGGACCAGCTCGAGGAGGACGAGTCCACGATAATGCACCCAAGGTACCCTGCGGTTGCCAACCTGCCAATACTGTCGATTGACTGGGATGAGTAAGAGGTCGATGACCTAGATACCATCACCCAGCCGATCATAACTCGCACTAAGGAGTGGGTCCATGGGAAGGTGGCGCAACTGAAGCAACAAGGAGTAGTCCTTATATATGAAGTGCTTAAGAGCGAGCCCAGTGCTACGGAGGACGTTGCCGCCACCACATCAGCTGGTGAGACTTCCAAGTCTCCCCCCATCACCAGGTCTCAAAAGAGAAAAGGAACAGAGAGCACAATCTGCGGACCCCGAGGAGCAAGCAAAGAAAGGGACGAGAGGCTCATCTCCCAAAAGGCTCAAGTAGACAATAGCTACAACAGAATCCCAGCCTCCCTTGCTTCTCCCTGCCCCTCCTGGTGCATCGCTCGCCTCCATGACTGCGGTCGTCTCTTCTCCACCGGCGGTGGACATCTCTGTCCATCTTGCCCCTTCGCCCCCGGTCGGGTCAGTGGTCGTCATTGATTCCTCTTCTGGCATGACCACTCCCCTTTCTTCTTCTGCTACCATGTCACCGATTACATCCCTCCCTCTGACAACAATAGCATCGCCTGTTCCCCTTGCCACCATGCTCGAGGCCCTTGCAAAGCACATGCAGAGTCTCCCTCCTGAGCTCTCACAGATCCTAATGGACCCCGCTCTCCAAGCGGCCCTCGCCCAAGCCCTCGCAACAGCTCAGCCTTCACAACTGCCAACAGGGCCGCCGACCATGGAGGCCACAATGCAGATTTTGAAAGAGTTGGAGGAGCAAGAGCAGGAGGCCTTGAAGCCTATTGAGGAAGAGGCCAATGAATATTATGAGCACCCTGAGTACGAGCACCGAACCATTGATAGGGTGGTTTATGAGGGAGAGGAGACAGGCTCTTCTAGGAGCGGAGATGAAGCGGATGGCTCAGGCACCAAGGAGATCATCCAGACGTTTGATGAGGACCTTGAGGAGGAGTCGGCGCAGCAGTTGAAGGATGTTGGGGAAGAGGCAGAGAAGTCACCATTTATTGAAGAGGGGCAGCCACCAGAAGGGCAGCAGATAAAGGATCTCACCGAGGCTGAAACCCATGCTGTCAAGAGCCCTGAGGTCGAGGCTACTGAAGAAAAGAAAGAGGAGGCAGCGAGGGAAGAAAGCCCCACCCAACAATTGTCCACCAAGTTTCCCGTCAAGCGCCTCGTATTTGTTCAAGACTCCGACGAGGAGGAGGAAGCTGCCAAAGAAAAGGGAGAACCCCAAAAGGAGAAAGAGGCAGAGGTCTTACCTTTGATAGAGAAGGGTGAGGGCAGCCATGATGCACCCAAAGACAAATCTGCTATGCCCGATTGGTTGGAGAAACAACTAGAGAAAACAACCCCGGTGCTGAAGGATCCAAGGGAGAGATTAGAAGCCATCTTGGCTCAATCCCTAACCACAACAAAGAAGGAGAAGAAGCCTAAGGTCCAATCCAAGATGACGATGGATGCTTCTGGCTCCCGAGCAGTACAAATTGCAACACCTACTATTGGCCAGGCAGGGGTGAGTTACAATATCTCCACTGTTGATTTGGGGCAACAACTAGGGAGCAGAAGGTCGAGCACCTTGAGGAGTCGGTGGCCACGGTGGTACACCTGATCAAGCAGGATAAGATATCCAAGGATGAGCTCAAAGCGCAGATTGCTGCCCTAACCGACTACATCCAGCAATGGTCCTCAGTGGACGACCTGCCCACCACCTCCGTAGCCGCGCCACAGTTGCTCTCTAAGGAACAGATTGACAAGATGGAGAGGAGGAAGAACTTAGAAAAAACCACTGAGGATTGGTTCCGACGGGTTGTATACATCGGAAACATGGGAATCAACAGGGCTGTGCGGACAGCCAACAAGTTCTTGGACCTGATCCAGTCTCTGGAGGGCACGAAGAGGCTCTGCACCAATTTCCCTGCAATATATGACTCCACCTTCCCAAGAATTGAAGCCATCCTTCAGATGCCTGAGGACACATGGGAAGAGAAGCTAGAGTTGAAGAAAGAAGATCATTGGCTGGTGGACGTATGGCGCAGAGACCTCGTCAACCAGAAGGAGAGGATGGAGCAAATACTGAATAGAGTAGATCCAGATATTGAGTGGATTAAAGAAATCCGGGCGGAATGCGCCGAATACCTCAAGCTGATGACGGGCTATGATATGCCCACGGTGCAGATGGATGCAGAAAAGATCAAGCCATACTTTTAGGAGAAGATGAAGGACAGGACAACCGGAGAAATCACCACGGAATTCCTAAGTTTTTCTGCCCGTGCCTTCGATCGATCAGAGCTATTCAGAGATCAGGGCTCAAAGTATGACAAGGATTGGAAGCGGCTGGAAGAAAATGCTAAAGAATGGAGCTATCAGGCGTTAAGATGCGAGATCCTTGAAATCGACAAGCTCCAGGCCATTATCCTCAAGTACATAGAGCATGCAGCTTCCGAGGAGCAAGAGGACAGTCCAGCCAAAGAAGAAGATCTTCCTGAGGAGTAGCTACAGCCAAGAAAACAACAATTAGCTATATGACGAAAGAGCAATAGTGCCATCCGCTAGATGACGAAATAGGGAAGAGACAAAAAATGTTTTTAAATTGTAAATCTATTTGGGGGTAGGTGAAACCCTATTTTGTAATGAATCTTGGCCACACAATTGTAATGAATCTTGGCCATTCATTTAACTTTTGGAAAACTATAAATAGAGCACTCCCCTCATTTGCAAAAGAGAGAGTTGAGTTGTTGTAAAGGCATGCTGCAAAAATTTATAAGAAATATCATTGACTTGGTGTATTTCCTTGATTTCTCTCATGTCATTTGATTCATTCTCTAATTTACATGTTCAGCTTAGATCTTGTTGCTATTTAGTTAGCTGTTTGCTTTATTTGGATAAATCTTAGGAATGCTGTTGGGTGACTGTGAAAATTCCTGCTTTGTTGATGATCCCTTAGTCCATACTTTTCGCTGTTTGCTGAAGGTAGATAGCTGTGCAAAGTTAGCCTGGACTAGAATGTAAAGCTGCCCTAAATCTTTATCTTTGATTCATGCATGCATGTAGTGGATGAAGGATGAAATATCTGCAGCCCTTAGAAGATAGCACAATTTCCATGATACTGTGAAATCCCTGGTTAAGTGGGATATTGTTTTGAGGAATTGTCCATTGCAGGAACTCCATTGTTACTATTCATAGCAAGCTTCAGACTTAGGAACTTTTCCCTTCCTTCGCCCTTTTCCCCTTTTTTAGTGACTGACCTATACCAAGGTTCATTTCACATTGTAAAGCCAAATCTAACAACTAAATGGAGTCCAAGATTGCTGTTTGAACCTACAGCCGGTGCATATCAACTTCTCATCCTAGGGACTCCTTTTCAAGATCCGACTTCACGCTTGGCGTCCACACTTTGTATTTTCTGTAAGACCGCCTTGTGATTCCAGCAAATCACATCAAACTACTGAGGTATCTAAGCACTGTCATGACCTGACATCCGAGAGACCTTGGGATAGTGTTCTGCAATTCAATTGTGGGAGATTGTCTTTCAAGATAGGTAGTGCACCTATGCACTGCCTGTGTTGAGAAGTGCATAAAAACACCATCAACAGTAATGAAGTCCACTTTCAAGTTTTTGAGCAACTATTTGGTACAATAAAAAAGGCATTTCACATTCTCAATTTGAATGGAACAAATAAAATGGTCATAGTGTTTGCACTGCTGGAAAACAAAGTGTCTTGTGTCAGTTTGTTCCTTATGAAAAGTTTTGTTTCGTTACCACTAAGAACGTAATGAAGACCACTTTCAATTTTTTGAACAACTCTTTGCTACAGTGAAAATGGCATTTCACATTCTTCATATTATTGGAACAAATAAAGTGGTCACATTGTTTGCATTGTTGGAAAACACGGTGTCCCTACACAATTAGTTCATTGTGAAAATTTTTGTTTCACTTTGAATTTTTTGAACAATTGTTTCCTATAGTCCAAATGTCCTTTCACTTTCTTCATCTCATTGCAACAAATGAAATGCTCACATTATTTGCCATGTTTGAAAACACATTGTCCCCTATTAGCTATTTCGTCATGAAAATGTTAATGTTTTGTACAGTCCAAGAATGTAATGAAGTCAACATTCAAAGTGTCTTTTTAATTAGAGAATGCACGTGTGTCTTCATTACATAAATTTATTCCCAGAAGTTGTTCACATGCACCTCCAAAGTTCTTTCTAATTAGATAATACAGTTGTATCTTCTAAAACATTTGATGTCTTTCATTTTAGGCATTTTAGTTCCTACTGCTCCAGTCATGCATTCCATATGTCCATTGGACATACTGCACATGTTGGTTCCTTAAGTTCTAAAGAGCAGGTAGAATCTCTTCAGTCAAGACATTAACTATATGTTCCACTTTGCTTGCTTCTTGTCTAGAGTTTTCATTGCAAATCCTCTTTTCATTTTAGGATTCAAGTAGTACATGCTGGTGCAGTCCTGAATTTCCATTTGTTCATTGCACAAAAAAAATGATCACATTATTTGTAATGTTGGAAAACACACTATCCCATATTGTCACTTTATCTACACATATTGCACATGCATGACATTTCAATACTGATATGTAGCTTTGCAACCATTTTTTGGTCAACATTGAGAGTGCCTTTCTAATTATAGAATGTAGTTGTATCTTATGAATAAGTTGTTTTGTCTTTAATTTTATGCATTTTACAACCTACTGCTCTAGTTGTGCATTTCCATTTTCCCATTGGACATACTGCACATGCTGCATCCTTAAGTTTCAAAGAATAGGTAGAATTTCTTCATTCATAACATTATCTATATCTTCCACTTTTCTCACTTATTTTCTAGTGTTTTCATTGTAGATCCCTTTTTGATTTCAGGATTTGTAGTACATGTCGATGCATCTTGCATTTCCATTTCTCCATTGCACAAAAACATGCTCACATTATTTACACTGTTGGAAAACACACTGTCCCATATGGTCACTTTATATGCACATATTGCACATGCATGACATTTCAATACTATTATGTAGTTTTGTAGGTGCTTTTTGGTTAGCATTGAGAGTATCTTTCTAATTAGAGAATGATGTTGTACCTTCTCAAAAAGTTGTTTTGTCTTTCATTTCAGGCATTTCACTACTTGCTGCTCTAGTTGTATAGAAGATGTCACACAGTTCATGAACATGGGTTTCTAGTTGGTTGGACAACTACCACTGATACCTTACATGTAATATTCTTGCTCACATTGAGGAATTGAGTCTTTCGTATAGGTTGCGAGAAAATATGTTAAGGAGAATTAATAGAAAAGGGCCAAACTAAAATGATGTCAACTATCATAATTATGCTCATTTCTTTAATTGCATCTTTGATGTATGGGAAAAAATGGGCATGGATGTTCAATATTACAGTCTAAAAATAGATATTGTAAATTTATGTGGTTGGACAATGTCTCTATCGAGAAATTTGAGACCTTTTCTTAGCTGGATGCATCTAGAAGGTATGCATTCAACCAATAGTAATCATACACAAGCACAATCTTACGAATGAGTTGAGCATGAGGTTTATGAGATTCCTTAAGGGGTAATACCTAATTAGTAATCACATGGGTCCTATGGAGGAATGGTTGCTTGCTGTTTTCAAATTCAACCACATTGTTAGGTTCAAGATCCACCGTGTCATACCATCATTCAGGTTGATACATGCATATTATGGGGTGCCTATGTTGTATGCTGTCAATTCCACCTTGACAATCAGAGTACACCAAATCCTTCCAGATGCTGGGAACACACAAATTATACCTATTTGTAAATGGTTGACGTAGTTTTCAGTGTTAGCACTATTAAATGTGGCTTGTAATTTTCTTCAAAATCTATAATATTAACTTGAAATGTTTTTACATTTGATTGTGTGATGCAAATTATTTATCTTAGATCAAATAGGAAAATGTTACAAAAAATTATTTACCATCCCTTAGTATGTATTACAACATTGGCTACAATTCCTTGGATGTTTGGATGGACATGTATTACAACATTACTCAATATAATACTGATCACCTAAACTTTATATATAGAACTGGGAGTCATAGTCTTAAATCTTGTGTAAGAGTTCAGTAACTGTATAACTTCCATGCATGCAAATTTTACCTTCAACATTTTTTTGTTAGCTGGAGCTCGCATTTGAAGAACCTTAGATCTATGTTTAGAATTTAAGTATTGTCTGATCACTATTGTTAGATTAGATTGTGTTAAAGTTTTTTTCATCAACATTTTAGATGACAATCTATAAACTTAAATCAAAATACAAGAGCTGTAGGATAATGGCATTCTTGGAGCATCCCTTTCTTTTTGATTCCTCCTATAATTTATGATTAAATTTATGGTGTTCTTTAAAGGAGGATACATACAAGTTAAATATCCTAGAGTGTCCTTTCTTGGCATCATATATTGTTGGATTCCATGAAATAAATTCATGTTGAATACAATCAGAGAATTGAAATTCATTGGTTTGTAGAACATTTTGTGAAAGAAATGAATAACGAATAGGTAGAAATTTATGAGTAGTACATCTTGGGTAGCGTTAATAGGTGAATAATCCAAAAAAACACATCTACATGAATAATTTTGTTTGTCAGCTTCACATATTGGGCGAATGTCAGAATCTGCAAATATTGTCAAAAACAAATCTTTTTTTCCTCTGAAAATGGCCAGAGGGTAATGCTTAACTTTATATGTCCATTAGTTATGCCCACAAGATTTTGTGAATAGATTTTGAACAACATAATTGCATAGTTAGTTACACATGGTTCAAAGTTTTTGAACAACATGTTTGGTTTTATGTGGAATTTAGATAAGGTCTTTACATGTTTCTATATGATGTCTATATTCTAATTTATGTATATGTAGGTTTTACAGTAAAATCTAGTTAACATGCCTACCTAGCTTTGACAATATAGCACAACCAACTGAAAGTGAAAATATCATTGGTAAAATGGCCACTACCAAGCACTTCAATCGAGGTCAAGTTAAATATTTGTGTTAGTTTTGCTGAGTTTAAGAGGATTCGGGGAAGCTTTCTCGAGTCTATTATTGCTTACATGGTTTACACCATCTGTGCTGTCATTGAACAATAATTGAGAAGTGAGTCACAACCTTGTGTGTTGTCCATCCTGAAATTTTTTTCTGTTCCAAACATATTACGATATTGAAATGAAATGTTTGCTAGAAGTAAGCGTTATAAAAGAAGAAGGTGAATTTCAATATTGTTATAAAATATGATGGTCAAGTTGAATATTTTTGCACTTTACTGTTGTTATAAAATATGAAGGTCAAGTTGAATATTTTTGCAATATTGTTATAAAATAACATCAACACATTGTTGTTATAGTCTACATAATAGAAAGTGTTGTCATTGAACAAGAATTGAGATGTGAGTGACAACCCTGTGTGTTTTCCATCATGCAACTTTTTGTGCATCTTTTGTTCCAAACTTATTATGTTATTGAAATGGAATGTTTGCTGCAAGTATGGGTTGGTATAAGATATGGAGGTGAACTTCAATACATTGTGTTGTTATAGTCTGCATAACAGTAAGTGCTATCATTGAACAAGAATTGAGAAGTGAGTGACAACCCTATGTGTTTTCCATCATGTAACATTTTTGTGCATCTTCTATTCCAAACGTATTATGATATTGAAATGGAATGTTTTCTACAAGTAAGGGTTGGTATAAAATATGGAGGTGAACTTCAATACATTGTGTTGTTACAAAAAGCATAACAGTAAGTGCTATCATTGAACAAGCATTGAGAAATGAGTGACAACCTATGTGTTTTCCATCATGCAATTTTTTTTGTGCATCTTCTGTTCCAAACGTATTATAATATTGAAATGGAATGTTTGCTGCAAGTAAGGGTTGGTATAAAATATTGAGGTGAACTTCAATACATTATGTTGTTACAGTTTGCATAATAGTAAGTGTTGTCATTGAACAAGAATTGAGAAGTGAGTGACAACCCTATGTGTTTTCCATCATGCAACTTTTTTTTGCATCCTTTGTTCCAAATGTATTATGATATTGAAATGAAATGTTTGCTACAAGTAAGGGTTGATATAAAATATGGAGGTGAACTTCAATACATTGTGTTGTTACAGTCTACATAATAGTAAGTGCTGTCATTGAACAAGAATTGAGATGTGAGTGACAACCCTGTGTATTTTCCATCATGCAAATTTTTTTGTGCATCTTCTGTTCCAAATGTTTTACAAAATTGCAATGGAATGTTTTCTACAAGTAAGGGTTGGTATAAAATATGGAGGTGAACTTCAATACATTGTGTTGTTATAGTATGCATAACATTAAGTGTTGTCATTGAACATGAATTGAGAAGTGAGTGACAACCCTGTGTGTTTTCCATCCTGCAACTTTTTTGTGCATCTTCTGTTCCAAACATATTATGATATTGAAATGGAATGTTTGCTACAAGTAAGGGTTGTTATAAAATATGAAGGTGAACTTTAATACATTGTGTTATTACAGTCTGCATAATAGCAAGTGTTGTCATTGAACAAGAATTGAGAAGTGAGTCACAACATTGTGTGTTTTCCATTCTATAGTTTTTTTTGCATATTCTGTTCTAAATGTATTACGATATTGAAATGGAATGTTTGCTGCAAGTAAGGGTTGTTATATAATATGAAACTAAACTTCAATACATTGTGTTGTTATAGTCTGTATAATAGAAAGTGTTGTCACTGAACAAAAATTGAGAAGTGAGTCACAACCCTGTGTGTTTTCCATCTTGCAACTTTATTGTGCATCTTGTGTTCCAAAAGTATTACAATATTGAAATGGAATGTTTGCTGAGAGTAAGGGTCATTATAAAATATGAAGTTGAACAATACACTGTTTTGATATAGTCTCTAGAACATAAAGAGCTCATTGCATGTGGTTACATTTGTAAGTGAGTAGACATAAATAATAAGACTTGAGGTGGCATTGCTTCCCATTATTTTATGCCATATGACATTATTTTAGACAATAATGTTTTCCAACACTACAATAAATATATATATGCTATATATTTTGCTCCATATGTACCTAATGCACCTAATGCATCATCATCATGACCCATTATATCATCCTACATAATTCTAGTGCTAATAAAAGTAAGTTTCTCTTTTGACATTAAGTTAATTTGACAACATATATCATTAATCCATTTTAACCATATCCCATATCTCTTTCCTTCATCTATCCTCTTTCTATTGAAATAATGTGTTATGTTAGTTACATTACATCCTTGTAAGATATTGTAATAAAAAATATACAACCATACAATATAGAATCATACATTTTTGGAGCCCATGAAACAAAAAGTTTTCATAACGAATTAACTGACATAAGACAATGTGTTTTCCAACACTGCAAATAATGCAAGCATTATATTTGTTGCAATGACATGAGAAAAGGAAATGCCATTTTTACTCAACCAACTAATTGTTATAAAATTTTAAAGTGGAATTCATTACATTTTTGAAGCGTAAAAAATAAAAAAAAATTCATGACAAAATAACTAACATGACAGTGTGTTTTCCAACACTGCAAACAATGGTAGCATTTAATTTTTTCCAATCACATGGAAAAAGGAAATATGCCATTTTCACTCAACAAAATACTTGTTCTAAAAATTGAAAGTGGACTTCATTACATTCTTGCTTGTAACAAACAATTACTTTTCATAAGGAAATAACTAAAAGGGGACAGTGTGTTTTCCAACACTACAAGCAATGCAAGCATTTTATGTGTTCCAATTAGATGGAAAAAAGGAAATTCCATTTTTAGTGTACCGAATAGTTCTAAAAATTGAAATTGGACTTCATTAGATTCGTGGTGGTAACCAAATAAATCTTTCCATAAGGAAATGACAAATAGGGGATAGTGTGTTTTCCAACACTACAACAAATTTTACCATTTTATCCCTTCCATTCAGATGGAAAAAGGGAAATGCCATTTTTACTATACGAGACAATTGTTCTAAAATTTGAAAGTGGGCTTCATTAAATTTTTTGAGGTCAAATGATTTACATGTCAACATCTCTTTTTCATTTATAAGCAAGCTACCATAAATAGCTGTAATAGTTGAGCTAGCATTGCCTACCATTATTTCACATTGTTGATAATGTAATTATACAAGCGCATGAAAAGTGTGATATCAAATGGATAACAACATAGTGTTCAAACATATGCAAATAGTATATCTGTACAACATAATTGTTCAATAATCAAATAATTATAGAGGGCCATGAAATGTATGATATCAAATGTATAACAACATAGTGTTCAAACCTATGAAAATGGTATATCTCTAGACCATAATTATTCAATAATCAAATAATGAAACCCACAATGCAAAATGAGTATTGTGAGCCTCTCTCATCATATCCTACACTGCTTATTCTTTGCAATTGAGTTCATTCCTGCATAATATAGGGCACATTTCTTTGGGTTGTTGTGTATTTTGGGAGTGGTGATTCCAATTCCATGAACCCTCACAAATGATGAACGTGAAACAATAGATTTTTGGAGAGGTTGTGCTTTGTCCTTGGCACTTTGAACACCTTCACCCTATAACAAACAATTTGAACAATTAATGTATGGATGGAAATAAATATAAGGTAGTATGATATATACAACAACATATAATTTATATGTACCTCTGGAAGAGAATGCTTCAACTCAGAGAGCTTCCATACCATGAAGCCACCCATATACTCTTTGATCGTCTCTGTGTCAAGACGTGGAAAAGGCACTGCATGATCACTAGCAGTGGCCTCAACAATGCTGACTCTCACACAGTTTTGTGGGTGTATAAATCCATGGGCTGAACCATTTCTTTTGACATGTACAATGCCTTTGGCAACCAGTTTATGCTGCCTCCAAAGATCAACATGATCATTGATCTTAAAAGTGATTCCCTTGAACTCTATCATCTATTCATCATTAGAATTTGGCTGCAATAGAAACGTCATTGGCGTGAATCTTAATTCAAAACATAGTAAAGGATTCATAAAGAAATTAGAACATAAGCATAGAAGTGTGTTGGGTTTGTTATTGATATAGATGGCACACTATTTCTCTCTTGGTCCCCATGTCCATCTTTATTTCCATCTCCCCCTTGCAGGCCAATGCTCTCCATGTCCCCATGTCCATATTTATTACCCTCTCCCACTTGCAAGCCAGTTCTCTCCCCATCCCCATGTCCATCTCTGTTACCTTGTCCCACTCGCATGCTAGTGCTATCCCTGTCCCCATGTCCATTTTTGTTACCCTATTCCACTTGCAATCCAATGCTCTCCTTGTCCCCATGTCCATCTTTGTTACCCTATCCCACTTGTAGGCTAGTGCTCTCTCCATCCCCATGCCATCTCTATTACCCTATTCCACTTGCAAGCCAGTGCTCTCCCCATCCCCATGTCCATCTTTATTTCCTTGCCCTACTTGCAGAACAGTGCTTTCCCCATCCACATGTCCATCTCTATTAGCCTCTCTCATTTCAATTGAAACCACATGGCCAATTAGGTCAAGTCCAACACTCCATTGTTCATCCTTTCCCTGTAATAGAATGAATTCAAACATCACATCAAATTCAGTTTCATGCAACCAATTCATTGAAATAATAAAAAAAATTAAATAGAAGAATTTGAATTCATTGTTTCTTCTATTTTCTCCATGCCAAGGCACCTTAAAATTTTTGACCGTGTATGCTCCTACTTCTTCTTCTTCTTCTCAATGTTAGAAGGTGGGTTGGGAAGAAAAACATCATCTTGTTCTTCCATGGGAACTACTCCATCTTCCAAATCAATAGCACCCTGCTCGAGGGAAACACTTCATTGTTCATCGTTTCCATGTAATAGTAGCAATTGAAACATTGGATGAAATTCAGAGGAATGCAACCAATTCATTCAAATAATCAAAAGAAACATTAAATAGAAGATTTCAAAATCACTGTTTAATTTCATTCTTCTTGAGAGGGTGAGAGGAAACCTTTGACCATGAATGCTCCTTCTTCTTCTTCTTCTTCTTCTTCTTCTTCTTCTTCATCTTCTCAATGTTAAATGGTGGGTTGGGAGGAACAACATCATCTTGTTCTTCCATCAAAACTATTTCGTCTTCCAAATAAACAGTACCGTGTTCGAGGGGAAGACTCTGTTGTTCATTGTTTCCCTGCAATAGCAGGAATTGAAACGTCACATCAAATTCAGATGTATGTGACCATTTCATTGAAATAATAATTAAAAAAATTAAATAGAAGATTTTGAAATCACTAGTTTTTCTCATTTCTTCTTATGAGGGTATGAGGAAACTTTAAACCGTATACACTCCTTCTTCTCAATGTTAGATGACAGGTTGAGAGGAACAATATCATCTTGTTCTTCCATGGGCACTACTTCATCTTCAAAATCAATATTACCCTCTTCGAGGGTAGCACTGTGTGTTCATCATTGCCCTATAATAGTAGGAATTGAAACTTCACATCAAATTTAGATGCATGCAACCAATTCATTGAATAATCAAAACAAACATCAAAATAGGAGATTTCAAAATCACCGTTTGTTCTCATTTCTTCTTGTGAGGGAATGAGGAAACTTTAATATTTATATGCTCCTTCTTCTCAATGTTAGAAAAGGGGTTGGGAGGAACAACATAGTCTTGTGCTTCCATGGGCACTGCTTCATCTTCCAATACAAAAATAACCTGCTCGAGGGAAACACTTCATTGTTCATCCTTGTCGTGTAATAGTAGGAATTCAAACATCACATCAAATTCAAATGCATACAACCAATTCATTCAAATAATTGAAAAAAATATTAAACAAAATATTTCAAGATCACCATTTGTTCTCATTTCTTCTTGTGAGGGTGCCTTGAAAAATTTGACCATGTACGATGCTTCTTCTAAATTTTAGACACTGGGTTGGGAGGAACAACATCATCTTGGGATTTCGTGGGCACAACTTCCTCTACCAAATTAACACTACTCTGCTAGGCGACAAGAATTGCTTCTCGAACATCACCCTGTCATGTCATGCAAGTTAATGTTAAGTGAACCTTGTATGCATTAGAACAAAAAATATGAACCAACCAAAATTCAAATTTAATAGTTCAATTCGACATTACCATTCCTTCCTTTCTCTTTCTCTCTTGTAATTTAATATTTTTTCCTTCTCTGCTTCTTCTCCTCACTATTATATAACACCATTCACTTCTTCACCTCGTCCTTTCCTTCCTTAGGAAGTAGACGAAAGCTATGTTTCCCATAATTTAGACAAAAAATTTCAATAACATGCTTCTGTTGGAGTTTCTATCATAGATTCATTTGGTACTCCTTATTTTCCACCTTCTTTTGAAGGTACTCTTTCAATTTCTCAGGGGGAGGAGGGGGATATTTTGGTTCCCCCTTGACGCACTTTGGCCATGTTTTGGTGCCACGAGAATAGGAAGGTGGTGATGTTGAATCCTATGCATGTTGAAAAATCTCCAATCATGATATTTTCTCGTACATTCTTCTACAATATAGTAATATACGTATCTAGCATTCTCCACTTCTCTTTTGTATTTAGCAGTAACCTGCACAACAAATTCGAAAAAGAAAATTATGTAATATATTTGATATTAAAATAATTTGAATGCACAAAATATACCAACAACCAAACAATGTAATAATTGAGTTATTATATCTACCTTCCTGTCCACCACATCACCCCATGCTTCATTGGGTCCCTCCCCATCCTTAGGGTCTCCCTTTGCATGCTCTTCCTCATTTTTGTGGACTATGGAAAGAGTATGATGGTCTCCCTGATTATCATCCTGAATCAAAGGAACAATATACTATCAAAATCAACGTATTTGTAATAGACATGATATTTTCTAACTCAAATTGTAAAGCATTTTGATTGATGCATTGGAAGTTCACAATCAATTACCGAACACGTCACTGCCTCAACGTTCGATGTTTTCCTAAAATGAGGGGAATTCATCTATGCCACAGTTGTTGCCTCTTGATTAAAACATTCCCAATTTTTAGTCAACATAATAACCACTTATGAGATATTAAAATTATACATTTGATTGCATCTTGTAATTCTTGGATCTTACCTGCACGTTTGTGGAACACAATCGTCATAAAGAAGATGCGCCACTACACACCCTCTTAGGTGTGCCGACCACCTCAATGACATTCTTCACTATGTGAAGCACTTTCGCTTTTACAACACATCCTTGGTTTGCTGTAAAATATAAAATGGTTGCAAGTGTTATAGACAGTTAAAGTTCAAAAATTTATTGCACCATTTGCAATAAGCAAGAATATCTTTTTTCAATTATAAGAGGATTTTGAAACACATATTTTACTCTACCTAATACTTGTGATAAATTTTGAAGGTTCCTTTCATTACACTCTTTCTATCTAAATAAATAAAGGTTTTCAATGCATTCCTACTATTAGCAAAATTGTAGGCTGGAAAAGAGATGGTGTTATGAAACCTACAACCCATATAGTGTTGTAAAACACTATACAGGTAACCCATTATGTTTTCCAACATGCAATTATTTTTTTCAATCACATGAAGATATTGAATTGCAATTTATAACATAACTAACAATTGTAAATTTTGGAGGTGCCTTTGATTACATTCGTACTATCTAAATAAGGAAATATTTCCAAGACATTCAAACTATTATGTGAAATTTCAGGTTGGAAAACACTAGGTTTTATAACTCCTACAACCCACATACTATTCTAAAACCCATTACAAGTAAAAACCTTATTGGTTAGTCACTGCTCACCTCAGTTTGGTATGTTTTGTGATTGTCTTGAGAACATTTTTCTTTTTAGATAACAATAATGTAATGAAATTTGAAAGAAGAGGGTGTTAAGAAACCTGCAATTGAATGAATCCCACACCTACAAGTCCTCCCCGTCTTCTCAAGTGTTTAGATTTAAACATGAAAAATTAAACAACTGACAACCCACATCATGTTTTCCAATCTTCCATTATTTTGTGCATTTCTTTGTTTCAATGATATGAAAAAATTCAAATACAATTTATACTATAACTAAGAATTATTATATGTTTTGAAGGTGAACTTCATTACATTATTACTGTGTATGAAACAAAAGGCCAAGACATTCATATTGTCAATATAATTGTAGTTGGAGGATACATAAAACTATCCAATTTCACATGAGGTGTGACCGACCAATTGGGTTCTTACTATGTAAGTAACTAAAACATTGTCATTACACTCATATTGTCTATGTGTGTTGATCTTGCTATTGCATGAAAATGTCAACCTCTTAATGCCCGATACAAGCATTAAATAAGATACATGGTAGGAAGTTAAACCATATCACAAATCACATGGATATCACTAACTTCCATGAAAAGTTTGATTTCAACACAACAAGCAACCATTCCTCCACAAGATCCATGTGATTACTAATTAGAGATTCCCCCTTAAGGAATCTCATAAACCTTATGCCCAGATCATTCAAATGATTGTGCTTGCATATGAGTATTGTTAGTTGAATGCATACCTTCCAAATGCATCCAACTAGGAAAAGGTCTCAAATTTCTTGGTAAAGAGATATTGGCCAATCACATAAATTTACAATCTATATTTCTAGATTGTAATATTGAATGTCCATTTCCATTTTTTCCCATACACCAAAGACGCAGTTAAAGAACTAAGCATAATTATGATAGTTGACATCAGTGCAGTTTGGACCTTTACTATCAATTCTCCTTAACATGTTTTCCCACAACCTAAATGGGAGACTCAATTCCTCTATGCGAGCAAGAATATTTCATGGAAGATATGGGTGGTAGTTGGTCAACCAAGTACAAACACATGCTTTAGCATTATGCGACATCTTGCATAGATACATCAAAGAAATTATTAGCTCTCACATCTTCACCATACAAAGAAAAATTAAATAACACACACACCACTATGTTTCCCACCTACCAATATGTGGTAATTTTTTGTTTTGTTATGAGATCAACATCTGCATATGATACAACTGGAAATCTCTCAGAAAACCCACATCAAATATGCATCTTCTTTTCTCCTCTAACCTCTAGAAATAATCTCTACAAAAACATAACAAAATTTCATGACAACTAGGAAACTTTGAAACATACATTTCTCATTTCCAAAACATGCACTTCTCTCCATCATACATCAATTGCATCTTTTGACATCATGGACCTTAGTAGATTAGATTGTGGAAGAGCTGGTGATGTGTGTTGGAGAGAAGAGCTTGTTTCGTAAATATTGCAAAGTTTCTCCAAAGATGCCTAGTTGCCATGAAATGTTATGTTTTTATATACGTCTTATCTAATGCTTGTATCAGGCATTGATAGGTTGAAATTTTCATACAACGACAATGCCAACAATGTGTAATTGCAGATTGGAAACCACTGGGTGTTATTATACCTGCAAACCAAATACCGTTTTAAAACCCTTCACAAGTAACATCCCAATTCCTTACCCCTTAGTTGAATTTGCATGCTTTTATATATCCCGCACCTGCAACTCCACCCCATGCTCTCAAACCTTCAGCTTTGAAGGTGTGAAATGAAAGAACTCACAACACACATTGTTTTCCAACCTCCAATTATTTTCTATAATATGCTGTCCCATCATGTATTGTATGTATTTTTATATGTTTTAATGCATTTTTGTATGTTATGATGCTTATGACATGCATTATTCTAGGGAGAATAGCCACATCCAATTGTAGGGAAAAAGCTAATCTCCCTACAAAATATAGTAAAATTAAGCTATTATCCCTAAAACAACACATCTTTTGACATGATAACATAATCATGCATGTATTATCCTTGAAGAAGGGCAATACATTATCATGTGTAAGCCATGTTGCAAGGAGATCACCTTATGCAATTGGGACAAGGCTATTCTCCCTACAAAAATGCATGTCACATGCATCATAATAGTCATCATGTTTTAAAAATCGTATTTCAGAATGGACAAAAACCCCAAAAAATGTGGCATTGGAAACCATTATTTGCAAATAACAAAAATCCTAGATGAGGTCCCATTTTCACTACCATTTTCCATAGCGACATTTTGTAGGTTGCTGGAGAGCAACAGGAAGGAGTTGCAAGTGTTAAGGGGCTAAGGCAATACAACCACCCTCCATACGAAAACACATTTGACAGGCGTGGGCAGCTAGCTAGCTAGCATGTATGTTTATCCACCAGCTATATATGCCATTTTCCCATTCTGCCTAGGAACTAAGAAGAAATGAACAACTATTTGTTGCAAAGATGGGTTTTCATTGATGTGAAAACAAAGGGTTTTCCTTGGGAAAAGGGGTTTTCATTTGAACTGCAAAGCTTTTTATGCATTTTTGTGTTGAGGGTTTTTAAATTTTTGTTTCCTCTCGTCTGCAGGTTTTAAAATCTTGCAATTCTCGAATGAAATAGCTAACAACCCATTGTGGAAATATGAGTGAAATAACTAAATAACATTTAGAGAAATAAAAAACCATACAAAATATATAATAGTTTTGTTTCGTTATGGTCCAAGAATATAATGAATTCCACTTTCAAATTTCTAAACTCCTCTTTGGTACAATCCAAATGTCATTTCACTTTCTTCATCTGATTGGAACAAAATTCCCTGACGAAAAAGGTCATATGGAAAGATCACATTGATGGAAAGACTTGATGGCCATTTGTTAGCTCTCACCTGCCGTTGCCTATCCTATTATTGCAAGAACATGTCTACATCGATGGGTTTTCAAAATCATATTTCGAAATGGAAAAAAACCCAAAAAATGTGGCATTCAAAACCATTATTTGCAAATAGCAAAATGAAGTGCCAAGAATGTAATGAAATTGGAAAACAGTAGGTATTATGAAACTTGCAATGCATAGTGTTTTTATTTGTTTGTAGTGTTGGAAAACACACTACCCCATGTTAGTTAGTTCATTATGGAGAATTTTGTTTTGTTATGCTCCAAGAATGTAATGAAGTCCACTTTCAAATTTTTGCACAACTCTTTGTTGCAGTCCAAATGTCATTTCACTTTCTTCATCTAATTGGAACAAATAAAATGCTCACATTATTTGCAGTGTTGGAAAACACACTATCTCCTCTCAGTTGTAGAGGGTTTTACAACACTATATGCATTACTTGTTTCTTAACACCTTGGGTTTTCCAACATGCATTTTTACAAAATAGAAAGAATGTCTTCAAAAGATTTTGTAATATAGACAATTTAAATGTATTGAAAAGCCCTTTCGAAATTTATAAGGACTTTTAATTTGGACAAAAAATGTATTTAAATTTTGCATGATTGAAAAAAAAGTGCACAAAATAATTATAATTTGGAAAACACAGTGGTGGTTTAAAGTTATTTAAATCTCCTTGTTTAAATGTAAAGGGTTGCCTCATAGTGGGTTGCTTGCTTCTTAACATGTAGGGTATTGCAACATGGAGTTTTACAAAACAATATGAATGTCTTGAAAATCATACCTTCCATTATTGTGTTTAAATTTCAGATGATTGAAAAAAAAAGTGCACACAATGTGGGTTTTCAGTTGTTTGAATCTCCTTGTTTAAATGTAAGGGGTTGTCTCACAACGGGTTTTTTCTTCTTAACATAGAAAGTTTTGCAACATGGAATGTTCTAAAACAATATGAATGTCTTCAAAAGCACACTTTCCATTGTTGTGTTTAAATTTCAAGTATATAACAAATTGCATGTTTCATAACACACTGCACTTGTCAACCTCCACATCACAACATACCCAAGCCCTTATGGTTTTTAAACCCGTATATGTAGGTTTGCATTACAAATAGCAAGAACACCAATTTCTTGTTGTTATTGGAAATAATGAATAAACTTGTTGAAAGTGGTGAACGTTGTGTAGTGCATGTAAGCAAATACAATGTGTTTAGAAGCTTTCCTTTACTTATACCCAACCTTTGTCTTCAAATGCAGATATACAATTGTATAGATGGTGTTCTATTTTATCAAATAACACATCTCTCATTTAAGGGGGACTCTATTAACTATCAATACATAATGTGCTTCATAGTACACACTTCATTCTATTTTGTAACAATTCATGTTGGAAAACCCTATGTGTTAAGAAACAAGTAACCCAAATGGTGTTGTAAAACCCTTTGCAACACTATTTGTTAGTACCCCTCACCTCAATTTGGTTAGTTTTCTCCTCCAATTCCTCCACATGCACTCCAACCTTTAGCTTTCAAAATGCAAACTGGTAACTCATCCTATTTTCACCCTTCTAAATATCCAAACCAAAAAATGCACATGTCAGTCCACCTCCAATTCTCTCACACAAGAAAAAATATTTGAAAGAGAAACTTGACGAGAACACCAAGGGACCTAGTTTTATCAACTGACAAGAGGCAAAAAAATTGACTTGACAATGCCATTAACTCCTACCTACCATTTCCTAGATGTTTCGTCCCGTCTTCTAGTTTCATCACTTTTTATTTCCATGTATGTTGTTATGTATGTTTTCATTTATGGTTTTATGCATTTTTTGTACGTACATAGGTATGTATTTTTAGCACAATCATCTACACAATTGACAACACATTATGTTTCTAAACCCCCAAAATGAGAAACAAAAAAAAAGTCATTTGTAAAGAGGCTTCTACATTGCAAAACACATTATGTTTATAGAACTTTTGCATTGTGTTACAGAACAACAATTCCATTACAAAATTTGGGGAGCCTAATGGCCATATCTATGTTATTATGGCCCTGCCTTTGTAGTTTGTATGGTATACTATACTGAGTAAAAAAAATTACAATAACAATTTTCCTTATTCACAACCTTATGAAACCCAACTATGCAACAATGCTTCAGGAGAATTACTCTAATGTAAAATCATAAATATTATGTTCTTTTCAAAATATATTTGATCTAATTACCAAGGATCCAAAGGTTCCTATTCTACTTTGGGAGATAAATGTGTTGGATGTTGTGGTTGTGTGGTTGATATGTGGTTGTCATTGATGTCAACACTATTAGCATTTGATGTATTGAAGGTTGTATATGTCGAAGATATTGAGAAAATTGTAAAAGAAAGTGTTGCAGGTTCCTCGTGGAACTGTGAAGGTCATGAAGGTTTCTTGTTTTGTACATTGAAGATCAATTGTTGTGGATTAAAGGGTTTATTGTTGAGTGTATCTAGTCCATCCTCTGGAAGTTTTAGAGGTCCGTGTGAATATTTGTTCAAATTATGAAGATCTATGTTCTAATAGTGTTTCTATGGTCTATGTCAGTGTTCTTGATTAAAGTTGGTATAATTCTGGTAATTCTAGTTGTTGCAGATATTTCTCTATTGTTTCTTGGTGTTCTTGGATGTTTCTATATCGTGCTCTATCTTTGTGGTACATCCACATTGATCGATGTGCTTGTGTTCAAATATTTTTCTTTGTATGTTCAGTTTTTCATGGTCTTGACCAACATGATGGGTGTAATGTGTGGTGGATATTTGAGCTGAAATTAATTGAAGTATTTTTGTGTTGGAGTTGTTAATTTGGGTCTCCACTATGTTGTGGCCAACCTTGGTGGATACACATTGAAAAGTTATTTGTAAATTTGGGCCAACATTGAAAATATATTTTATATTTTTGACCGACTAAGTTGTTGATGTAATCTCACATTGCAGATATATAAGAGTGATTGTTTTATCGGTGTAAAGTGTGCTCCATGTGATCCCATGTGTTTATGTGTGAATATCATTTTATTGCTAAGCAGAGTGTGAAGAAGACTGAGCGAAGTGTGAAGAATTTTGAGAAAGAGTGAAGAAGGTTTTTCTGTGCCTAACTGAAACTATAATCGGGCTTGTGTAGAAGCTATTTTCTTAGTTCACAATTTGGATGGTTTTAATCCAAACTTTTCTTTGGAAAGTGAGTCCTCTTTTGTATTTGAACAGTGAGCTCTAGGCAATGTTCCTGAATGCATGTGCATTCCCATTATTTCTCATTATACTTTTAATAAGGTATAATATTGTGGACTAACCTCCAACATAGTTTTTCCCCTAAAAGGGTTTCCACGTAAAAAATATTGGTGTTCTCCGTGTTTCTAATGTGTTGAATGCTTATGGTTTATTGTTTGTTCATCAGATTTGAGATTGAGTTAACTAAATTTTGAAAAGATTTAAGTATTTTGTGACAATTGATTCACCCCCCCTCAGTTTTTTGTCCTTGTTTTTCCAAAAATTGGTATTAGAGCTGGTTCCTCTGAAGAATTTTAAAAGCTTGAGGTGATCTGAGATGGCATCATACAAGAAGGATAGTCCTAGATTTGATGGAACAAAGTACTCATTATTGAAAGCTCAGATGGAGTCTCATTTGAAGTGTATTGGTGAACCCTTATGGAAAATTACAAAGAATCAATATGTTATTCCTCAGAATGGTCCCTCCACTGCTGATGAGATTAAAGAAGTTGAGAATAATGTCAGGGCTATGGGAGATTTACTGAGTGCTTTAACAGATTCATAAATGAAAAATGTGTTAGGTTTGAAGACAACTCATGAGATATGGACGAAGCTGGAAACTTTGTATGAAGGAGATGTACATGTGAAGATGGCTAAGCTATAGAGTTTGAAAGGAAAGTATGAAAATTTGAAGATGGGTGAAGATGAAAATATTTCTTCTTTTATGCAGAGAGTAAATGAACTAGTGATGGGTATTAGATGTGCCGATGGTAAGCTGGATGAGGAAGAAATTGTGGCTAAGGTGCTCAGATCATTGCCTCCCTCCTACAAAGCTAAGGATCATGCTATTGAAGAAACCAAATCATTGAAAAATATGACAAGGGATACATTGATTGGTAAACTTGCTGCCTTTGAGTTGAGTGAATTTGGTGATTTTGTTCCTAAGATTGAAACTAAATTCAAGGCTACTGTATCTAGAAGAAACAAGAAAAGATATGATCCAAGAGAAAGTTCTAGAAAGACATCCAAATATGATGAAGAATTGAAACACCTTGAAGATAAAGAAAGAGAGCTAGAAGAATTGGAAGCACTGATTGTAAAGAAAGAAGGTAGAGGAAAAGGTAAGTATGAAGGAGTGTTGCCTATTAAATATTTTTCTTGTAGTAAAATAGGTCATTTTGCATCAAGGTGTCCTGAAAGAGTTCCTAGATCCAAGCCTAAAAACTATAGATTCCAAAAGAAATGTTACTTTTCTGAAGAAGGTGTGACTAATGATGAGTCTGATAAAGATAATGGAAATGAAGATGATCAGGTTTTCATTGCTATCAAGGAAAATAGTCCAGTGGCTACTAAATTTGCTAAAGTTGAGAAAGCTCTTGTAGCCCAAATTGAAGAAAAGGATGAGTGGGCCATTGAAAACAGATGATCACATCATATGACTAGTGACAAAAGAAAAGTTGTAAGTCTAGAGAAGTATGACAGTGGGGTTGTAATATCTAGAGATAACAATGCTTGTGTGATTCATGGCAGAGGATCTATTTGTCTTGGTGGTAAGAATAACACTGATGATGTTCTTTATGTTGAAGGCTTGAAGCACAACTTGTTGAGTGTTGGACAAATGGTAGACAAAGGTTATATTCTTCAGTTCAAAGATGGAAGATACAGGATATATGGAAGCTCTAGAAATGTAATTGCCTCAGGTAAACAAACAAAAGGTAATATTTTTCACCTGAATGCTACTAGTGAAAGTTGTTTAATTGCTCAAGTAGATGAAAGCTGGTTGTGGCATAGAAGGTTGTGTCATGTAAATTTTGATAGCATTTTCAAGATAAGTTCTACTCAAGTAGTAAGAGATCTACCTAAGCTAGTGAAGCCTACTAGCAAAATTTGCAAAGAGTGTCAGATGGGAAAAAAACTAGAGTTTCTTTTCAGAGCAAACAACATCATTCAAATGGATTACTGGAGCTTGTGCATACTGATCTATGTGGTCCCTCTAGAGTCAAAAGTCTCCATGGTGAAAGGTACTTTATGTTGCTTATTTATGACTATTCTAGAATGATATGGTTTGCTTTCTTAAGAGAAAAATGTGAAGCATTAGAAAAGTTCAAAGGCCTCAAAGCTATGGAAGAAAATGAGAAAGGTCTAAAAATAAAATGACTAAGGTTAGACAGAGGTGGTGAGTTCACCTCTAGGGAGTTTAATTTTTTTTGTGAAGAGCATGGAATCAAAAGACAATTATCTGCTACCTGGAACCCTCAACAAAATGGTGTTGCTGAGAGAAAGAACAAAATGATTCTGGATGTTGCTAGAACAATGATGATTAAAGGAAATGTGCCTCACATATACTGGAGTGAAGCAATAAGCACTACTATGTATAATTTGAACTGGGTAAATGTAAATGGTAATTCTGGTAAGACTCCTTTTGAATCATGGTTTGATTATAAGCCTACAGTTAAATATTTCAAGATCTTTGGAAGCAAATTCTACATCAAGAGAGATGATGATATAGGAAAGTTTGATGCAAGAAGCAATGAAGGAATCTTTCTAGGGTACTCTATTAGAAGCAAGTCCTGCTGGTGTTATAACAAAAGACTAAGGAAAATGATTGAGAGTGCAAATGTTATAGTTGATGAGGATTCTGCTAAATCATCCAGCTATTGTGGATATGATTCAGATGAAGACAATACAAAAAAAGGGAAGAATGTTCAGACACAGAATAAACTTCAAATTGTGCCATATGTTCTGGTAAGACAACTTCAATTTGTTCCAATAAATCAAGATAGTTAGGAAGTAGAGACAAGTGCAAGTGCAAAAGTAAGAACATAAGAATCAGAAGTTTGAGAAAATCCTAAAAATACGAGGTATGTAAAACTAAATCATTCTAAAAATAAAATTATAGGAGATAAGAATAAAGGTGTGAAAACTAGAAGAAAGATTTCCAAAGAGTATTTCCTGATTTCCAAGATTGAACCAAAAGATGTTAGTGAAGCCTACAATGATGAACATTGGATGGAAACTATGAAGGAAGAACTAATGCAGATTGAAAAATATGATACATGGATACTAGTTCCTAGACCAAAAGATAAAAATGTAATTGGTACCAAATGGGTCTCTCAGAATAGGCTAAATGAACAAGGTGAAGTGGTCTAGAATAAAGCAAGATTGGTATGTAAAGGGTATTCACAAATGGAAGGTATTTATTTTGAAGAAACCTTTGCCCCTATTGCTAGAATTGAAGCTGTAAGATTATTTCTTGCTTATGCTGCATACAAGAACAATAAAGTATATCAAATGGATGTGAAGTCAACTTTTCTAAATGGTGAGCTAGAAGAAGTATATATTGAATAGCCTAATGGATTGGAACTGAATGATAAGGAAGACAAGGTTTTCCGATTGAAGAAAGCCTTGTATGGACTAAAACAAGCCCCCAGAGCTTGGTATGCTAGATTAGACAAATACTTATTGAAGCTTGGATTAAATAAAGGTACTACTGAAAACAACTTATACTTCAAATTGGATCATGATAAAGAATTAATTATTGAAGTCTTTGTTGATGACATTATTTTTGGAGGAGATGATAATTTATGTATGAGGTTTGCTGATGAAATGAAAAGTGAATTTGAGATGAGTATGATTGGAGAAATGAAGTTCTTTTTGGGATTGCAAGTTACTCAGTTAGAAAAGGGGATCTTCATATCTCAGTCCAAATATGTGAGAGAACTACTAAAGAATTTTGGCATGGATGATTCAAAACCTATTGGTACTCCTATGGTAATTGGATGTAAGTTGACATAGAATGATGATTCTCCTAAGGAAAATCAAGCAAGGTACAAATGAATGATTGGTGGATTTCTCTACTTAAAGACTAGACCAGACATTATGAATGTTGTATGTATGGTTGGTAGATTTCAGGCTGATCCAAAACAATCTCATGTGACTGCTATTAAGAGGATCTTCAAGTATTTGAAAGGAACAATTGATTTTGGGCTTTGGTACCCTAAGAATGATGATCTTACTTTAAATGCATATACTGATGTGGATTGGGTAGGATATGTAGATGAAAAAAATAGTACTAGTGGTGGTTCTTTCTTCCTAGGGAAGAAGCTGGTGTCTTGGTTGAGAAAGAAGAATTCCATTACTCTATCTACTACTGAAGTAGAGTATATTGCCACTACAAATAACTATACTCAAGTGATGTGGATGAAATAGATGCTGAAAGATATTAGAATAGTATATAATGAACCTATTTCCATATACTATGATAACTCAAGTACAATTAACATATCAAAGAATTCGGTGCTACACTCTAAGACCAAACATATATCAATCAAGTTTCACTTTCTGAGGGAGAAAGAAAGTGAAAAGAAGTTAGACTTGAGTATGTGCCTACCAAAGAATAGATTACAAATATTTTCACTAAGCCATTTCAGATGGATACTTTTGAGTATCTCAGAGGGATGCTAGGGGTGATTACCCCTCTTGATATGAACTAGGATGCATTAACTTGCATCAATATATGCATTTCATGATCATATTCTGATCCAGATTGATGTTCCCATGGCTGCTACTTAGGGGGAGTAGTCAGATGTGCAGATATGTGGTTCATAGATTGCATAATGTTTATCTTTTCCATTGATGTCAAAGGGGGAGAAGAGTAATGTGAAAAAATGTTACTTATTTGGAGTGATGAGTCTTGTGGGGAGAAGATCTTGCAAAAGAAGTCAAGGAAGAAGAGTCAAAATATGAGGAGTAAGTGTTGATTGAGAGTTGGGTTGATGGTGTTTTTCACATCATGTGTTGCCATCAATGACAAAGGGGGATATTATTGGATGTTGTGGTTGTGTGGCTGATATGTGGTTGTCATTGATGTCAAAACTATTAGCATTTGATGTATTGAAGGCTGTATATGTCGAGGATATTGAGAAAATTGTAAAAGAAAGTGTTGTAGGTTCCTAGTGGAACTATGAAGGTCATGGTGTCTTGTTCTATATGTTGAAGATAAATTGTTGTGGATTAAAGGTTTTATTGTTGAGTGTATCTAGTCCATCGTTCTAAATTTTTAGAGGTCCCTATGAAGATTTGTTCAAATTATGAAGATCTGTGTTTTGACAGTGTTTCTGTGGTCTTTGTTAGTGTTCTTGATTAAAGTTAGTATAATTTTGGTAATTCTAGTTGCTGCAGATATTTCTCTATTGTTTCTTAGTGTTCTTGGATGTTTCTAGATCATGCTCTATCTTTGTGGTATGTCCACATTGATCGATGTGCTCGTGGTCGAAGATTTTTCTTTGTATGTTCAGTTTTTCATGGTCTTGACTGACATGATGGGTGTAACGTGTGGTGGATCTTTGAGATGAAATTAATTGAAGTATTTTTGTGTTGGAGTTGTTAATTTGGGTCTCCACTATGTTGTGGAAGAACTTGGTGGATACACATTGAAAATTTATTTGTAAATTTGGGCCGACATTGAAAATATATTTTATATTTCTGGCCGACTAAGTTGTTGATGTAATCTCATGTTGTGGATATATAAGAGTGATTGTTTCATCGGTGTAAAGTGTTCTCCATGTTCTCCCATGTGTGTATGTAAAAATATCATTTGATTATTGAGCAAAGTGTGAAGAAGACTGAGCGAAGTGTGAAGAAGTTTGAGCAAAGAGTGAAGAAGGTTTTTCTGTGCCTAACTAGAACTGTAATCAGGCTTGTGTAGAAGCTATTTTCTTAGTTCACAATTTGGATGGTTTTAATCCAAAATTTTCTTTGGATAGCGAGTCCTCTTTTGTATTTGAGCAGTGAGCTCTAGGTAGTGTTCTTGAATGCATGTGCATTCTCATTATTTCTCATTATACTTTTAATAGGGTATAATATTGTGGACTAACCTCCACTGTGGTTTTTCCCCTAACAGGGTTTGCACGTAAAAAATCTTGGTGTTCTCTCTATTTTTGATGTGTCTAATGTTTATGGTTTATTGTTTATTCATTAGATCTGATATTGAGTTAACTAAAGTTTGAAAATATTTAAGTATTTTGTGACAACTGATTCACCCCCCCTCTCAGTTGTTTGTCCTTGTTTTTCCAAAAAAATGATACTGATGTAGTGTTGTAGAAATCATCCTAAAATTAACACAAATCAATTATGAGAAGGAAAATTAAAAGGATGCAATATCACCCTTCACTGATGCTTTAAAAATTTCTCATGCAACACTCACAATTCAATGTGGAAATATGATTCACATAAAATTTTGGGATATAATACACACAATAATGTAGCATTTATTTTATTTAATTTTTTTTGCATTCCCCACAATAAGAAGCTCATCCATATATAAATTAGAACTTATAAATGCAAAATAAATTTTGGAAATTTAATTGTCCAATATACTTGCAATTCAAGCTATGATAGCTAGAATCACCTGTATTTAGTGTAGAAGCTTCACATCTCCTGAAGAGTCCTTCTCAATCCACCTACCCTTTTTTTGTTCAATTTTGTTTCCTTTTCTATATCAACCACCTGGAAGAAAGACAAGTGTTAGCAATAGATTAAATTGGAAAAACTAAAGAAATTGGTGCTACAAAGAATTCACTTCATTCCAAACTTTACTGATATTGGATTATATGTTGTGTTGACTGTAACATGCCAGCTTGTATAGACAATAAATAAACATATTAATCTATACAATGGGAATTTAATTTCCAATTTAACGTATCACTAACACTAGTAATATATATCAACAATTATATTTTCCATTTTGACATTTTGTTGGAACTGTGAAGCATTGAACGTTCATTCAGATATATCTCAAACTCATCTCTCTTGGCATATGAAAGAGGCCATCACTTGCATAATCAATAAGGGAAAAAAAGACACACAAGAAAGATACCATGAACCACTATCAAACTTCTATTTATATCATTACTTGAACAGATAACTAAAAAAATACAGATTATTGCAAGAAACATTGGTTGCAAAGCATAGTGTGCATTATTCAAGAATAAAGGTTAAGAAGTCAATGAAAACCTTGGTGATCACCTTGATTGACCAAAAAATAATAGGTGATCGCATTGGTTAAATATTATAATGCACAAAATAATTACACATTGGATAACACTCTTGTGTCACCAAAAAGTGTATATCTTGCTTGATATGGGAATAATTAATGATAAATTGGACTTAATGAGGTCTTGATTTAGTGTTTTGAGGTGTTTTACACATCCACACTATGTCTTGGACCCTTGCAAACTAAATAAAATGTATTTAATGATGTCTTGTAAATGTGTTGTAAAGTTTTGTAAAAGACTTTCACGTCTCTCTAGACTTAATGGACCCATCTTTCCTTAATTCAATGTTACAAAATGTATTTAATGGCATTATCACATTAATATAGAAGGCTTGTAAATTAAACCTAATTCTAATCTAGTGTTGTAATTTTTTTTACACATTCACATTAGATGTTGTGCCTTTCTAGGCTATGTGGACCTCATTTTAATGATGTAAATTGTATTTAATCAAACTTTCACATTGAAATTTGTGTCCCTAGCCCTAATTACCCTTTACATCATCATTAATAGGCCCCTATTACTTCATATTGTGCATTCCAAGGCTTAATTTGATCAAAGGATCAACTAGAACAACCTAGAAGCTTGATTTCTTCATTCCCAGACAATACAGCTGGCAAAAGAGCCCCTGTGGGACCAACTCACCCATCTAGGAAAATTAGTCCCATCCAGGTGGCACTAAGTCACCCAACCTGGCGACTTAGTCCCATTTGGGCTATTTTTTAGGTTTAGGTGAGAAAAAATGGAATTTAAGTTTATTTTTCCTTCATGTCGGCCTTAGGGATCAAATTAATGGGAAAATTAGGTGGATTTCCTATAAATAAAAGCTTCTAAACCCTAAATCACAATCAATTTCATTATTCATCCATCATTCATCATGTTCTTAAGCCAAGTAAGCTATAGTTTTAGCATTCTAAGTCATCAAGATAGCTTTCAAGGACATTCAAGGGCAGATTCTTCATCTATTGTTGCAAAAAATCAAGATTTATCATCATGGAAAGTCTCTAACTCCAATGTTTCATGCTTCATTACATTGTTTCTTCATTTTGGTTTAATTACCTAAAAAGGGATTTTACCAAGGCAAACCCCCATGCCTTAACATCCAAAATTTCTTTCTCTTTCATTGTGTGTTCATAGATTTAGGTACTTTGAAAGTTTGAAGATCATTGGAGAATAGTTTGTGAAGTTGTTGAAGACCTCTCCTTATTTGAAAATCCAAAATATCCACAAAAAGGTCACTTTCAAGCCAAAAATTAGAGTTTTCGAACCTAACACCTGTTAAGAACCAAAGTGTAGGTTGAGGGCTTCTGTTTCCACTTTCAGATTTTTAGAAATTTAGAAATGGACTAAGTTTCCAACAGTGGAAACTTAGTCCCAATGAACCTATTTTCTGAAGGTTTCTGTAGATTTGGATACCCATTTGGCCCAAATGGGTTCTAGAGTAGTTTTTCTAGATCTGGGACTAAGTTGCCCAAATTGGCACGAGTGTCCCAATTGTCTTTTGCATCAATTTTTTCAAGATTCTAGACCTTCATTCCATCCTTTTTCAGTTTCCAGGTGCACACCTTCAGTTTCATTAGTTTTTGTTACAATTTACCTTCATTTCTAGGTCCTTTTGCATATCACAATGTATTTTCAAACAACTTGCATTTTCTTAGTTTCATTTAATAAGTGACATATTTCATTAGTTTATTACATTTAGACATATTGCATCTATTCTTACATTGATTTTGAGTGTAGAGATTATGTATTTTGGGTCCATTTCTCTCCTTTTAGGTGAAAAACCCTAGAAGAGTTAGGGAACCCTTGGATAGCAAAAATAATGTCCAAAACTCTGTCTTTCAATCTCCATGCTCAAACCTAAAGGGTGAAGAGAATAGGGAGGAGTTGCAGATGGGGAAAACAAAAAAATTACCAAATTGAGGTGAGGGTGAGTAAGTAATTGGGTTGGTACTTGTAAAGGGTTTTAGAACAATATGTGGGCTGCAACTTGTATTACACCCAATGTTTCCCAACCTGGAATTTCAGAAAATAGTAAGAATGTATTCAAAACCTTTTTTGATCAACACAGTAACAACCCAATTGATTTGTCACCCCTCGACTTGTATTGGGACACAACTAATATTTGTGAAAAATGCACCTATGTACATACAAAAATGCATGAAACCATACATAATATGATGAGACATCATAGTGGGGGGCCTGCCAGATGGGGGATAAAATTGATGAAATCAACAGACATGGCCAAACGTATGGGAAATGGTAGGTAGGAGTTAATGGAATTGTTAGGTCAGTTTCCCACCTCCTGTTAGTTGATAAAACTAGGCATCATGGATTGCACAAGCATGAGGAGGAGTTGTAGGTGGGGAATACAAAAACATACCAAATTGAGGTGAGGGGTGACTAAGCAATTGGGTTGCTACTTGTAAAGGGTTTTAGAATGGTATGTGGGTTGCAGGTTTTATAACACCTAGTGTTTTCCAAACATGAATTTTAGAAAATAGTAAGAATGTAATCAAATTTTTTTTCAATTAACATAGTAACAATCCAATTGGTTTGTAACCTCTCACCTCAATTTGATCACATGTCTAGTGTTTTCCAACATAAAGTTATATATAGACCGTATGAATGTAATGAAAAAGATTTGTTTAGCACACAATAAGAATGTAATGAAGATTACCTTCAAAATTTATGCAAACCACATTGAATGAGACAGATAAAAGATAATGTACTAAGTGAAGAGATTCTCCCTACTATTTAGAAGTTGAGGAAGGTGCATGTGCAATATGAGCAATTGAAAAATGGAAATGCAGAACTCGACCAATAGGTAGTATATAGTATGTAATTGAAGAGGAATCTAATCTAAAAACACTTGAAAAGAAGCAAAACAAAGTGAATGAGATAGATAATGTATTATCTGAAGAGATTGTTCCTCCTCTTCAGAAGTTGACGAACGAGCATTTGCATTATGTGAAATGGGAAAATGGAAATGCAAAATCAAAGGCAACAAGTACTAGAATGCATGGAATGAAAAATGAATCTTCTCTAAAAACACTTGAAAAGAAGCAGAGTGATATGAGTGAGATACATAATGTACTGACTGAAAAGATCCTCCATGATCTTGAGAATTCAAGGAAGATTCATGCATAGTATAAGCGAAGGGAAAATGGAAATGCACAAGTAGACAAACTGAAGAGGCTTTGTATTGCATGACAATTTGTGCAAGAAAAGAAATTCAAAGATGTTGCTATGGATGGAGTTGAACAAGTAAATTCTATCATGAATAACTTCTACAACACAGTATATTTTCCACTATGAACTGTAATAACTATTTTATTTATTAGTTTTGAAGTTTCATAAGTGTCACTTGCTAGACTAATAACTTGTAATTTTCCTATGACACATTGCATGAAATTGTCTCTTCCATCAAATGTTTTTCTCAAACTTCCCTAACTTATTATCCTTTTAAAAATAGTACATAAGAATTTGAATATTCCTACTCTTCAAGTGACTTTTGATGCATTCCACTCAATTATGAACACACATTGGATAACTCCACTTTTCTAATTTTGATTCAATGAGATAAAAGAGGAGTTTTACAAACTATGGTCAACATTGATTGGAAGTGCATTAAGAGTTGCACTTCAAGAGGAAGATTATTCAAATTATTTTTGTACTCTCTCTAAAAAGGGAAATAATGTCAGGGAATTTCTTGAAAAATATTTTATGGACAAGACAACTTAGGTGCTCTTTGTCCCAAGAAATTTATAATTTATTAGTTTCACTAATTAAATGTAGAGAACATGAGTCTAATGAAAACCTTTAGTTTTGTAGACAGTAAGAATGTAGTGAAGTCCATTGACCTTCACAATTTAAAGCAACTCTTACTTACACTAAAATTTGGATTTCAATTTCCTCATATGATTTTAAAAATAAATGCAAAATATAATTTAGAACAAATAAAATGCTCGCACTAAACTAACCGACATGGGACACTGTGTTTTCCAACCTGAAATATGATTTTGAAAACCTGCCGGTGTTGACACATTTTCTCAATGATAGGACAGGCCACAGTAGGTCAAAGTTAACGTCCGACCATCAAGTCTTTCCATTGATGCGATTTTTCCATTCAACCTTCTTTTCTGTCGAATGACATTTGGGCTGAACCAAAGAGGAGTTAAAAAATTTGAAAGTGGACTTCATTAAATTCTTGGAACATAACGAAACAAAACTCTTCATAACAAACTAACTGACATGGGATAGTGTATTTTCCAACATTGCAAACAATGTATAACAACACTATGCCTTGCAGGTTTCATAATACCTACTGTTTTCAAATTTCATTACATTCTTACTATCTAATTCACAAAAGGTTCTCAATACAATCACAAAACATACCAAATTAAGGTCAGGGGTGAGTAACCAATTGGTTTGTTACTTCTAAAGGGTTTTAGAATAGTAAGGGATTTAGGAGATAGCGTGTTTTCCAAAATGACAGTGTAAAAAATGGCAGCAAAAATGGGATCTTGTTTGGGATTTTTCTATTTACAAATTATAATTTTGAATGTCATGTTTTGGTCTTTTTTGTCCATTCTGAATAGGAATGTGAACAATGGTGACATTTTGGGCTTTATATGGTTTTCAAAATATATTATTTCATTGTAGAACCCACGTTGCATTTTCCAACCTTGTAATATATTCCACATGGTTTCTAGTTTCTCTAAATGTTATTCAGTTATTTCACTCATATTTCCACAATGGGTTGTCATTTATTTCATTCGGAAATGGAAAAATTACAAAACCAACATACAAGAGGAAACCAAAATTAGAAAACCGTCGACACAAAAACACATTAATAGCCTACAATGTTCAAAATAAGAATGTGAACAATGGCAACATTTTGGGCTTTATGTGGTTTTCAAAATATATCATTTCATTACAGAACCCATGTGTGTTTTCCAACGTCGTAATATATTTTGCATGGTTTTTGGTTTTTGTAAATTTTATTTAGTTATTTCACTCATATTTCCACAATGGGTTGTCAGTTATTTCATTTGACAAGCACAAAATTTCAAAACCAGCAGATGGGAGGAAATGAAAATTAATAAACCCTCAATAGAAAAACACATAAACAAATTTGCATTTCAATTGAAAACCCCATTTCCCAAGGAAAACCCTTTTTTTTCAAGTTAATGAAAACCCATCTTCACAACAAATAGTGGTTCATTTCTTCACAATTCCTAAGCAAAATGGAAAAATGGCATATATTTCTGGTGAATATACATACTTGCTAGCTAGCTAGCTGCCTGTGCCTATCAAATGCATTTTCGTATGGAGGGTGGCAACATTGCTTTAGCCTCCAAATTCCTGTAACTCCTTCCCGTTTCTCTCCAACAACCTACAAAACACCATTGTGGAAAATGGTGGTGAAAATGGGACCTCGTTTGGGCTTTTTTCTATTTGTAAATAATGGTTTTGAATGCCACATTTTTTTGGGGATTTTTCCATTCTGAAGTATGATTTTGAAAAACCGTCGGTGCTGACACATTCTCCCAATGACAGTAGGATGGAGTTAATGTCCGACTGTCAAGTCTTTTTGTCAGTGTGATTAGTTCATCCATTTACCTTTTTCATCGGGGTCATTTTTTCCAGTGCATGGGATGGGGGATGGGGGGTACGATATCATGTTACATATGTAGGTGCTTTTTGTCTAGAAGTTAGCTTTCTCCACACATTTACAACATGTATCTTCAAAACATGATGGCTCAAAAGTAGTCTATGTAAACAAAACAAAATTTACTATCTCACCTCTTGGATCTTCATGTGCTTGACTTATACTTTGATAAATTTCACTTAGGATTCTTACCTTTCTCGAAGAAGTGGGACTTGAAGTTGAATTTACACTAGTAACAAGAAAATAAAATTAAAATGGTGATTTCTTTAACAATACAAAAGAAATTGAGTATACATCACACATATATATAATTTGTTTTCTTGACTAAATACTTCAAAGGGGAATTCTATGTGAAAAAAATACAAGGTTTTGAAGTGCAAGGTGAAATGAAGACAAAATGGAATGGAGATCTAATACACCCTCATATTTTCCCTAATTTCATTAGGAAAGAAACCTTCCAAAGGTAGGATTGAATTTCAACCTTTGGGTGAGTTAATCCTATTAGGGGATCTATTGTTTCCTTTATGACAGAAAATGAAAAATATGACCAAAATTTACTTTGGGAAGATAAAAATAAAATATTGAATGCTCTCAATTGTGTGACATAAAACTTGAAATGCAGAAATAAAGGTAGCACAAACAAAAACAATAATGTTCTAACATATTTGAGAATGAGAAACTGATGTGCACCTGCCTCCAAAAGTGGTTGTTGATTGTCTTGCTAGGAAAAATTCTCCCTAGGATGAATGGGTCTCTATATAGGGATTCAAAGATTTTATTTCATAGTCCTCTGATCCCAGATCTACACTCCTGATTCCACTATATTCCATAGTCGGAAAGCTAGAAATAAATTCTGCAAATGAGTTTCCGTGGCTTGAGAACTTTGATGATAACTTTGGAAAATTGCACTTTTGATCAATCTTCAATCCTTCTTCACCTACAAATCTGCACACACAAAGAGAGGGAAAAATGTTTATTTTTGGTGAATAGGGGTTTGCCTTGGTCAAACCCTAGTTTGGTAATTAAACCTTAATAGTGAAATAATGACAAAATAGAAAGGTATTTGATGAATGAACAAATCTATGTCACAACACACCAAACCCTTAATGGCCACCCTCAGAGGATCGAAGTCTAACACATCTCTCTAAGGATTGGATCTTGCATGAATTGGCTTGAATGATTGCTTAATTTGATGCTTGAACGCTTGAAACCTACATCACAATGTTATCTCCAAAACATAACATAGACACACATAACTTTGATATGATGATATGCTCTTGATTTTTTGTTGTAAATGATTGATAAATCTTCTCTTCGATGCTCTTGAAAATAAATTTTTTTCTCTTGTGAAAATTTTGAATTATGCAGCTTAGATTTGAATTGATAAAATAACTATGTATTTATAGGTGCTTATCTAATTTCCTGAAAATTATATTCCATAAGTTGACATTTGAAACTTCAATCTGAATCATTAAAATTCCACCAAAAACATATTAAAAATTGGTTCTTGGCACTTAAGGAGGACCCATTCACCCTTGGGCGAATGGGTCTTGGGACCTAAATCCAAGACACACAATTTACAAGGTGTTTAAAATAATGTTAGCATTTGTTTAATGTTGATTTACCTTTCAAAAAATGTGAATAATAAGTTTTAGGAATGCATAATTTAGGCAACTAGAAGCTTAATTAAGCCAATTAATTAAGGGGATGCAAATATATTGTGGAAATGTAAAGGATTACATTTTCCTACACTACACAAGGTAATGAACACTATGTATACAAGTTGAAGAAGGATTTATATGGACTTTAGCAAGTACTAAGAGCACGGTGTGCTAGTATTGATAGACATTTTCATCATAAAAACTTCAAAAGAAGAAAGAGTGAGCATACTTTTCACTACAAGAAAGAAGGTGATATTATCCTCATTAGATGTTTATATGTTTATGATTTTTTATATTGGTACTAGTTTTAAGATGAAGGTTGCATTCAAAATTGCTATGATGAATAAATTTGAAATGAAAGGTTTGGGTCTCATGCAATATTTTCTAGTAATGGAGGTTCGTCAAAGTGAGGATGAAATATTCATTTGTAAAATAAAGTATGCAAAATATATGTTGAAAATTTTTAGTATGGTTGATTGTAAAGCTAGCTCCACTCCAATTTATCATGAAGTTGTGCTATATAGAGAAGATGGTGCTTAAATACTTGATGAGGAAAATTACGTAAGTTGTTGAAAGTTCGATGTTTCTAACTCACACAAGACTATATATTTCTTATTTAGTTTCTCTTATTTTGTGGTATATGACTGAGCCATATGAAATTCATATGAAGGAAACTAAGAGGATATTATGGTATGTGAAAGGTACTAGAAATTTTGGTATTCATTATGATACTTCTAAAAAGTTTGAACTTGTTGGATTTAGTGATTTTGATTAGGGAGGTAGTTTGGATGATCAAAAGTCCAAATCTCATAATTATTTTTCACGTTGTTTGAATTTGGTTACATGAAACTCAAATAAGATAATTTTCGTTGATATTTCATCTACACAAATAGAGTATATTGCAATCACTTCCAAGGTACATAGACATTACGACTCCAAAAAGTTCTATAAAAAAATGGGGAGAAAGAAATTCAGCTTATGGTGACTTTTTGTGACAACATGAGTACTATCAAGTTGGATAAAAATATATTCCATCACAAAAGGTCAAATAACTTTGATATCAAATATCATTTCATTTGAGATTTGGTTAAGAAAAAAGTGGAAGTAAGGTATATGAAGGTGGATATCTTTACTAAGGCAGTTGCAAGCTTCAATCTTTGAAGCTCCTAGATAATCTTGTGAGTCCACTCAACATTAAGGGGGAGTATGTTGGATAAATGATTTCAAATCCTATTTTTAGGAGACATAAGTTTTAAAATAAGTGCCAATTTAAGAATTATTTTTTTGAAGTGAATTAAAACACAACTTTAACGAGAAATTATTTAAAGGGTTTCCTTTGAGTTTTTTTTTTTCTATTATTTGAATTATATTTCTCTACATAAACAAAGGCTCCTTTCCTATTTTGATATAACACACAACAAGATTTTTTTTGACAATTATTATTCAAAATAAAAATAGTATAAGAGTATAATTTTTGTATGGTTTCAATATTTTTTTTAGTATGTGTTGATTGCATAATTTTGGTTTATGGCCATATGTTAATTTATTTTATTATGATGATAATTTATGCTATTAGTTGTTCTTTAGAATTGGATTTCAACTTATTCAAAGACATAGTTGGGTGCTATTTTAAAATATTTATTTTAGAATTAGATGAGGGGCTACCTGGTGGACTTGTACTTGGAACTAAAATACTAGTGGGCTGCTCATTAACAATATAATCAATTATACCACTATTACAAATAGATTTTGACTTGTCAAAATGGTCTTTTTGATAACCATATTCTCTCCTTGATTGAAATAATATCTTGACACAATAATATTGTTAGTAAGAGGATTATACAAATTATAAGACTTACTTTGTTCACTATAATTTAAAAAAATATATGATTAAATTTTTGGATCTAACTTATGTCTCTTTTGGTCAACTAGTATGAATATAAGCTAAATAGCCAATAAATTTAAAATTATTAACATTTATATTTTTGTATACCATGCTTTATAAGGACTCATTCTATTAACCCAAAAAGAGTTGCTCAATCCCTTGGTTTGTAACATGCTCCTTGCCATTTCAATCTTTATGTAATTATTTCTATTAGCTAAAACATTTTGTTGAGTTGTGTAACTAGTTGTGAGTTTCCTTTTGATGTCATTCATATTATATCTCAAACAAAATTCTCTTCCATGATCATGCCTTAAGCACTTTATTTTGCAATCAATTTTTTCTTCACAAGAGATTTAAATATCTTGAAATATGATGGCTTATTCAAACTATTTGTTTATATATGACCACAAATATTAGAATGAAGTTGAAGTGGATAATGGGCCTTTATGAACTACCGTTTGGATTCTTTTTTCTCTTGCATGTTTACCTTTACCAAATCCTTCACAAACCTATTTAAGCTCTTCAACCTTAGGAAAACCATAAAACAACTCTTATGATGTAAAATATTCAAAATATGAAAATTCAAGTGTCCATACCTAAGATGACAATACCGATTTTTGGCTCCATATACAATATTGGAAATATTATTGCTATTTTCTCCAAACTTCAATGAGAACATCCTATTTTTTGATATAGGAATTGTGATGGTTATAATTGAATAAAACACCATGTGAGTGAGTTATAATTTGGATAGTACACACGCCACACCCTTGCTAAGAGGCACTCATTGAGTCACTCCTACTTGTGGTAATAATTAATTCAATAGGGGGATTGAGGGGTTGCTTACTTTACATGCAAGCATGACACTGTAAATGATATGGAGGTTGTTGTTGTGTTATATGATGCTTTTGTGCTAGGGTTGAGTGTGATTTTGATGGGTGGTTTGATTGATTGAACACTATTTTTAATATTGATTTAGTGAAGTGGTGTTGTTAGCTCTTGCAATGAGTTATGATTTGTGTTTCCTATTTCATGAATGCTATTTAATTATTCTCTTTTATCTATTAGAGTTTGGTTTATTAGTTGACCTTGTACTTGAAATATTCTTGTTATGTGTGCTTTTATCCTTTTTCTCAATTTGTTATTAAATCTATGTTTGATCTTGGAATTGTTCTCTGGTGGGGGTCTCTTTAACAAGAAAATTCTCCAAAATTCTCTTAATATTGCTTCAATATAGTATTGTTTAATTCTAGGATATATTAGGTGTAAAAGATGAGTGATGAGGAAGGAATATTAGAGAGAGGCAAGATTTTTTTCACTTGTTTGAAGATTCGTTGAGTACCTCATGGAACTATCACAGGCTTTTGTTTCTCTTTGTTTTTGGTTTTGTTTTTTGATGACGACGTAATAATCTAATATGGATGCAATTTAAATTTATTTTTATAATTCCTCAAAAAAATCAAATATTTCTTAATTAGACTATTTGATGTAAAAAATATTTATCTAAATGAATCCAACTAGATGAGTTTTTCCTAAAAGAAATTTCTATTTTTGTTTTTATTTTTTTATTTGGGCTACCTTTTGTTGGGATTGAGGGTTTAAAAATGATCAAACACAATTAATCTAATATATTTTAATCTAAAGAAACCAATACGCTTATAATTTTTATAAGTAGGTACAAATACTATACTAACCAAGAAGAGGCAATGAAGTGTTTCTTTTTGTAGGTGGTTTGAAGATTTTAATTACTCCTAAAATATTTTTGAAATAAAATAAATAATATGTGAAGTTTCATTTTTTTTGTGGTGCCTACGTTGGCTTGTGTTATCAAAGATTCCAATTTCCCTTCTTATTCCTTTGTAGTGATTATGATCTCCTCTTGATGAGAATGAGGATAAAAGAAGCTTTGAATTTGGGATTTGGAGATTTGTTAGAAAGTATAGGATGCATTGAAGCTTCTAAAAATGGAAAAGGCACATGTAGTCTTGTAAGATCATATGGATGTTATAAGTAAAGATTGCAATGAAAAATGGACTGATTCTTTATAGGTGATTTACTACCCTTGTGCTAGGATCAATAAAATAGGGAATGTGAGTTAGCAAAAACTTGGAAAAACTACATAAATAATCAACCTCCTAGATACCAAAGCCAAGAGTATTTATAGAATAGAAGCTTCTCAATCATAGGGAGGTGATTGGGAGATGATTGGTGAGTTGATGGATATATGACTAAAGAGATTATTGAAAGTAAAGAAAAGAAGGGAATAAACTAGATGGAGTGAAGGATAAATTAGGACTCATGAGAAAAAAATAGTGGATAAATTATTTAAACAAAATTAGCTATGCATTTTCCAAAAATAATAGGGTCAATTTTTTTGTCAGGCATGGTCACTTGGGTGACTCTACAACTTAAGATAGTTAACTCAAGAAATCCTATAATCTCCCAAGATGCCCTTTACTTGAAGGCTTTTAAAAGGTTTTTGGTATTGGACAAGTACTTAGAATCTACTTTAGAGGATAAACACGAAGGGTAAGAGGCTAAGAGGGATAATGAAACTATCATAAAAATAGAAAATGCTAAGGATATGCAATTCATGACTCATGGATTGTGAGATATATTACTAAATCATCATCACACTACCATGCCAAACTATGTAATTTTGGTGATTTTTGTTGAGTATATTTTGTATGGATCATGGGATAAAGATACATGAAACAACTATGTACACATTTCAATAGAAAGGAGCTGTAAAAATAATGAACATGATGTTTATGGAGAGGAATAGGATTATGCTAAATAGATTTGAATTGGAAAAAAATGTTTGGGTAGAGGTAGTTACCATGATTCTTTAGTTGGATAATAGGTATCCTCTATCATATCTTGTTGAGAAGACACTTATGAAGGTGTAATTAGGAAAAAAAAATTCATTGAAATTTTTTTGAGTTTTTTTGAAAGACATATAGATGTGCTTAGGGAGAAGTGATTTAAGTTGGATAAAAATACTATAAAATTTATCTTAATTGGCTATAGAATTGTGTGAAATATTATCAAATTTGGATCATACAGACAATTTTATTTTTTAGAGTAGAAGTGTTATCTTTAGAGAAATCAAACCTTATTTTATAGTATTGTAGCTAAAGAATGATAAAAATGAAGATTTCATTTATTACCCCCAATTTACAAGAATATTCAACCAAAATCCCATGAAGGAATTGAAGAAGAGGAGAGATCAAATAGTTTAGAGAGTTTTTAAGATGAGATGAAACCTCCTTAGTCATGATGAGGTACACTTGGTAAAGACAATAGGCTATAGGTATGCTCCTGATTACTAACACTGATGAGCCTAGGATTGTGAAGGAGGATATGGATATGGATTTTGTAGAGTCTTATAAAGTGGCCATAGATGAGGAGATGTATACATTGAAGAAAAATGACACATTGGATTTAATACATTTTCTTGATGGATATACATTTGCTGAATTTAAATGGGTGTTTAAAATAGAGGTCATTTTAAATGACAATATTTAGAAGCACAAGGTGAGATTGGTTGTGTAGCGATATTCATAGGTTGAAAAATTTAATTATGGTGATATTTCCTCTTCAATTACAAAATTGACATCCATTCAGTTCTTATTATTTGTTGTGTAGATTTTGATCTTGAGGTTTAGGAGATGTATGTCAAGATGACTTTTATTCATGGTGAGATGGAGGAAGAATTTCACATGACACAACCAAATCACTAACTTATAAGAGGTAAATAAAATATGGATTTTAAGTTGAAAAAAATATCTATATGGATTTAAGCAATCAACTAGGACGTGGACCAAAATTTTAATTATTTTATGTTGGGTTTGGAATTTTTGAGATCTTATTCGAATCATTACATCCATTATAGCATTAATAGTGATCATTTCCTTACAGTCATGCACACAAAAATGAGGGACCAAAAAGTGGCCACAACCACTCTTTGGTCCATCAACAGGAAAACACAAGTGCATTATAATGTTCTCATGTTATAAAAACCTTATGTTACGGCTCAGTATTGATTGAGCCAATATTGGTTACGATTGAGCCAAAGAAAAAAAATAGAGGCTAAGTTCATTTGAGCTTGACTACATTTCTCCCAATGCCCTAACATGAGTGAGTAAACACATGAGCTTGTTTATAAATATTTTAGTGGAATCTATTAGGGTTTAGGAATATTGGAGCAATAAAAATTAACAATTATATGTAGATTAAATAACCTAGAAATAACAATGAAGAATAACACAAAAGAGATCAACACAAAATTTAACATGGTTCACCCAATATGGGCTACATCCACAAAAAATAATGAGGAAATCAATTTCTCTCATGTAATTTCCTTTGTCAACATATCTGTAGGATTCTCACTTGTGTGAATTTTCTCCAACTTCAATTGTCTATCTTCCAAAACTGACTCGATGAAGTGGTATCTGAGCTGTATGTGCTTAGTTTTTGAATGCAAATGTAAATTCCTAGCAAGATGAATAGTACTTTGTCTTTCAATGTACAAAGGGTTGTCTTCTTGTTGTCCCACTTCCTCTAGAAAATGTTGTGACCAAATAATCTCCTTGCTAGCTTACGTAGAAGCAACATACTCAACTTTAGTAGTTGAAAGTGCAAAAACCTTTGCAATACTAAAATCCAATTGACTGTAGTACCTCCTATAGTAAAAAAATACCCTGTAGTACTCCTATTTCTATCAATATCACCCTCTGGATCAGAGTCAACATATCCTTTTACAACATAATTTTTTCCTCCAAAACATATTTTCTTTGAAGTAGTACCTCTCAAATATCAAAGAATCCATTTTACCGCCTTCTAATGTTCCATTCCCAGATTACCCATATACTTGCTCACAACTTCCACTACATGTGCAATATATGGCCTTGTGCATACCATTGCATACATCAAGCTACAACCTGTTGATGCATATGGTATCTTAAAATTTTTATCTTCCTCCTCTCCTGTCTTCAGACACATCTCCTTATTCAACTTAAAATTACTAGGCAAAGGTGTACTATGTAATGCCCCACCACGAAACCCTAGAGGACAACACACTAAACACATAAAAAATGGACAATTTTTTTTTGAAGGTGCAATATTCACTAGATTGCAATGAACAATAACTCAAATTCTAACCTAAGTCCTCTAAGTTCCATGACTATGCTACTCAATTTCCCATTAACTAAACTAACCAGAATAGAAAATTCATTACATTAAGCAAATTCCATCTAAAATATGAAATTACATTTAATCATCACATTTAATTGAACATTAAATATGAAATAACAATAACATGTGATCAAAGATATCATTTAGGATCAATCCATTTAACTAACATATACCATAACATCCTTTACATTGTACATTACATAAGAGAATTCAACATTTATTTACATCATTACATCATTACATCTTGAACTACAATGTCTCCTCATAAATATGTGAGGAGAGTACATTAGGAGAATAATACATGATACAATAAAATTATGGTACAATACATGAAAGATAATCCACATGAACTGGAACAAGTGCAAAAGCCTTCAAATCCATGAGTAGTCACCACAAACTCGAACAAAGTGAGGGAAACCAATGGAGTACAAGGAACATTCCACCCGACCATGCGGAACCCTAAGGTCTACCCCCCTGTGCTAGGAGATGGAAAAGGGTCCCACCACCATAATGACAACAAAGTGACAACCAACTAACATAAAAATACTAATAGACTCAGACAACTAACAAAAATATGACTTAATCACAAAAAAGATCGTACAATGCTTCTAGAGGACAATACACACCAAGGGAAGGGAACACACAAGGGAATTCTAGTTTGCAATGGGGAGAGTGTCATCGTATGGTCCTATCATGGGTTGTCCTAGAAGTCTCACACTAGACCCCAACCCCCATCTATGGTCGTCCTGGAAACCTCTCACTAGGTTCTGGCCCCATAGGGTGACACATGAGGGCACGAAAAAATTGGTATTTCCAAAAAGACCTTCTCAACCCATCCTTAGTATAAACGGGCACTACAAGCATGGGTGAGGCATTTACCAATCTTGATTAATGTTTAAACTACTCAACCCCCTAGTTTATTAATTATGTTATCACTTAGTTAAGGAAATCCCACATGGGTTGTCCTAGATGCCACTTTGTGAGTCGACTCCCATTAAGAGCCACTCGTCCTTCTACAACTAGAAAACCCAACTGAATCAATAGGAAAAATCCAACATGCTAAAATCAGAAAACCACATGAACATACATAAAGGTGAGGCATGTAGCATCCCACACAAAAAAATTAACCATAAAAGCAAGTGAACAGAGCTTGGCCAATTCCCTTTCAATAACACAAAGCACAAATCACATCAACCAATTCGAGGTTCAACATACACACTTAACCAATAACATGATTCCCAAGCCTCTAGAAGACTTCTAATGTTCACCCCACATGATAACTTAAACATCTATACAGTAACCCACAATTATTTCCAAGTAAATAATTACTCTCTTTATTTCATACAAACACTCAACAATAAAAGAATCATGGATTACATAATCAATTTATGATGCAAGCTCTTTTAGGTCCATAAATACTCATTTGAACAAAGATAGTCTATTTCTATATACTAATCTTTCCTTTATTCTATGTTCAATTACATCAATCTATCTATACTTAATGTTTTCCTTGATTTAAAAATTTAAATATAAGCACACTGAACGCAACAATACTTTAATTAGAAACCACAATACACACTCATATATACATACATACATACATACATACATACATACATATACATATACATATATATATATATATATATATATAAGTTTATGTATATATTTAATTAAACATTTACTACAGAATGTTGTTGATAAATCTTAAATTAAAAATACAACAATAAATTTTATACGTTAAATCTGTGTATGCGTATATAAGTATATATATATACAGTACATATAAAACACACTCAATGGATATAGAAAGTGCAGCAACTATATAAACTACACATGAATTTACTTAGATAACATCAAACCCCCATTTAATCTAGCACAACGATGCATGTACAACAAGTCCAAAAGCCAAAATCAAACTCAATGCATTGGAATTTATAGATTCTAGTTTATACACATTTATCAAATTGGGGACTCACTTAAAGGGAAAGAAATTCCACACCACCCTATATATGCCCAAATACTAGATGTAAGAGACATCACACCAATCAAATATTCACCTTTATTTATAGTTATCGACAACTCAAGGTGTGGAAACTGATGAATACGAATTCAAGGTCATTTCAAATGCATAAACAAGATGCCTCTTAGTATGTATCACACTTAACTCAAAGATTTTTGTACATGATTCGGCCTAACGAAAAGAAATGACTATTTAAGCCATGAGAAAAAGGTGTTTAATCTAAGATTTACATGGCACCAATATGATTTTTCCCAATTTACAGAGAAAATAGAGGTACACATGCATAGCAAGATAGAGTATTGAATTCAGAATAGCAAGATAAAGTATATAATTTGGAATAGCACTCATTCTAGCCACAAATTTAACCCTACAAGTAGCGATATATTGAACCACCACCCTCCATCGACTTATAAGATCAGGACCAATATTATTAAATGTATACTCTAGAATAAGCAAGGTTTTGAATTGGTAAAATGGATTGAGAATTTGATAGGGAAGAAAAAATTTAAATAGTTGGTCGGCCCCAAGAACATAGTGGAAACAATTTAAACCAAGCCATCCAACGCCTACCTGGTGCTGAAGAAATTATCAAGGAGGATTAAGATTCAAACTATAGGGCTACATGTTGACTAAGATTATTGTCAGAGTGAAACAATAAACTAATCATGCCATACTAATAATTCTAGATAAGTAGGGAAAATTTGAAAGAAAACGAAAAAGAGAGTAGAGGTTTGCAAGAAAAAATAGAATGGAAACATTTTATCATTGTTGCAACTAAAATGCTTAAAAGATTACAGTCAAATTGGGAAAAAACACAGAGCAAAAAATTTACAGAGTACTCAGAAATTTGACAAAATATTATTTTGCTTCAAGCAGCACGACCACACAATAATTATTTTCTAAATAACATTAAAGTTGAGGAGAAGTTATGGAACCTGATTTCACTTGTTCGATAGAGATGAGATATTGATGTTGAGCTCTCCTAAATCCAACTCTTGGCTCCAATTTCCTCAATGTATTCTACAAAAATCCAATACAAAGAAACCCCCAAATTTAGTGGAAGCTCCAAGCAACAAAGAAAACTTCAAACCCCCAAGAACAAGAACTCAAAGCTTCTTCTCCAAAACCAGAACATTCACGGGAGAGATAACGAAAAATTAGTTTTCAAAAAGAATCCAAAAGACCCCTTTATTTTTGCAAGATAACCAATTTATTTTCCACTTTTTCCCCCACTCTCTCTTACTGCCAACATTTTAAATTTAATTATTTTATTTAATTTTACCTCACCTTCAACTGCCTCTAATTTTAATTTTTATAATATAACTATACTTTAATGCTTGCATACAATAAATCAAACAATTAAAATATTAATTTATTAATTTAATCCTTCATTTTAATTTTACTTGCATAATGCATTGATTAATATATTTATTTAAATATTTCTTTATTAAACCATAAAATTTGATTTATTTAAATCAAACAAAACATTAATAATAATTTATTGATTAAAAATTACAAATATATTAAAACATATATTTAAATTATCGAAACACCTTTTTAACTGTGATACTCTTTTATTTTAATATAAAATCAATCAAAGCATCAATCAAGCAAATAATTCAAATGAATTGAATACCTAACACTACCTGACCACAAAGTGAAATAGAAGGAAAAATGACAACCACATTGACAAAACAACTCAAACTAATGACACAAATAGGGAACGACAAACAAAAACTCATCCACATCAAGGATGATGGCTCAACATAGGGAAAACCGATGCTATCTCCAAATCAAATATCTCCATTGGGTATAAGGCACACTCAAACATGACAATTCAGGTGGAGTTGATGCTTGGTACCTACAACCTACAACAAACCACACGGTCGGACATGTACATAGGAAAACAATCAAACACACCATGAAGGGAAAATCACAACATCACAGGGCACTTGCAAGTGAGAGATGTGACACTGTTTCCCTTCACAAAAATACATCAATGCACAATTATCAATTACTAATCAATATGATATTAATAATCATCAAATAAACACATGATACACAAGACAATATTAATCCGCATGAACCATTAAATCCATATACTAAACAAAGTATTAGCATAAAACATAGTAATAAAGTATCATCAACTACATCATAACTATGAATCCATCATCAACCAAAGTATCATAATGTCCAAATACAACCAAGTAACTGTCAGAAACAAAAGAAAACTGAGGGGTGCTATATCCTCCTCCCTAGGACCATGCTTACTCCTAGAAGCCTGCAAAATATAGGTACAAATCTCTCATCCTAGATGCATCCTCCCAAGAGGCAGAAGATTTGTCATTAGGATCCCACTAGAGCCTTAGTTGGACCATGAATCGTCTCCCAAGGGTCAATTCCCGATGCTACAGGACATGTATAGTTTCCAAAAAATGCTACCCATCCTCTACCAATAGTCTCTCCAACTGAACCCTGATGATCGGCTTGGTAGTTATCCACCACTAAAAACACTATGTGGGATCTACCTGTGTCATCCACTATCAGCTCTAAAGCCGCCAACCTTTGGCTAGAACTAGTTGTGCCTTTTTGAGGACACTGTGTAGAAATGTGACCCTACTAGCCACAAGAAAAACAACCCACACCTCTGCCAAACCTTGGGCCATTTGAAGATGCAATGAACTGATGGAAAATACCACTATTGACTACAAATTGTGAGCTCTATGCTGGCTGATCAGGATGATACTATTTGGATTGTTGAAAATTATAGTTTTTCCTATACTAAGAGTCACCACCTTGTTGAGACAGAGAGTTCCTAGGTTTTTTCTGGGAGTGTTGCTGCTACTCACCCTTAGCCGATGTTTGATGGCCCTTAGTGGATCCTACTACCTAAGCCTAGCCATCCTGAGAATTGAAACTGACTAGAGTTGCAATACCAATCTGTACACTAGTCTAACCACCTAGTGCCATAGCCAAATTCTCCTCTAATATCTGAGCCTTCTCCACAGCTACCTCCATAGTTTTTGAATCAAACACACGAACACCCCCACTAATACAAGCATTCAAGTCCTTGATAAAATGCTGCACTAACATACCCTCATCATCACCTATGCCAACATACTTCTTAAGCTCATAAAATATTTGCTCATATTGTTCAACTGACATTGCCATCTATCTTAACCCATGGAAATCATCTGAATGATGCTTCCACCAATGATCAAACAAGAACTGAGCTATAAATCTCTCTAAAAACATCTCCCAAGAGACTGAGTCTATCTCCAAATGAAGCTTTAGCTCCTCCAAACACCACCATGTGGAGGAAAAACCTCGGAGATGCATGATAGTGCATCTAGTTTTGGTATTGCTACCATATGGATGCATAGCGAAAAACCTATTCAGATCAATTAACCAGGTCTCTACCTCCAAACCACTACCAGTCCCATCAAAAGTAGGAGGATGTGCTCATAAAAGATCCCTCATATGACTGGCTAAGACTTCCTCCTGCTCTACTGAAATCTCTCTCTTCCTGGGAGACATCTCTCCCTCCCTAATCACAAATTGATCACCCTCCTGTCTTAGACCAAGACAAGCAAGAACCTCCTCAAGTAAGTGACACAATTGTGTGCCCTCCAACCCTGGCTAATCTGAATTCTGACCTCCACCTCCCTGATTATGCTAGGAACCCTGTTGTTCCTCATGATTAGACTCATGGGAAATATGAGAAGGGGAGTCCTGGTGATTAGTCCCACAGCCACCACGATGACTCTACTATGCCCTCGACCTTGACCCCGACCTCTAGGAATTATCCTACACAAACACCACTAAGGACAAGTTCAAGGTGTTAGACAAGGTCAACAAGGGAAAACATAAACTTTAGAATCTATGCAACTAAGACAACATAATGGGCTCTTGTATATACCCAGAGCACCCAGTGTTAGAACCTAGCTTTGATACCATATGTAACACCTCTCCATGGAACCTTAGAGGAAAACACACTAAACACCTAAAAATAGTCATTTTTTTTTTAAAGTGCAATATTCACTAGATTGCAATGAACAATAACTCAAATTCTAACCTAAGTCCTCTAAGGTCCATGACTACACTACTTGATTTCCCATTAACTAAACTAACTAGAATAGAAAATTCATTACATTAAGCAAATTCCATCTACAATATGAAATTACATTTAATCATCACATTTAATTGAACATTTAATATGAAATAACAATAACATGTGATCAAATATATCATTTAGGATCAATCCATTTAACTAACATATACCACACCATCCTTTACATTGTACATTACATAAGAGAACTCAACATTTATTTACATCATTACATCATTACATCTTGAACTACAATGTCTCCTCATAAATATGTGAGGAGAGTACATCAAGAGAATAATACATGATACAATAGAATTATGATACAATACATGAAAGATAATCCACATGAACTAGAACAAGTGCAAAAGTCTTCAAATCCATGAGTAGTCACCACAAACTTGAATAAAGTGAGGGAACCCAATGGAGTACAAGGCACATTCCACCCAACCATGTGGAAACCTAAGGTCCACCCCGCTGTGCTAGGAGATAGCAAAGGTTCCCACCACCACAATGACAACAAGGTGACAACCAATTGACATAACAATACTAACAAAGAACAACTAATACACATACGACTTAACAACGGATAAGATCATACAATACTTCTAGAGTAAAATACACACCGAGGGAAGGGAACAAACAAGGGAATGCTAGTTTGTAGGGAGGAGAGTTTCATTGCATGGTCTTGGCATGGGTTGTCCTGGTAGTCTCACACTAGACCCTGACCCCCATCTATGGTGTCCTAGCAACCTCTCACTAGGTTTTGGCCCCATAGGGTGACACATGTAGAACCATTCTTCCTTTCGTGAGGATAAGGAAAAATTGGTCTTGCCAACCAGGCCTTCTCAACCCATCCTTAGCCTAAATGAGCACTATAGGCATGGGTGAGGCATTCACTTATCTTGATTAATTTTTAAACTACCCAAACATCTAGTTTATTAATTATGTTATCACTTAGTTAAGGAACTCCCACATGGGTTGTCCTAGATGCCACTTTTTGCATCAGCCCCCATTGAGAGCCACTCCCCCTTCTACAACTAGAAAATCCAATTAAATCAATAGGGAAAAGCCAACATGCTTAAATCACAAAACCACACGAACATACATAAAGGCAAGGCATGTACCATCCCGCACACAAAATCAACCATAAAAGCAATTGAACAGAGCTTGGCCAATTCCCTTTCAATAACACAAGGCAAAAATCACATTAACCAATATGAGGTTCAACATACACACTTAACCAATAACATGATTTCCAAGCCTCTTGAAGACTTCTAATGTTCACCCCATTGGATAACTTAAACATATATATAATAACCCACAATTATTTCCAAGTCAATAATTATTCTTTTTATTCATACAAACATTCAAAAATAAAAAAATCATGGATTACATAATCAATTTATGATGCAACCCCTTTCAGGTCCACAAATACTCATATGAACAAAGATAGTAGATTTCTATATACTAATCTTTCATTTATTCTATGTTCAATTACATCAATCTATCTATACTTAATGTTTTCCTTGATTTACTCATTTAAATATAAGTACATTGAATGCAACAATACTTTAATAAGAAACCACAATACACACTCATATATACATATTCATACATATATATATATATATATATATATTAGTTTATGTATATATTTAATTAAACATTTACTACAAAATGTTGTTGATAAATCTTCAATTAAAAATACAACAATAAATTTTATACATTAAATCTGTGTATGCATATATAAGTATATATATATATACATATAAATACATACAAACACACACTACATATAAAAGTTGATCAATGGATATAGAAAGTACAATGACTATATAAACTGTGTATGCATTTTGCAATATGCATTTACTTAGATGACATCAAACCCCCATATAATCTAGCACAATGACGCATGTACAACAAGTCCAGAGGCCAATATAAAACTCAATGGATTGAAATTTATAGATTCTAGTTTATACGCCTTTATCCAATTGGGGACTCACTTAAAGGTATACGAATGCCACACCGCCCTATATATGCCCAAATACTAGATGCAAGAGATGTCGCACCAATCAAATATTCATCTTTATCTATAGTTACCGATGGCTCAAGGTGTGGAAAATGATGAATAAGAGTTCAAGGTCATTTCAAATGCATAAAAAAGATGCCTCTTAGTATGTATCACAGTTAACTCAAAGATTTATGTACATGATTCAGCCTAACAAGAAAAGAAATGAAAAGAAATGACGGTTTAATCCATGAGAAAAAGGTGTTTAATCTAAGATTTACATAGAACCAATATGATTTTTCCCAATTTACAGAGAAAATAGAGGTACACATGCATAGTAAGATATAGTATTGAATTCAAAATAGCAAGACAAAGTATAGAATTTGGAATAGCACTAATTCTAGCTACAAATTTAACGTTATGGGCAATGATATATTCAACCACCACACTCCATCGATTTATAAGATCAGGGCCAATATTATTAAATGTATACTCTAGAATAAGCAAGGTTTCGAATTGGTAAAATGGATTGAGAATTTGATAGGGAAGAAAAGATTTAAATAGTCGGCCAACCCCAAGAACATAGTCGAAACAATTTAAACCAAGCCATCCAGCGCTTGCCTAGTGCTGAAGAAATTATCAAGGAGGATTAAGATTCAAACTATTGGTTTACAAGTTGAGTAAGATTCTTGGCAGAGTGAAACAATAAACTAATCATGCCATACTAATAATTCTAGATATGTAGGGAAAATTTGAAAGCAAACAAAAAGAAAGTAGAGGTTTGCAAAAAAAATGAGAATGGAAACATTTTATCATTGTTGCAGCTGAAATGTTTAAAAGATTACAGTGAAATTGGGGAAAAACATAGAGAAAACAATTTACAGAGTACTCAAAAATTTGACAAAATATTATTTTGCTTCAAGCAACACGTCCACAAAATAATCATTTTCTGAACAACATTAAAGTTAAGGAGAAGTTATGAAACCTGATTTCACTTGTTTGATAGAGATGAGATCTTGATGTTGAGCTCTCCTAAATCTAGCTCTTGGCTCCAATCTCCTCAATGTATTCTACAGAAATCCAATACAAAGAAACCCCCAAATCTAGTGGAAGCTCCAAGCAACAGAGAAAACTTCAAACCCCCAAGAACAAGAACACAAAGCTTCTTCTCCAAAACCGGAACATTCACGGGAGAGATAACAAAAAATTAGTTTTCAAAAAGAATCCAAAAGCCCCCTTTATTTTTGCAAGATAACCAATTTATTTTCCACTTTTTCCCCCACTCTCTCTTACTGCCAAAATTTTAAATTTAATTATTTTATTTAATTTTACCTCACCTTCAACTGCCTCTAATTTTAATTTTTATAATATAACTATACTTTAATGCTTGCACACAATAAATCAAACAATTAAAATATTAATTTAATACTTCATTTTAATTTTACTTGCACAGTGCACTGATTAATATATTTATTTAAATATTTCTTTATTAAACCATAAATTTTGATTTATTTAAATCAAACAAAACATTAATAATATTTTATTTATTAAAAATTAAAAATATATTAAAAACATATATTTAAATTATCGAAACACCTTTTTAACTGTGATACTCTTTTATTTTAATATAAAATCAATCAAAGCATCAATCAAGCAAATAACTCAAATGAACTGAATACCCAACACTACCTGACTGTAAAGTGAGAGAAAAGGAAAAATGACAACCACATCAAAAAAACAACTCAAATTGACCACACAAACAGGGAACGCCAAACAAACACTCATCCTCCTCAAGAATGATGGCTCAACATAGGGGAACTTGATGCTATCTCCAAATCAACTATCTCCATTGGGTATAAGGCACACTCAAACCTGACAATTTAGGTGGAGTTAATTCCTATTACCTACAACCTGCAACAAACCACATGGTCGAAAATGTACATAGAAAAATAATCAAACACACCGTGAAGGGAAAATCGTAGTGTCGTAGGGCACGCACAAGTGAGAGATGCAAAACTATTCCCCTTCACCAAAATACATCAATGCACAATAATCAATTACTAATCAACATGATATGAATAATCATTAGATGAACACATGATACACAAGACAATATTAATCTGCATGAACCATTAAATCTATATACTAAACACAATATGAGCATAAAACATAGTAATAAAGTATCATCAACTACATCATAACTATGAATTCATCATCAACCAAAGATCATAATGTCCAAATACAACCAAGTGATTGTTAGAAAAAAATAGAAAACTGAGGGGCATTACATACTAACTGTTGTTTCTTTCTACATGTTAAACCTTTTTGACACCTTCTCTACATAGTCACTTTGAGACAAAAATAAGTTTCTATTTGTCCTGTCTCGTGTGATACTAATATCGAGGATTTATTTTGCAACACCCAAATCCTTCATAGAAAATGAATTTTCTAATTTATTCTTAAGTTCATTAATATGTTGTATGTGAGACCCAACAACAATCATGTAATTAACATAAAGCAACATGATAATATAGTTTCCATTACCTAATTTATTAAAATAAACACAATAATCAAAATTACATCTTTTGTAACCTTGTTCAACCATAAAACTATCAAAATTCAGATACCATTGCCAAGATGCTTGCTTACGACCATACAAAATATTCTTTAACCTACACATAAATTCCTCTATACCGTTGACCTCATATCCCTGTGGTTGCTACATGTATATTTCCTCTTCCAAATCCCCATGGAGAAATGTTGTTTTCACATCTAGTTGTTCAAGATGCAAGTATTTCGTAGCCACAAGACTTAGAATAGTTCTAATAGAAGTCATCTTTACATCCGCTGGAGAAAACATTTCATCAAAATCTACACCTTTTTTCTGTGCAAAACCTTTTACCATGAGTTTGGCCTCATATCTTTTCTTTCCTCCATCTTCTTCCTTCAACCTGTAAACCCATTTTTTTGTCAATGATATTTTACCTGCAGGAAATTGGACTAAGTCCCAAGTCTGATTTTGTAGGAAGGGATCCATTTCCTCTTTGATGCCTAGTTCCCACTATTTTTTGGTATCTACCTTCATTACTTCTTCATAACCTTCAAGTTCACCAAAATCAGTTAATAATATAGAATATAATGATGGAGAAAATATTTTTGTAGGTCTAGTTATCCTTGTAGAATGTCTGACACTCGCATGAGTTTGTGGGATAACTTGTTGTTGTTGAGCATTAGGTACCATTGGAATTTTATTTTTTGAAATCTCATCTAGTACCACATATTCCTTTTTGGCCTATTCATGCTTCTTTTCCTGTAGTTGATCCTTATACATGATCTTCTCATTGAATATAACATCTCTACTCCTAATGATTTTATGATTTTCATAATCCCATAACTGATAACCAAGTTCATCTACTCCATATCCAATGAAGGTACATTTTTTAGACTTAGCCTCAAGCTTGGTTCTATTTTCAATATCAACATGGACAAAAGCTTCACAACCAAAGGTTTTCAGAAATGAATAGTTTACCTTTTTACCCATCAATGCCTCCTTTGGAATGCCACCATCCAAAGGATTTGAAGGTCCCCTATTTATTAAATAAACAACAATATGTACAACATCTACCCAAAGCTGCAAGGTTCATCCAACATGTAATCTCATGCTCCTTGCACAATCCATAATGGTCATATTCATTCTCTTAGACACACCATTTTCCTGTAGGGTTCTATAAACTATTTTTTGCCTACGGATTCCATTGTATGAATAGTAATTTTCAAATTCTTTGCGACAATAATCACCTCCATTATCAGATCTAAGACACTTCAACTTTTTTCCTATCTCATTCTTAACCAAATCTTTCCACTTTTTAAAACTTTGAAATAATTCTAATTTTTGTTTTAGGAAATACACCCATGTTTTCCTAGTTGCATCATCAATAAAAGTAACATAATAGCAAGAGCCACCAAGAGAAGATCCCTGAGTAGGTCCCCATACATTTGAATGCACAAGCTCTAATTTCTCACTCTTCTTCTCTTTCCCAACTTTGAGAAATTAGACTCTTTTTTGTTTTCCATAAATATAATTTTTGTAGAACTCAAAGTCAATCTGCTTCAAATCTGGTATCAAATTTCTCGAGTGAAGGATCTTCATCCCTTTCTCACTCATGTGCCCAAGTCTATGGAACCATAGTTTTGTTTATGTTCTTTTAGTAAGTGTTATAACTATCTTAGTAGCAATTATTTCTATAGCAGCTAAGGTAGAATAAGTATTACCAATACACAAATACAATGTGCCTACCTTTTCACCTTTAGCTACTACTAATGTACCTTTAGTGACCTTCTGGACTTTGTCTGAAAAGGTAACTATGCAGCCTTCACTACCTAGTTGTCTTGAAAAAATTAAATTCCTTCTCAAATTTGGAACATGCCTTACCTCCTGTAGCAACCTTTCATTTCCATTCTACAACTTGATTTTTATCTTTCCTTTTCCAACAATCTGATAAGGTTCATCATCACCCAAATATAGCTATCCAAAATCACCTTGAACATAATCTACAAAATATTTCCTATGGGGGTTGGCATGAAATGAAGCCCTTGAATCTATTACCCAAGAATCATTAACATTATCTAAACATAGAATTAAAGCATCCTAAAATTTATTACTTGCAACATTAGCTTCCTTGCTATCATCATGTTGTCTGTCTCCTTGTTTTCCCTTTCGATACCAACAATCCTTCTTCAAGTGTCCTGGCTTTCCATAGTGCCAACAATCCATTCTTCCTCTGGATTTAGATCTACCTTTCTTCGACTTCCCTTGTGACTTCCCACAATTTGTTGGGATCTTTCCTCTCTCCTTTTTTCTTCCCATATTCTCTATAGTCAAAGCATTACCCGATGTTGAAGTCTCACCTATTATTTTCCATTGCATTTCCTCACTAAGGATAACACCAACAAAATCATCAAATTTCAATGTATTTGAACCAAAGAAAAAGTTACTTACAACCATTACCAAGTTATTCTAGCTTTCTAGAAAAGAACATAAAACCAATAGAGCTCTCACCTCTTCATAAAAAAATAGTTTTATAGAAGTTATCTGACTAGTAATCATATTAAATTCATTTAAATGATGTATCACAAATCCACCTTCAATAATTTTTAGATTAAAAAAATGCTTCATGAGAAATACCTTATTTGAGGCTGAGGGTTTTTCATACAATTTAGCCAAAGCTTCCATCATATTCTCTATCGTCTTTGCTTCTATTATATTGAATTCCACAGATGGTGTTAGGCACAGCTGAATGGTTCCTAGTTCTTTTCTATCCAGAATCTCCCAATATTCATCTAACATCATAACATCTTTCTTTGATTTTCCTTATAATGGCCACCATAGATCCTTTTGATACAAATAATCTTCCATATGCATCTTCCATAATTGATAATTCTGGTCATTGAACTTCTCAACCTTGAATTTTCCTTCTTCCATTGCCCCCACTCAAATCTAGAGGTTTCATGTCGATTAATCAAAATACACGTGGCTCTAATACCATTTGTTAGGGTTTAGGAAGACTGGAACAATAAACATTAACAATTATATGCAAATTAAATAACCTAGAAATAACAATGAAGAATAACACAAAAGAGATCACTGCATAATTTAACGTGGTTCACCCAATATGGGCTACATCCATAGAAACTCATCCATCCAATTATTTTATTATCTAGTGCAAAAAAAATTACAATATTGCAAACACACTGCCGCAACATGCATCCCAACCGCTTATAACAAGCTTTTTGGAACCTTCTAGAATTAGGGTTTTACAAGGTCATTTTTCATTTGACGTGTTAATGGTAAAAATTTTATGTGTCAGTGGGAAAACCTTTATGTGTTAATGAATTTTTTTCAGGGCGATGCCCTAAACCCCATGATATAGCATGAGTGTACAGTATTTGCATGACCAGTCACCACATAACAAAAGAATCAAGCTAGCATGATGCCACCATGATGTGTGTGAGGTTGAGGAGGTAAGTTATTTTAATGTTTTTAGTGGTTTAAATGAAAATAAATTTTGTTTCTATTTGTTTTGATTTATTTTTTAATTTTAGGAATGAAAATACTTCAACACCCCCAAACACTAATTCACCAAACTATGTGGAGGAAATTTTACCTAATAGAAAGTTAAACTTAACCCTATTGAAACTCCATCTATTCTTGGACCTTGTGACACATAAGAAAATTTATTAGGTGAAATTTAAACCAACAAAAATAAATTTCAAACCTTGATTAATATATTTAAAAATCCTAATGAAACTAAGACCATATAAAAAAACCCTCATTACATTGTTGGGATCTATTATTTCTCATATCGATTCCATTAGCAGTCAAATAAAAATGTGGTCCAATCATAGGAAGAACACATGCAATAATTCTATTTTATAAAATAATCATATAAAATGTGAGAAAAAATTAAATTCAATTTGTGTACATTTTTTATTGATATGAGAATGAATGTAATCTTGCACCAAAGTTGCAAGAGATTCCCTATTCATTGGTGCCAACTCCAAGGAATAATAGATTTTTTTTGGGATAGGTGGTAGATGTTTTTTCACTGATGTAGGAGAATCCAAGGCATATGTGCAATCTTGCATCAATTTTTTTTATTTCAATAAGGGATAATTAGTTTTAGTTTTCCAAGTATGATAGTTAGGCATTGAGCTACAACATTAAGGCTTGCACCATCTGACATTCTATGTTCAGTAAATAATCTTATTGCCATGCCCTGAAGATATCAAAGAGACCTTACTTCATGTCTCTCTGACATACCGAAGGCAATAACAACACCAATAAATGGTCACATAAAATTCACATTAGAGGGAGGTTCACATTTTTGCAGAATGAAATTCAAAGTCCCTTCAACATCCCAACGAACTGTAGACATTCTGACAAGCTACATCGAGGAAAATTTGGGTTATTAGGAGTCATTTGGGAGTCCCTTTGATGGAGTGATAAGTTTTATCAAGGTGACAATAGGATTTCGAGCTGACAAGATTGCAAGTCCCTTTGATATTCTGACATCGTGGAGACATGCGTGTATCAATGGGACATTTTGTGGAGTTTGTTTAACACTCCGATGACATTAAACAAGGGATTTTTAGTGAGACTTTGAGATATTGGTGAGGGTTATATTTTAGTCTCTTTGATACGTTGATAAAGTGGGACTAGGCTAAGTGATGATGACAAAGAACAGTGATGTCATGAATGATAGGTGGCGATGAATAGTTGAGTGGGAATGACGTGGGGATTCTTCATCAAGGAGACCTTGTATTAGAGTGAGTTGTTTTTGAGTCTCTTCAATGAATTGATGGGAACTTAGTCAATGAGACTGCTAGATTTTAAGGAGAGTTGCTTTGGTGTGGCAGTTGATTTTAATGCTCAATCATGGAACAAATATTTTGAGTTGATGGTTGCATGAGACGATGGTGCAGAAATGGTGTAATAGTCCTGGTGACACTAATGCTATAGGGAAGTGGATAGAAATTCTAAGGCAAGCATGGATGCTAGACTTGAAGGCATATTTTATTGACAGAAAGAAAAGGAAAAAAATGGGAGAAAACATGGGGAATGAGGAGAGGAAACCCTAGGTTGTGGATGCTTAGAAATGAAGAAAATACTTTGAACCAGAGTGAAGAATGGAAAGGAGGAAGGTCAAGAAGATTTTGGTTGTAAAGGAATGAATGGGAAGGAGATTTAGCTCTAATTTGAAGATGGTAGGCTATGAAGTCAAGAAGGCCCATATGAGGGTAAATGTAGGAATGTAATGTCATTTTTTTACTACAGTAATAAACAAAATGTTTTTCTCTCTCTTATATTCTTGTTTAGTGCTTCTTTTTTCTTGTAGTGAGTTTGAGATTTGTAAGGGGAGTACCCTGCATTAGTGGTATTAGAGCAGGTTAATCTTGAGTGTGTAACAAACCACCAAAGAGAGGAAATTGCACCAATATTGTGTTGTGGGTGTTTAAAAGAAAAATGGATGGGATAGGAGCCCATCATGGTAGAGGTAGAGTAAGAGGAATAGGAGATAATTTTGTAAGAGATGATGATTTTAGAGCCTTGAGAAGGAAGGTTGAAACACTAAAAAATGAGATAAGGAGAGGATTTACAAGAATGAGAGAATTGGGAAGTGATGATGACAATGAAAGCACATAAGATGCTAGTTTGGATACTGAACAAAGAGAAGAAGTTGCAACAATTGCAAGGAATACATTGTTGAGAGTTTAAAAAAAAAAGTGGAAAAAGCTGAAAATGGATGTGCCTATGTTTAATGGAAGTCTAAATGCAAAGGAATTGGTAGATTGGCTTAGAGATATAGAAGAGTATTTCAAATTTGAAGAGATAGATGGCCCGAATAAAGTGAGATTTTCCAAGACATGGCTGAAAGGACATTCCTCAATATGGTGGAGAGAGGTTAAATTAGAAAGGGGAAGAAGAGGAAAAGAGAAAATTATGTAAGATCGGATAAAATGGTAGAGAAAATGAAAAGGGAATTCATTCCAGTACACTATGAGCTGGACTTTCTTAAAATGATGCAAAGATTGAAGAAAGGAAGAAAGACATTAAATGAGTACACATAAGAGTTTCATAGAATACTCATTAGAACTAGACATTCAGAGGAAACCAAGGAAAAGGTTGCAAGATACATTAACGGGTTGAGATCAAGTATTCAAGAAGAGATCACACTTGTTAGAGTTGTGACAATGGAAGATGCTTATCCAATAGCATTGAAGATAGAAGAAAGGATGAACAAGAGGTTTGAGAATAAACAAAAGGGAAGGGATAGAGCTTATGTGCAAAAAAAAGATGGTGAACAACATATTAGAGACATTAAGGACAGCAAGGATGAAATATGTGAAAGTTCAAGTGAGTCCCATGATCAAAATTTTAGAGGAAGAGTAATATTGGGTAGACCATTTGAAAGAGGAAATTAAAAAATAACTTTTTTTAGATGTGGAGAAGGAGATAGATATTATGAGTTTCAAGAACACGAGAGGAAAAATAAGAGGACTAAAAATAATACAAGGGAAAAAATGTGAATAGAGAGGATGCAAGATCATCACAATCGGAAGATGCAGAAGATGGTGAAGCCTTGATGAAAAGAAGAGTTTTGATGAATGAAGACAATAATCCTGTTCACAGGAGGAGATTGTTTCATACAAGATGTAGATGCAAAGGTAAAGATTGTAATGTCATTATTGATGGTGGTAGTAATATTAACCTTGTTTCTATATAGATGGTTGAGAAGTTGCAGTTGGAGAGAAAGAGGAACCCGCATCCGTACAGGATCTCATGGTTGCAGGATGGCCACAAAGTGTTGGTAAATGAATAATGTGTGGTAAGATTTAAGATTGGAAGTTATTATGATGAAGTATTGTTTGATGTTATGAAAATTAATGTTTGTCATTTGTTGTTGGGTAGACTGTGGCAATTTGATAGGAAAGAAGTGCATGATGGATGTGCGAACACTTTAGTTTAACAAAGGATGGAATTCATCATAGGTTGAAGCCATTGGATGAGAGAGGAGGCAAGGTAAGTAGCAAGGTTGAAATTTTTTTGGTTAATGATTTCAAATAGTTAGAGAAAAAGGATGAAGGTGAGGAGGATGGTTTTCTAATTCAATTGGAAGCAATCAAAAGAGAGTGGAATGAAAAAATTTCAACTAACACAAAGGTTGCTACCAAAGATAATGAGGCAATTTATGATTTTTATGCTTTTTATGATGAGAATAAGGGTGAAGTTGTAGTAGTAGATGTGTTGGAGATATGTGAGGGTGATGAGCAAGATGTGAATGTGAAGTTGGAGTTTATAGATGATTCCTTGTTAGAGAATGATGAAGGTGAAGATTCCCTAATTGAAGAACTTGATTACTTGTTGCAAAAGGCGGGTGATGAATCACAAGATTTTATTCTAACATTTTTTTGGGTGTAGAAAATAAGTTTGTAGTAGTAGAGTGTCTTTCTAAAGGAACCAATAGAGTGACAAGTTGCATTGGAGACAAGGAAAAAGAAGAAGGTCTAGCAGAAAGAAAGGCAATACAAGACATGTGTTGTGTTGAAGAAGGTATGAATACCATTGATTTGTTCCATTTTGATAAAGCACATTGGTGGGAGGCGAAGTTTAATAATTTTTATTTCATGGGGATGAGAAAAGGAGGAAAGATGAAAGGGAATACTAATGTAATGGTGCATGATGAGAGGAATAAAAAATTTCTAGTGAACAAGGAACAAAGGTGGATCCAAGATAGACACAAAGTATACAAATGTTTATGAGTTTCACTCATGAAAAATTTATTTTCTACTCTAGTGTCTGATGCAGGAGTATCAAGGGCGTGCGTGCAATCTTGCATCAATCTGTGTGTTTTATTTCAATAAGGGCTAATTAGATTAAGTTTTCCAAGTATGACAGTCAAGAATTGAGCTACAACGTTAAGGTTTTCACCATCCAATGTTCTATGTTCATTAAACTAGCTTATTAGGGCAACCTAAAGATCTCGAAGAGAGATTACTTCATGTCTCTCCAGCATACCGAAGGTGATAGCAACAAGAGTAAATAGTTGTGTAGAATTCACATCAAAGGGAGGTTCACATATCGGTGGAATGAAATTTGAAGTCCCTTTGACATCTTGACGAATTGTAGAAATTTCGACAAGTTGCATCGAGGATACTCTAAGTTATCAGAAGGATTCATTTGGGAGTCCCTTCGACAGAGCAATAAGGTGTATTGAGGTGACAATGAGATTTTGTGCCAACAAGATTGCAAGTCCCTTCGATATTCTGACATTATGGAGAAAGGCATGTATCGGCAAGATTTCTTGTGGAGTTTGTTCAACACTTCAATAATGTTAGAAAAGGGATCTTCGACAAGAATTTGGGATATTAGTGGGGGTTATGTTTGAGTCTCTTCGACTGGTCAATAAAGTGGGACCAGGCTAAGTGATGATGACAAAGAATAGTGATGTTATGATTGACAGGTGATGACGAATGGTTGAGTAGGAATGACATGGAGGTTCTTATTGAGGAGATCTTGTATCAGAGTGAGTTGTTTTTGAGTCTATTTGATGACCCAATGGGAACTTAGTTGGTGAAACTCCCAGATTTCGAGGAGAGTTGTTTTGGTGTCCCCTCGACACAGCAAAGACATGGTGTTGGTGCAGTGGTTGAGTTTAATGCTTGGTCATGGTGTGGATATTCTAAGTTGGCGGTTGCATAAGATTATGGTGAAAAAAATGGTGTAACCATCCTGGTGACACTAATGCTATAGGGAAGTGGAAAATGGTGCTAAGGCAAGCATGGATGCCAAACTTTAAGGAAATTTCTATCAACATGAAGAAAAGGAAAAAAGGGAGAAAGCATGGGGAATGAGGAGAGGAAACCCTAGGTTGTGGATGCTCAAAAAGGAAGAAAATACTCTGAACTAGAGCGGGGAATGGTAGGGAGGAAGTTCAAGAATATTTTGGTTGTGAAGGAATGAAGTGGGAAGGAGAGTTAGCTCCAATTTGAAGATGGTAGGCTCTGAAGTCGAGAAGGCCCATATGAGGGTGAATGTAGGAATGTAATGTCATTTTTTTATTACATTAATAAAAAAACTTTGTTCTCTCTCTCTCTCTTGTATTCTCGTTTAGTGCTTTTTTTTAGTGAGTCTGAGATCTGTAAGGGGAGTATCTTGCATTATTCACCATCCCCTATGCAACAATGGAAAGGTCCCATAATACTTATTGAGGAAAATATATTATGTGTTTTTCCTCAATGAGATTCCAAATTATTTTAACATGCAAGATTTCTAGGGTAGAGGAAAAGTCTCTACATAGGGCATGGAGGGGGCATGTCATGCCCATGTATGCCAACTATTCAACATGTGACAATCCCTTCGATAGTAAAGGAGAGTGTTGATGTGGATAATTTATAGTCAATTAGTTCCCCCACATAGGCCTTAATACAACATAGTAGGCCACTTTCATAGGGTTTTGAGGGTGAGGCTTTTAAGCATTGACGCTCACCTCACCTTTGCCCCAATTGTGGATCTATTTGTGACTATCGATACAAGGATATTGAGGACACACATAATAAAAATATTTCTACATAGTTTTAGGAGTATGATAGATAGATCCACAAGGAGGATACATTCATATTAGATAATATTGTGTTGATAGATGAGTTTCTCAATAGCACCTTTAGTATTGATCGATAGGAAATTTTCATAAGATTATGCAATTTATTACAATTTTTGTTGAAATATAATATTAACTACAATAATCTATTATGAATGAAAATTGATGTAAAGAATCATATATAATAAAATTATAGAGTCAAAGCATTCATCTTGCGTCTATCAACCTTTAAATATTGATTATGTAGCCATATTGAGCCCACAAGTATGTAATTTGTAACAAAATAGTAAATAATATAATCTATATCTATATATAAGAAATTTGTATCAATATATAATATAATAATGGTGAGATTAAAATTAACATTTGATGATGAACAAGTGGATGTTGGACCTTCAATATCAACATCCATTGATGGTAGTGGTTGTATTCCAATTTTTTAACAAGGTAAGTTTTACTATTTTTAATCATTATTTTTGTATACCATGTTAGGTAGATTTTGGTCAAATAATGTTTTTTTATTTTTAGTTGATGATATCAGTTCAAACCCCTCCTAGTATTCATGGAACAATGAAGGTAGGAATTGTAGTAGTTTTTTCTTCAATGTCTTTGATAGGGGTATGAGGTAGTAATATAGATTTTATTTTGTATTTCTTGTTTTATTCGATGTCATTTTTTGTAAATTTAAATGATATTCATATTTAGTCTAATGCATTTCTTGATGCTTGTCATATGTGGTCACAACTCTAGTTTATACACTTGCCCCTCATATAGATGAAGAGAAGTAGGGAATGATTGAGGTAGATTATGAATTTTTGATAAGTGATTATTCACTTATGCCATTTTATATTTCATTTTTTCTATATTAAAGTGTATATTTTTTTATTGTATTAATAGGTGGAAATCCAAAAAAAAATAGAGAGGGGGTCCAGTAAATGGGTTTGAAAGCAACAACCATTGATCACCTCTCCATCTTCCCAATAGACAAAGAGTCATTGATTCTTCCATCTTAGCCCATAGGATTGACTGTATTATGACATTTTTAATATGTCCATATGAATTTGTTGTACACGCATATTTCTTTTACTGATGTATAACATTTTATTCCTATATGGCTTTGTTTATACATTCATTGTATTCATGACATAATGCATATATTATATAGTATTATCATGACATTTTGTATATGAAATTTTATATTATATAATATGATTAATTATCATTCTAGATGTCATATTTATTATTTCTATATTAAGCTATCAATTTTTTTATGTGGTTTGATGTGTATAATGAGTGCGTAGGAAGCATGTATTAGCCAATGTGAGTTAATTGAAATAAATTAATATTCAATTTATGTATAATTAATTCAAATAAATAAATTAAGGAACTGATTGACTACATTCCTATGTACATCAATAGCCATGATTGTTATTAATATATTTATGAAAACTTTTCCTATTGCTAATCACAATACTTTTTGTTTTTTTAACACAAATATTACATATTTTATCCAATTCCTTAGATTATTATGTGATAGGGTTTGTATGCCATGATAAGATCAAACTCTTTATGCTATCAAAAAATCTCATGTAGTCTTGAAGATAGGATGACCATTCTCTTTTTTATTGTGACACTCGTACTAACCTATGATTGATTTTAGGACTATTCACACCCATATGGTAGAATTATTTATGATTTTGGATGGTAAAAATTAGCTATATTATCTCTTTGAAACTAATAATCTTCATCATAGGTTGATGAAACATAAGGATCTCATGATAAACCACCTAGGACATTAACAACCTATATGAAAATGGTGATAGGGTAGCACAAAGTGGTTTAGGATAACCAAAAGATAAGTGGATAGTCCTATTTTTCCTATTTATGATAACACTATCTAAGTCATGAATCGATACATATATATTTTATTTCATTTTATCAACCTCTAGGAATTTCTTAGGGTTTTAATGAGCCATCTCAAGGACATTTGGAATTCGTAATTGCATTCTTGGATAAGTTACAGTCATGCTAGCATCAAGGGTTGATTATTGTCCTATCAAGTTTCATGCTGCAAATTAGTCTAGAAGGATTGAGAGACCTAGGGAGAGAACTAATGCCTCCAATAGCATTCACTTTCCCACCTTGATGTGCTACCATAGTCAATTCAATCCCATGAGGTACATAAGAAAAAATTCCAATTGACACCTTTACATAACTTTCAAATGAGATATTTTGGAATAATACATTTATTGTGTTGGTTTTTTTTTTGTAATTTCCAATTGGTTCTTGAAATAATCTAAATAATAGCCAATTGTTATTGTTAACACGTAGGATTGCACCCAAATGCAAAGATAAAAATCTCAATAATCCTATGTGACACTGAAACACGTTTGAACTTGTGGGTTGCTCATAACGAAGGTGAATCTCTAGATTATGGGTTGGTTCCCTTTTTATTTTTTTTACCTTTTTAAGAAACTAATGACCTATGCAGGAAAAGGGATAGAAAGGCCAACTAATAAATTGAAAACTAGAACTACTATGAGGAGGTGATACACCTAAATGATGAAAAAAATATAGCTTGATTCACAAAATCTTTTCAGGATCCATTTACACAATTCTACTTGTACAGTTAAACCGCATAAATGTTTCACACAAAGGCCTAAAAAACTTATCCTCCTTGAAGGAAAAACAATATTTTGTCAACTAGGATGATAAAACAAATGAGTTTCATAATGTATGACCTGTGAAATAAAACTATTTTGTATATATTCAATTATGAAAGAGACAAAAATTCAAAGGTTTTAAGCCTAAAACATATTAAAATTCTCTAAAAAATATAACATAAAAGACAACACCTAAAGATGAGAAGGAAAAACTTGATCTTATTGAAAAGCAAAAGAATTTTTTCTACAAAAAATGGAACAAATGCTCGAAATAAAACTATTGTAATAAAACTCTGAAGCTGAGCTAAAAAACTCACTAACTCTCTACAATGAACAAGAGAGAAGGAAGCAAGAACCAAGGAAAAAAAACTAAGTATTTTCCTCTATATACAATAAAATAACTCAAAGAGTCAAGAGGTGACACTTGCAGTGAACTGCACTCAAAAAACACTCCTCCTAAGTGATTCACAAGCAAAATGGAAAAGGCTTGAAAAGGGGCCCCACAACTGATGTAAACTGAGCTCAAACAACTTTAAACTCCCCCTCTCAATCCACATGACCAAAAATAACTCCAAAGGCACTCTAGTTGACTAAAAATTGGAAGTAAATGCTTCAGTTGCATGTGTTTGACTCCAGTTGCACTCCTCCTTTGATTTTGCATGACTTGGGTAAGGACAAGCTATCTAAACAAGTATTAATGGTAGTGTAAATATTAAAGTAATTTATAAAATATTACCTTTAATATTTGCTTACATTCTTGTTTTTATCAATTTTATGCAAAATTACAAAGGAGGCCTTGACGTTTGCAAAAATAACACAAAGGAAACATTAATACATTAACAAATGTATTAATTTATGCAAAATGTTTTAAAAACAATGGTGAAAAATACCCAATAGAGGGGTCAACCAAATAGGGAAAAAAGAAACCCTAAACAAAACCACGACCTCATTGCAACTCCACTTTTACTTTCATCCTTTCAACTTTCAGTACTCTACTTATTCGAGCCATCATTAAGGTTTGAACTGGAGCTTATGGAGCTCTTCACTGCAAAAACTATGCAAAAACCAATGTGTTAAGTTGATGTTCTGGCATGAAATATTTGTAGTTTCTCTTCAACATGAAGAAACTTGGATTTTTTTGCTCTGTTAGAAATAGAAATGGATAAAATACCATTCCTTCCCATGATTTTTCTCTTTGTTGTGAAAAATAAAACTATTCTCTATTTCTCTTAACTTTTCTACGAAGAAATGATAAGAAAAATATTTACATATTTGGAATTTATTACATCTGTATTTCATTTTAGGGTTAAAACTTGTAAAACTTGAGGGTATTTTATGAAATACCATAGGCCATGACATTCATTCTTTGTATTCTCTGAAAAAATGAAGATCTCTTTATCTTCTATTATGGGTTTCAATTTTAATACAGGTCTTCAAGAGTTTACTCATGTAAATGCTTCCTTCTATCATGGTCGTGGCTCTTCTCCTTTCATTTTTATGGAAAAATGATTCAAAATTTTCATTTCGAGCACTCGGCCTTTGTAAACTCTTTGCAAAAATTGAGGGTTTATTTTCATTTTGTAGAACGTGACTCCATTATTTTTTATGGAAAATCATGGGTAAAAACCCCTCTGTCATGGTCGAGGCTTCTTTCTTTCATTCTACCCTTCTGGGTTCTTCACTTATGCCATGGTTTCATTTATTTAAAAGAAGAGAAAACCCTCCATTCTTTGCACTCGACCCCTTGTAAATATTTGTACCTTACTATGAGCTTCATATGCAAATGTATTTGGAGCTTCTTTTTCTATGTATCACTTGTCATTTTATAACTATTATAATTGCATTTGTATATGACTACTCTTTATATTTCATGTAGCCTTATCCTTTTTTATACATATGACTATCCAAGTTTGTAAAAGTGGCTGACTTATTATAGTCTATAGGATTGTATTTCTTTCTCCTTGCATCATTTATACTTCAAAAAGTGATTTCCTGTCATGTAAACTCTATGAATGTCAATTCACTTTCTTTTCTAATAAAAATTTACTCTCTTAAAATGCATTCATCCCTATATTTTCCTTAGATGCATGGCTGTGATATCCTTGTTGTCAACTCACACCTGGCATAGGTTTGTAAACACCTATAGTTTTGCTCATGAAAAATGTCTTTCCCTTCGAGTTTTCACATAATAGTGCTTCCTATCATCTCATGCTAATGATTGTGAGCTCTCATTAGCTCCTAAATAATCCCCTTTGATTGTTTTACTGGAATTCCCTATTCACTGTGGATGCTTTATTCTCTCATGATAAACCTCTTATTGTATGGGACTGTCCTTATTACATTGTGGATTGTTAAAATATGATCAAAGGACTCCTTGATTGGTCTACCCCTCAACAAGTTCATGGTTTCCTCTACTATAGTGACTATCCTTATTGGAATTATTATGCATTTGATGGTCTCACACTGATCTAGGTGGATCCAGAAACTTGAAATATTTCACAGTGCCAGAATCTCACAAAACCAACATCATTGTGCAGAGCTCGCCAACACGATCCAACCGCAACTTGAATGGGCTCAAAAGGAGTCTATATGTAGAAGTTATGCATAGTCAAAGGTTCAATCAAATAGGTAAATCAGGGGGCCAGGAAAAAGGCAGAAAATTAATCATCAGAAAATGAGGCAAAAATGACACCAAGTTGTAGGGCTTGTCATGCTAATTTTGGAACTATATTCGGTTTCAAAAATGGAGTCCATATGAGAAAAATAGAGCCAGACAAAGTTTGCAAGAAAATGGGTTGACTTGATGACATCAACAAAAGTAGAGTCAATAGACAAAGTGATGTGGACAAATTAGAGTGTGACACGTGGCAACTGACGAGGATGTTGATGTTGCAGTGTAGGACACATGGCAAGATCACACCAGTCATGAGTTGACAAGTGGCACCAACGATTTATTGACACATGTCCTTTGACAGATGAACCAGAAGGTGCCACGTGGCACACCTTATCTCCTCCAGTGTTGGTTTGGTTTGATGGTTTTATTTACCCCAAAACTCACATGGTATTTGAACCCATGATCTCCTTTTCTCCATTGTAGGTGCCTACCATTGTGCCATGAAATGTGCTCTAACACTATATTGGTGTCGCTTATACTTAAAGAAGAAATTATGCTATTTTTGGAGGGGGCATGGGTTGAACCCTCGACCCATCCGTTCCTATTTTCTTTCCTCACCGCTACACCATTGCAAGGCATTGAGTACTTTGTGGGTTCAGTTTCTTTTAAAGACATCTTTGAAACTAAATAACCTCTTAAAACAGATATGAACCCTCTAAAATTATAAGGAAATTTAATCCCTTAATATATATAATTAGGAAAGCCTAAATGTTGAGATTTTGAAGGGCTTAAAATGAATTTTAAGAGATACTAAAAGAATGTAAACGATAATTAGGGGATTTTAAAGGGTTTAAATAATTTTTATGAGATTTTAAAGATGATTTTTATATGTAAAAAGGGGTATTTTCAAAGATTACATGTTGTAAATGGGAGATATTGGAGATATGGGTATATTTGAAAAATAATATGGTTTTAGCCCATATTAGCAAATAAATTGGTATATAAAGGGGTGTGCTTTGGCTTGTAATTAGTGAAGTTCATTTTGGAGAAATAGTTCTTTGAAGGAGAATATTGTAAGCACGAAGGCCTTTTGAGTGTCTTCAAGTGTTGAGAGGAGATTGTGAGAAATTTTATGCAGGTTTTGGAGCTTGGATATTGTAACAAGGAATTTCTATTACTTGGAAACATTAATAAATTGGTCCTACTTGAGAAGCAGGCCTGGAGACGTAGTCCCGATTGGACGAACTTTGTTATCAACTGACATTATCTCCTCTTTTGTCTTATCCTTCTGTCTTTTGTCTCATCATTCTTCTCTCTTCTGTCTTTCATTCTAATTTTCCTTTAGGTATTTTCAATTTAGAATTTGATTTCTAATTACAACATTATAGTAATTAGTTAATTTTTTCAAGTTCTGTAAGGTTTCATAAACTAGTTTTACATTTTAAATGGTTAAGAAGCATAACCACACAATACTACCTGGATTGGGAAAAACTGTAATTCGAATCAATTTACAAGTTAACTTTGTAAACTCCAATTACGAATCAAAATGGTATCAGAGCCCGTTTTGCAGGAAATTGCATAAGTGAATGCTAACCAGGTTGAAATTGAAGCAAGGAGAAGGTGCACTTATTGATTTCAATGCTAAGATTGGAAAACAAAGAAATTTTCCATGAGCAAAGATAGTCACTGAACAAAGTCCTACAGAGCTTGATGAGAAAGCTTTCCAGAAGGGATTTCTCGAAATGAAGGCTATGGTAGAAGTTCTTTTCCAAGAGAGGCAAGAGTGACAGAGGAAAAAGGAACTCAAGAACAAAAAGGAGGAAGGTGAATCTTTAAAAGATGACAAAGGTAAAGGAGTAGGAGGTGGTAGTGACCCACCTGAACCTCCATCCTTGTCCTCTTCATCTTCTTCATCCTCTTCCTCTTCTTTATCTAACTCTTCTAAAAAGAAATAGCCTGTGCAAACTAATTCACCTTTGTTAAAACTGGATGTTAAGTTTGATTTTCCAATCTATAATGGAGAACTAGATGCAAAAAAACTTGATAATTGGATAAAACAAATTGAAGTTTATCATAGAATTCAGAAGTTTACTGAGGATTCTCAAAAAATCCAATTAGCTAATCTTTTCCTAGGAGGCATAGCTTTAATTTGGTGGGAGAGTAGAACATAGGAGGATCTAAGTCGTTATGGAAAAATTATTTCTTCTTGGTTTGAGTTTATAGCTACACTTAAAAAATAGTTCTATCCATTAGGGCATATGCAAAAAGTAATAATGAACTGGCAATCATTAAGACAAGAGAAAGGACAAAGTGTGCAAGAATATACACAGGAGTTTAGGAAGAGAGCTTTAATTTTGGGAATTCCATTATACACATAAGAAAATTTGTTAAATTACATAGGTGGATTACATGAGAGTTTGAAACATACCATAATTATGTTTAATCCAACTAACATTGATGAAATTAGTGCGCAAGCTATCCATCTGGAAACAAGCTCGAGGAATAGCCATGATGGTCTCTTAATGGAATTCAATAAAAAAAAAGGGGGCAAGAAAGGGAAGGAGAAAATGTAGCAGACAACTACTATAAAGAAAGAGGGGGATAATCCTTATTGCTCACATTGTAAGAAGAAAGGGCATGAAGATGCAAGATGTTGGAAACTACATCCTGATCAGAAGCCAAAGTGGTTCAAGGATCGAAAGGATAAGTAGAAGACTACAATTAATGTGCAAGATCTCAAATCCGGTTTCAATGATGAAACCAAGATCTCAGTTGTGGGTATCAAAGGTAATATTCATTTTGTCAGTACTAGTGCCTATGCCTCTTCATCAAAGTGTAATGAAGTACCTGTTGAAAGCAAAAGGAATGAATTTTTTCATATAAGGACTATTTCAAAACAAAGCAAGATTGATACACTCATAGATAGTGGATCACAAGTGAACTTAATCTTTGAACAAGTTGTTAAGATATTGGGATTAAAAACTCCTCATCCTAAGCCATATCCATTGGGTTGGGTGCATGATAATGCTCGGCTACATGTGTCAAAGCAATGTAAACTCTGATTTGCAATCACATCCAAGTTTGTAGATGAGGTAGAGTTAGATGTAATTCCGCTTGACATCTATGGGATGGTTCTAGGTAGTCCTTACTTATATGACAAAAAATCCATTTTCTACAAGGAAGATAACAAGTATCATTTGTTTAAGGATGAAATTGAATATATTGTAAAAGCTCATCACATGAAGAATGATAGATCTGTTATAAACACAAGGCATATGAAGATGATTGCAAATGCAAGCAATGCTTTAACTCTCATGTCTGTAATAGCTAGTGATACAAGCATGAAGATTTGAATCATGATAAGGTGTCACAAACATCATAGTGTGAGAATTAGTTGCAAGCAGAGTTAGGCCTTCAGCCAGAGGTGTTAAAAGAGGGTTTGAATGTTTCATTTTCTAATAATGTTCCTATTTAGGAGATTCAAAATGTTGATACTATTCCCTTCACATCAGTGTATTCAGTATTGTTGCTTTTTATTCTGCTAGTTATTTCCATGTGGATGATGAATGTGATAGTGAATATTGATGAACATGTAGTTGATTGTATCAACAAATCTATCTCATATTTCTTTGTGTTTGTGATGGGCTAGATGTTTAAAATTTTAGCAGGAAGGACAGATGATATTGGGAAAGTGGGGCAAGATTTCCCTAGCTTAAATTGTACATAAAAAAGACCTTTTGGAGGTCCAAAAGCTTCTCAATAGGGAGGAATGATCCAGGAGGATCCAAAAAACTAAAAAAAATTAGTCTCAAAATCTCACGAAACCAACATCATCGCGCAGAGCTCGTTGACATGGTCCTAGCGCAACTTGAATGGGCTCAAAAGGAGTCCATATGTAGAAGTTATGCACAATCAAAGGTCCAGTCAAATAGGTGAATTAGGGGGCTAGGAAAAAGGTAGAAAATTGGTCATCTCAAAATGAGGAAAAAATGATACCAAGTTGTAGAGCTCCTCTCACTAATTCCAGAACTATATTTGGTTTCGAAAACGAAGTCCATATGAGCAAAATAGAGCCAGTCAAAGTTTGCAAGAAAATGGGTTGACTTGATGACGTCAACAAAAGTAGAGTCAATAGACAAAGTGATGTGGAAAAATTAGAGTGTGACACATGGCAACTGACGAGGATGTTGATGTGGCAGTGTAGGACACATGGCAAGATCAACACCAGTCATGAGTTGACAAGTGGCACCAATGATTTATTGACACATCCTTTGACAGATGAACTAGAAGGTGCCACATGGCACACCTTATCTCCTCTAGCATCGGTTGGCTTTGACAGTTTTATTTACCAAAAAACCTGCATGGGATTTGAACCCTTGATCTCCTTTTCTCCATTGTAGGTGCCTACCATTGTGCCATGAAATGCATTCTAATACTACATTGGTGTCGCTTATACTTAAAGAAGAAATTCCACTATTTTGGAGGGGGGCACGGGTTGAACCCTCGACCCATTCATTCCTATTTTCTTTCCTCACTGCTAGGCCATTGCAAGGCATTGAGTATTTTTTGGGCTCTGTTTGTTTTAAAGACATATTTGAAACTAAATAACCCCTTAAAACATATATGAACCCTCTAAAATTATAAGGAATTTAATCCCTTAATATATATGATTAGGAAAGCCCAAATGTTGAGATTTTGAAGGGCTTAAAATGAATTTTAAGAGATATTAAAAGAATGTAAACGATAATTAGGGGATTTTAAAGGGGTTAAATGGGTGTGTGCAAGAAGTTGAGTCCACTTTTTGGCCAAAAAGTGGAAGTGTTTTCCTTGATTTTCAGTATTTGACACATTTGACCTTAAAATTTGAAGCACTTAGAGATGAAATTTTTAAAAAAATCACTAATCATAAAATGTAGTGCTCGGAGTCTAGTTTCCAAATATGTAATTTATTTCAATACCCAGATTGTA
>VDFB02058242.1:684677970-684709958 GCA_007258455.2 Sequoia sempervirens
TATACAATTGACAAATGAATTGCAATAATAGAGAAAGAAATAAATTTCTTATGGTGTAATGATTTGTGTTTGTGGGTTTTGGTTCATTAGTTATGTTTGCATTTAAATCACCAATGTTTTGTCAACTATCATGAATCTAGAGTCATTATGTTTGATATGCAACTATATATCAATTAATTAGAACATAATGGAGAAGAGGGTGGAAGGAATTTTGTGTACTTAGAAGTATTAAGAAGAGAGCAATTGCAGGTAAATTCTTTCTTCGCAATGATGGTGTAAGCTTTGTTTTTCATTCTTACCTAGTAACTAATACAAAATTTGAGGTATATGAAGTATTTCTATTGATTTGAATTTAACATAGTTGTAAATGTTAATACTTATGTTTGAATCTCTCAAAGTTTATTGTAGCCTTAGTTAATATTAGGCCTTGTGATTTATGGTTAGTAATTGCCCAAGCCATGCATGGAGGATTTTATCTATAATTAACATGTGTCATATCTCTTAAAGGTATCTTTTTTGGGTTTGTCCCTATCCCATGTTGGGCATCATAACTGTCAAATTGTACTACAACAAACATAGGAAAATATGGGGGTTTGGAGTTGATTTTGTAAAATGATAATTACATGAATTTTCCAAGAGTTCCATTAACAAGACCAAGTTCAATGCATAAGTTTATTGTTAGCATCACTCACTAACATATGCATAAGAGATCATCTTGGTGAAGCTAGTCATCATTTGTTTAATATTAGGTCAACAAATATAGTGAAAGCATAAAAATAACATAAAGTGTGAAAATACCACATCTTATTTTTAATCACCTATTTTGAATATATTTTTAATGATTAATTATTTGTGGTGAACAAAAATAATTAACTTAAATGTTTTATTATGTTTAACATGATATAGTGAAAAAGAGTATTCTTTATCTTTATATAATTTTTATTTGTTATGATAGATTTAATGTGCAAGTTGATATCATATTTAATTTTGAATAATGATATTGATAATAGCCTAACTACCATTGCATTGACTTCAAGTGGATGTAGGATTATAATGTTTTCCCTCTTCAATGCATCGAGGAAGAGTATCATTTGGGAGAGGATGGTAGATGACGATAGTGTGGTAGTTAAACCCAATTAATCAACAACCTCACACAAATGATTTAGTAATATGAATCTGTGTTGATGCATAGGAGCATGTTAGATGTTGTCAAGAGATAGTTACAATAATTTATTCTACAATTTAATTTAATATTTAAAAGTCTATATATAGCAACACTAATCATTATCAACCAAGAGGATTGTTTAATGTTAATATACATCTCCATGTAGCTACATATATAAATTAGAATTAATTATCATGTGGCTTTATATATATTTCGTCAAATGTTAGTATATTGATGTATTTTACATTTGGGAATAATCTGATCATCCATTCACATATTGTAAATGTGTGATGGAGAGACACTCAAATTTATGGTTTGTTAAGACTTTATATCAACCTTTGCATAGTCCTTAGCTCGAATTCCCTCAAGAATTTTTATATCTTTCCACCAATACTTTTGATTCCAAGAGATCTTCCATTTTAATTTTCCATAACTCATACCTAGAGATATTGAATTTCTTAATCTTTGAATGAGATGTGCTAGACATGGCCTAAACCACACACACATTTGTAAAACCACTTAATAAAATAATATCATGGCAATGTCAAAAATCCAAAAATAGTCTAAGAAAGGTGTACCTCTTTCTAGTTAATTTGTATCTTTGATACCAAATATTTAGAATAGGGTAAATATATAGAGTGAATGCATAAAATGTTCAAAATTGTTTAAAATTCCAATTTGAAATATCAAATGGAGAAACACGTATGGAATAAAAAAAATTATAAATAAAAAATAATACTATATCTACATGGAGAAACCCTTTCAGGAATAAAAATCACTAAAGAGACAATAAGCTTGTACATTAATCTTAAAAAGGTAAACTTATATCAATGGAATGCACTCTATTAGTGTATATACCTAATATGTACTTAGGCTTTAAACCTACTTAGGCACCCATCTACTTGGCATCTTTGACACTTGTTCATACGAGGTGTCAAGTTAGTTAGGAGTTTCATAGAGGAGTCAACTTACTTTTGACACCTCACACTACTTTAGTGGTAGGAAACTCTCCACTTCTCCATGTGTGAGGAGTCATATCCTCATTTCATGAAGATTCGATGCCTTTTTCCTCTTTTATATGTATGCCTGGTTTTCCTAATACATTGGTCAACTTAATGCAATCTTGTTTCATTTGTGCTTGTTTCTAATCTCTAAGATTTGTAGGATTTTACATAGTATCAGAGCAGTTTAGGATTTTAGTACACCATAAGATTAATTAATTCGTTGTATTTTATAAAAATTTTGCATCTGTGTGTTAAAATTCCACATGAAAGTTGAATCGACCCATTAATCAACTCAGAATTTTATCTCCACTCAGAAAATTGTCATTCCTCTGCTCAACGAGGCATGATTCACTTGTAGAGGTAGTTTGTGGTTGGATTCCCATTTGCAAACTACACACTGTTCACCCCATTTGACTACATAGGGAAATATTTTCCAAACTTTAGCCCTTGGTCATATAGTAAATTAGCCCTTGGTTCTTTTTCAACCAATGGGGGTTTAAATTTGTAGAAGTTGAAAAAGCCAACTTCACAGAACCCGAAGATCACCTACATTTAAATACCCTGTCATAGAAAGGAAGAGATGGAGACAAAAAAAAAAAGGGTGCTCTGAAAGCTAAAGATGCATTAATCAGAGAGAATGAAAATAAAATACAATGAGATCAATCCTTATGAAGGAGAGCAAGAAACCCTAAAGTGTAACCTAAAAGGGAGCATTTAATAATTAGAATAATTAATAAATGCCTACAAAATGCAAACTAAGTTAATCTTAAGAGAAATGTAAAAGGTAACTTAATTAAAATAATTAAGTAATAAACCTTTTACTCTAACACCCCCCCTTAAAATGAACTTAGGGAGTAGCTACAAACTAAATGCATGAAAGCAATGCAACTACAAGCTAGAAAGAAAACTTGGGTCCCAACAACTAGACCTGATGAGGTACCCAATCACAACCAAATCTCTATAAAGTGGAGTAAAGGAGAAAACCCAATGGGAAAAAATCCTCTCCAAAAAGAGATGAAAAACATGCTGAAAAAAAACATGAAGGAAGGAAGGCCTCATAGAGACCCCCCAAGGAATAAATTCCTTCACCCCAAGCATGGATCCTGGCCAGAATAACCAATGATACCAAGGTTTTAGTGAAGATATGCGCGGCTGTAAAGGGTGTGCTCCAAGATGAGAGAGAACCGTCTGAGATCAGTACTTTGTTGATAGAGATACATGGCTCTCAATGTGCTTGTCAGTTGATGCTCTGCGAGGAAATGTGAATGGCACTCTAATTGTCACAAAGGCTATAGAGGACTAACTCGAGGGAAGTAAACTCTGTCATCATTTTGCTGACCATAGAATCTCACGTTAGCTAACACTTGTTGCTCAATGCTCAACCTCTATGGATGATGTGGCAAGAGAATTGCTTCTTACAGAAGACCATGCTTGATAGGACGGAGACAAAGGAAAGAAAAGAAACAAATCCAGTAGACTTGGATCATTGACATCACTTGACTTAATGCAGGTGTGAGCAGCCAACAATATAGGGGATCCTAAGTATAGTAGATATCACTAATAAGTGTTGCTTGGTCTGCCAAGATCTGTTTGGCTGCCTTAATGGCTCTCATGTGGATCATGTGAGAACTGAGAGACACGGCCAACTGCAAAGGAAAGATCAGGATGCGAATGTGTTAGGTACAACAAACTGCCAACCAACTCCCTATATAAAGTAGAATCTACTGGAGGAGTAGTGCAAGTGGAAGACAAGACAAAACCTGACTGAAATGGTGTGGAGGTAGGCTCGCAATCAAGCATGTAAAATTGTTGAAGCATATCAAGAGCATACTTCTGCTGAAATATGGAGATCCCATCTGAAGACTGAATAACCTGTAGACCAAGAAATAAGTGCAAAAGATGGAGATTGGTCATCTCAACTGCTCCATCAAGGCTCTCTAAACACTCTGAATCATGGAGGATGAGCTACCTGTAATAATGAGATCATCAACATATAGCACAAGAATCAAAAGATCACCCTCCTGACGCTAAATGTACACTGTGTGATCAGAATGGCAACGTGTGAAGTGAGAGGATAGAAAAAAAGAGTCAATCTTCTCATACCAAGCCCGAGGGACTTGTTTGAGACCATATAATGAACACCAAAGTCTACAAACCAAGGAAGAGTCTTGTACAAAATCCTAAGGTTGCTCCATATAGATCTCCTCATGTAGGTCTCCATGCAAGAAAGCACTCTTCACATCCATCTGAAACACTGTCCATCCCTGTGAAGCTGCAAGGGAAAGTACAAAGCGAATAGAGTTCATCTTGGTGGTAGAAGCAAAGGTCTTAGAGTAGTCAATACCCTCCACCTGAGAAAACCCCTTTGCAACAACACGTGTCTTATACTTATCAATCGAACCATCTGCAACATACTTGGTACGGTACACCCACTTGCACCGAACTAGTTTTCTTCCCTTAGGAAGAGGACAAAGATCCCAAGTATGATTCTTCATCAAAGAAGAATACTCCTCATCCATGGCTCTATCCCACTCAAGGTGACCCGTCACCTTTGAAAACTTATGAGGATCATCTGAAATGGAATGACTCAAAAATCTAGTACCAGTTGTCTAAGCATGAGTGCGACGAGTATCTGAAGGATCACCTACCAAAGATCCAGTTGCCTCAATAGTAACACGAGCCCACTTGGGCAAATGTTGAGTACCTTGTGGTGGTGGAGATGGTGGATCATCATCTACATCATCCTCAAGAGATAAGTAATCCCCAAGAGATGAAGAGGGAGCAGGAGGTAGTGAGGGAGAATCTAGTGATGGAGAATCCATCAAAGGAAAGTGCTCATCAAACTGGACATCTCATTGAAACAAGAACTCTTTTGAATCAGGATCAAATAACCTGTATGCCTTAACATCCTCACAGTAGCCAACAAATATGAGTGGTCAGCTTTTCCTCTCCATGGCTTTTCGCTGAGCATCAGGAATAAATACCCAAGCCTCACTACCAAAAACTCAAAATGTAGAAACATTGGGCATGACATGGGTCCAAACCTCCTCAAGAGTCATATGTCGCAATGCCTTATGAGGCATCCGATTCTGAATATAATTGGCACAATTGACTGCCTTAGCCCAAAATGAAGAACTCATAGCTCGAGACTATATCATACAATTTTCCATCTCCCGTAAGGTTATGTTCTTTCTCTCAGCAACACCATTCTATTGAGGGGTGTAAGGTACTGTAAACTAATGCTGCAAACCATGCTCAGTGAAAAAATCCTTGAAATCCTGATTAACATACTCCCCCATTATATGTGCCTATCCTCTTGATAGAAAGTCCAAATTGCTTCTCCACAAATGTCTTAAAGATCCTGAATGAATCAAAGACATCAAACTTTTACTTAAGAAAGTACACCCATGTACATCTGGAGAAGCCATCAATAAAAGTGATCACATATCGGGCACCTGAAAAAGGAGTCAGAAAGGACATGAGATCACTATGTACCAACTCAAAGGGTGCCTTAGCACGTGTGGCTCTAACCGTAGGAAAAGAATCCCAATGATTTTTTCCAAGGACACAACCTCGACATACACCATCAGTACAAGAAATCTAAGGGATCCCAATCACAAGTGCCTAAGTACTCATCTGTTGTAGATATATGTAATTGACATGGCCAAAACGCTCATGCTAAAGCCTGCTCACTCTATCTGCATGTGCTATAAGAGAGAAACCTGAACTGTCTAAACTCTCAAAGCCATCAAACTAGTATAAGTGAGACTTAGAATCAACACTCCCAGTAGCAACAACCAAATTAGGATCATGAAGGTCTCGAATAACCACATCATGTGGTGAGAAATCAACTGTCTTACCAGTGCCATAATGGAAAATCTGATAAACTAAAAGAAGGTTTGTCAAAATTTCAAGAACTAGAAGCACATCTTGAAGACAACCACCATCCAATAAAATAGTACATGAACCCTTAACTGAAAGTTGTGTTGAGTCACCAACTGTAATATGTGAAGTATTACTATGGGAAAGTGCAAAAAGAGCATGGCCTTTCCTTGTGGGTGAAGAAGGAGCCTAAGGTGAGGTAATATGATGATGTTGCATGGCTTCCTCTAAAGCCTCTAATCGTTTCCAACACCTGGAAACTAGATGTCCTTCCTTGCCATAGAAATTGCAAGGATCACTTGATTTCTTCTTAGTCTTGGAGGAAGACTCACCAGAATTAGAAGATTTTCCCTATTTAAAATTTGATTATGGTTTAGAATCATACTTTGGAGGTGGCTTGGAGGAATTCTCACTGCCAGCTAAATCTTTCTTTGGCTTCTATTTCTGCTTCTGCTTCCCCTTAGATGTCTGAGCTACCAATGCTTGGTTCTTAGATCCTGAGAGAGCATCCAACTGTGATATCTTTGCATGCTTTCGTGTCAACCAATCACATAACACCTCAAAAGTAGGCATGGTAAATAATTGGCCCAAAGCATCCATGGTGGAATAAAATGTCAAAGAGAATATCTAAAAAGGACCTTGAAGCTTAGAAAGAATTAGGTAAATGCACTATCCATCTATTTTGTTCTTACCACAACCCTGTAACAATGACCTCAGTGATTTGAACTTCATTAGAAAATCCTCAATGGTAGGATATGAATCAAGTACTAAGGAAGTTAATTCAGCCTCAATATGAAGAGCTCAAAACTGATTAATGGTGCCAAATAGAGTTTGAAACTTCAACCACATAGCTCGAGGAGTTATACAACCCTCTAGATGGAATAGAAGACTATCTAAAACATGCAAGGATAGCAAACCCATGGCCTCATCCATTCTCTTCCTATGCTAAAAAATCTCAAATTATCATATCAACTGAGGTTGAACATCATCCAAACATGACCATAACCCTTTTGACATGACAAGTCTGGTCATTTGTGCCTCTAGGTGTGATAATTGTGTGGGGTAAGATGCTCAATAGAAGAAGAGTCTGCCATAATAAATGAGTTTTGAAATGTTTTTTATGAAATATGTTTCTAGTTTTCTGATGTAAATTATGGAAAGCAAGAAAAAGACACCCCCACAACACAAGAACCCAAACCCCAGTACAATTTTTAAAGTTGAAAAGCTAGAAAAAGAAAAATATGCTTTAGAAAATTCTATGTGTACCTGGTAAATTTTTTGATGAAATAAACTAAATATCTGAAGAGATCACTCGAACACCTTTCCAACGCCTATTCGTTTTTGAAAAACGGAGTCTAGACGCAAAAGTTACGCCCCCTAGAGTGCAAAAAACATGTTCTGACTTTGACTAGAAAAAAATTCAGCAAAACAAAAAATTAAGAAGAAAAAAATACCTGCACCACTGGATCCGGCTTCAAATTAGCTTTCCGGCAATATTTTGTTTTTGAAAATCCGAGCTCATATGACCATTTTACACCCGATTTTGTAAAAGTGCTCCAAATTGCCCAATAAGCCCTCAGGGGCTAAAAAAAACAAGCCCCTGGTCATATGCAAGACTAGGGGCTGGCAGCCTAGGTACTGGGGCAGAGCCCTTGGTCACCCACCTGACCATTGGTAGGCTGAAACTAGGCGCAGGTGTTTGCATTTAGCGCTTGGAACCCATGTAACCGGGGGCGGTAGGCTTAAGCCCTTGAGGGCTGGCAAGGACAGAGGAGGTTGGTTGCCATCGGCTGAGTGGCCATTGGATAGCTGGCTGGTGGCCACTAGGTGGTGCACTGGTGGCCACCTAGCGGCTAAGTGGTGGCACCCTATTTATAACGAGCAGCGCTTTTTTTTATTTTTATTTTTATTTTTTTGGTTTTTCTAAAAATTTTTGCCTGGAGAGGCATTCTGGGGAGGCCGTACGACCTCTCTAGCAAAACAAATTTTCCTCCTAGATCAACAGTGTCCAAAATAGATGAATGAATAGTCGTTTCTAGGGTTTTGAGCCACTGTGGACTCAATGGCGAGGTCCGTTTGGACTCAAAAAGCTTCAATCAAACAGGTATGCCATAGATCAAAAAAGACATACCCCAAACCCTTGAAGCTCCACAAATCCTTCAAAACACAAACAGGAAGTAGTAGGTCTAGAGCTCTGATACCATGTAGAAGTTAAGAAAGCCAACTTCACAGAACCCGAAGACCACCTACATGAAAATAACCTGTCACAAAAAGGAAGAGATAGAGACAAAAAAACAAAGGGTGCTTTGAAAGCTAAAGATGCATTAATCAGAGAGAATGAAAATAAAATACAAGAGATCAATCCTTATGAAGGAGATCAAGAAACCCTAAAGTGTAACCTAAAAGGGAGCATTTAATAATTAAAAAAATTATTAAATGCCTACAAAATGCAAACTAAGTTAATCTTAAGAGGAATATAAAAGGTAACTTAATTAAAATAATTAAGTAATAAACCTTTTACTCTAACAAAATTCGCTCTTATTTCTCTCCTTCATTGTAATCTTTTGGTGCAAGAAATTTTTCCTAAAAATCTAAAAATTTATTTTCCCAAGAAGGAAATTTTTTGCAATAGGTGGAAAACTTCAAAGTGTAATAACTTTTTCTCAATAACTTAGATTTTAGTATCTAGTTTTATAAAAGTGATTTTTTTTAACATGAATCTAAAGAGCATAATATCACACTCATACTATAAAGTACCTATTTATGCCTCTTTTCTAGGTTAGTTACAAAGAACTTCTATAAAGTGCCAAATTTGGGGGAAACAAATAATCAATGGGGTGTTGTGTGTGGTCCATTTTCACACGTCCTCAAGAAGTAATTTCATGTGTTGTGTCTTTCCTTCACTTCTGCACACATTTCTAAGTTTTTCATTTCTACATTTCTACAAAGCAACTATCTAAAGTCTAGCAACATGGAGTCTAATGTTACTATACTACCTCTAACACCTTTCAATTATCATGATTGGAAGATGAAAGTAATTCTTGTGCTTAAGAACAAAGGGTTACATAGGGTAACTGTGGGAACGAAGAAAGAACCTATAGTAGCTAAAGACAAAGAAATTTTTTTCAATAAGTGTAATCAAGCATTTGGCTTCCTACATATGTTTAAATTTGTCCCTTGAATTGTTGTTCCATGTTGAGAACTTGAAAACACCCAACAAAGTTTGGGAAGCTCTAAATAAACTATTTGGGAAAATAGATGAACTTAAAAGCCACAAGTTGGAAAATCAACTTTAGGTCTTAGTCCTAGGAGTTTTTCAACTCTACAAGACTTCTTCACTAAATTTAAATATTTAAAGTTATAGTTAAAATATTGTGGAATTGACAAGAAAGAGGATCAATTAATCCTTTTTGTACTTTCCAAGCTAGGTCCACAATTTTCTATGTTTGTATCTGATGGTGTAGGTTTTTATTTTCCTAGTGGGTTAATTTATTTTCCTTAGTCCTAGGTTTTTACTACACTTAATTAATCCCACTTAGGATAATAATGTGAGTTTATTACTAGGAGATAAGTATGTGGTGTCGCCTTCCTTAAAGGGTGGAACACATTCCACTCTTAGTGGCATCCTCCACTTTTGGTGGTCCATACTTTCCACTTTTGGTGGGCATCTCTACTTTTGGTGGTCCATCTCCACTTTTTTTGGTTGATTCCTATTGGTTGGATTTTCCACCTACCTCCTCTCCTAAGTTCTATATAAACTCACTATCTAGCTTGTATTTGCATCCATTCAATCTCTTGCATTGTTGCACACTTTGGCATACGTGCACCTCGATGCATACAGTCATTATTCATGCATCTTTTCTTTGTATCTTTTCAGCTTGGAAGCTCTTAATGCAGTTTTTTCACATCGACGTTGCATAATCTTTCGAAGTCCTAGTTTTGCATTCTTATGTTTTTCTAGTTTAAGTAACTTTGATTTTCTCTTAAAAAGTTCCTTAGATTATACAATCTATCTCAGATTTCTAACATGGTATCAAAGCTTTTGTTTTGAGAAATCTAATTTCATAGATTCTTGATTGAGAGATTGAGTTTCTTGTAAAGATCTTGTAAATTCTCGTATGCTCTTCTCTTGCGTTTTAAACAATCTAGAGAATCATAAAGGATTTGTAATGATCTAATAACCTCTTCATATTGTATATATGTTTTGTGAAATCCGGGTGATTGCAACATTTCTGGTTATACTGACAATATTTTTTACTATTCCAACACATTTAGAAGGCTTGAGAAAGTCAAATTTGGCTTTTGTTTCATCCAAATTGGAGATCATTTGACAAAGTTGCAAACAGGGGTTTGAAGCTCAGATCTACAAACAAAATTTTTATTGGAGCATTTTTGGCCCAAACGGATCTTTCCATTGTGTTCAGAAGGCCCAAAAGACCCTATTCTCATATAAAAAAATTCTATTTTAGAATAATTTTATTTTTTGCAAATTTTTCTTTTACCAGGGGGTCGCCATTGCAGGCAAAATTCAGCCTGTTTTTAAAAAAAATCATAACTTTTTGCCACGGTGTTCATTTTATGCAAACGAGATATCGTTGGAAAGCTAGAGACGATAATTTTCAATCTACAAAGATTTTGAAAAGAAAATTTTCCATTTTCTATCAGATATTGTAGGTTGAAGCTGTTGTTGCATTTTTCCTTCAATGAGCCATAACTTTCACCCCGGAGCTCAGTTTTTTGGAAACGAATAGGTGTTGGAAAGGTGTTGAAGAGAGATACATAGATACAAAGATATTTTTTTCAGATTTTATCTCAGATTCATTGTGTATCAAAATTTATAATTTTGGTCATTGATGGGCTTAGTCATTAGTAATTTTTCTATTGCTTTTCATATGATTTCAGACACTTTACATGCATTTTCTAAGTACCTTTCAAAAAAAACTTCTATAATATGCTATCATTTCATAACATACCTTGCAACTTTGAACCTAGTTTGTCAATATGAAATATGGCGATAATATTAGTAGTATTGCATGATTTAAATATGAGAATGTAGTATATGAATAGAATTTTGTGATTTAATTATGAAGGTTAGTTGTATATGTATGTTGTGTGGATTAATCTCTTTGTAGCTCAACACATGGTAACAAGAATTGAGCATTTATAGTAAGAACCAAAGCAGTAAATGAAAGGATCAATGGAGATCAAACCACCTAAAGTGTAGGAAGTTGTGGAGCTCAACGTGAACCATCATGGAAGGAATAAATACTGAAGAAGGATACTTGTTCTAGAACTTTGAATGTTTGCTTATGTGTTTCACATGCAAGCTACTTCATTGGAGTTCTTAGTTGAATAGGTCTCTTCTTCCTTTTGAGTTAGAATGAATAAGTTGATCTTAATTTCATATCCTCATATCTAGGAGTGGGATTAATGGTTGTAATTAGTTAGCAATTTGCATAAGTCTCTCCCCATTTTTGTATAAATTCAAGGGATGATTTCGTAGAAAATTTAGTTGGTTGTTACAAGTTGTTAAGCGGTTAGTCATTTTCCAGTTTCAAGTAATCTAAAACATGTTATCAAAATGCAATTATTGAATACAATCTGCAAGAAGGATTTTGTTTGAATATCGAGTGATATACAATGAATGGAGCTATATGTTACATGGATGTATAAGAATTTGAGTTAGATTTAGTTTTAAGTTAAGTGAGACAGTCCCCTGAGCTGGCCACTCGAGGTATTGCCTCTCACTTCATTTATTTACTTATTCATTTATGCATTCATGTTAATTTTGTTTTCATTGTTTTATAAATGCATTGCAAAGTAAAGAAGAGTAGTTCTTACAGTTGATTATAGTAGTTATTGTTCATGAATAGTTGTGGAATTAGTGAATCATAGCACTTTGAAGACTAGAGTTGATTATTTTTTGTTTCAAATAGTTTTGGATTAATTTTGTACTTTCTTGTTATTAGTAGTCACATACAACTTATGCTATAGGTACCCGTAGCCATTAGGTTTTGTAACTACTTTTATTGTTTTTGCAATTCTATAAGATTCCAACAAAGTAGAATAATCTGAATAAGTTTGCATAGGATAATTTATGTGAACATGAGTCTGTGAAGGCACATATAGTGTAGTACCATCATAAGTTTACGCACCTTGGTTAATGATTTAATGTATTCTTAGCAATTTGAAGTGGACCATTCAGCTAGTTAACCCTCTGAATTGAGTGAATTCTACCAAGTTTACAATACGTTAGCTTAGACTCTACAATCATTGTGGGCCTATTGTGCATTGTATCTTGGAAAAGGATTTGTAAATGCACTAATCATAAAGTTCCAACATTGTAATATCTTTGGGGGTTAATTTCTGAGACTAGTGGAAAGGGGGGTGTCTCTTAGTGTCTCTTTTGCAACTTGCTTTTTCTTTTTGTGCACTCATAAACAATTTTTTTTTTTGCCTAAAATGGATCAATCAGCAGTTCCTATATTAACACCCTATAGCTATTTTGATTGGAAAAGTAAAATGTCCCTCTACTTGAAAAAGTATGGATTGTATAGGGTAACAATGGGACTAGAAGCTAAACCAACAATTAATGCAGAAAATACAAAATGGTTTAATAAATGTGATGAAGCATTTGGAACCTTATGTATGTCTATATCTCCAAATTTTATCTTTCATGTTGAATCTTTTTCTACACCAAATGAAGTTTGGACAACATTGGAAAAACTCTTTGGTGCACAAGATGAATTAAGAGGTCATAAATTGGTAAGTCCTTCAAGTTTTGATACAGTATAGGACTTCTTCACCAAACTAAAGGCCATAAGATTGTAATTGAAACCATGTGGAATTGAGAAAGATGATAAACAATTGATCTTAAGTATTCTCTCTAAACTTGGTCCAGATTATTCAGTCTTTGTTTTTATATTCTATGCCACTAAAAGTGCCTTAGGAGCTTCCTACACAATGCCTTCTCTTGAAGTGTTTGCTAATGAATTCACAAAATAATAGGACAAGTTGGTTCAAATGGGAACTATCAAATCTTCTAAGTCTCATTCTTTGGTTGCAAATCAAGGTACTAAAGATCAGAAAGATAATGGCAAGAAAAATAGGAAACAAAAGAATCAAGGAGAGAATTCACTTCTAATGTAGACACTAAACCTTCTTCAAATCAAGGAAAATCTAAGAAGGAGAAGGTAAAATGTGCTTATTGCAAGAATCTTGGTCATGATGAACACAAATGTATGAAGAAATAGATTGATCACCTTGTGCACATCTTCTTGAGAAGAGTATTAAAGAGGTAACTAAATTTCCATCTTCATCAAACCAAGAATCTACAAAGAAAAAGGAAAAAGGCCATGCTAGTTATGCTTCTACATCATATAAACATAAAGGAAAAGCTCTTTGTGCTTCTACGAGTATTGGATCAGGGAGATGGCTTCTAGATTCAAGGGCTTCTCATCATATGGCTTCTTCACATTCCACGTTCTCTTCTTTTGAGCCTTGTGTTATGCCACCTATTTTGATGGGTAACAATACATATATGAATGTAATTGGGAAGGGATCTATTTATATAGGGCATGGTATTTTCAATGATTTATTGTTTGTACCTCATTTGTTTAATAATTTTCTTTCTATATATCAAGTTACTCATAGTGGAGCAAGAAAGACTATGGAATTTACTCCTGATTTAGTTGTTATCAGAGATTTGGAGAGCAGATAGATAATTGCTACTGTGGTGGTTGATCATGAATCTCGCTTGTATTCCTTTTCATATTTTTTCCTGATGATGTCTTTGATCCTTTGGATGATGATCACACTTCTAGTGTGGATTTTTATTTTGAGGAGAATTTTGGTTACTTGAACTTGAAGTGATCTAGTTCTTGAACCTTGTATTCCATCTCCTCCATCTACTATTGCTACTTCAGATTCTAGTGTTGCTTCTTCAAAATTTTCTAGTGATTATTTGAAGCAGGACATTTATTGTCTTTAAAATTTAGCTTGGGTTGATCTCTTGACAGGAATTTCAAACTTGTTTATAGAGACACATATTAGAGATTTGGGGGACACTATTCATGATATTCATCTTCTCTTTGATGAAGTTGATTCTTCTTCAATTATTGTGAGGAAACACTTTGGCCCTCTTGTTCAATCTCTACATGATCATTCATCACATTTTGACACCAGTGTGGATACTTTGGATCAACATTTGGAGGATACATCTTTAGAGGAGATACTTGAGTCTTTGGATGGTGTTCTACATCAATCTCTAGGAGATTTTGAGTTTTCATTTTCAGCAGTGTGTCCTAGAATGCCTGATTTGATTGTGGGAGCCTTCAGCATCGACATGGAGATACTTGAGAAAAATTCAAATACTTCATACATATTGCACTTTCTTCCTACATATTCCTTTCAGGAGTGGGGAGATGGCTCACATACACCTTTGGTTTTGTTTCTTCCTAAGGGTAGGAACATTGTTCGACGATCATGGACCATCTTCTCCATCCAATTTCGAGCATCTACCATTAGATCTCTTTGGGGGGCTTCTTTGTCCTTCCACTTCATTTCTCTCTCTATTATGGGGGGCGTACTTCCTTTTTGTGGGATGGGGCTTCTTCTTCTTTGGGGGAAATTTAATATGTACATGGGTACCTAACATGGATTCATTTTCCAGGACCCATCATCTTTTGCATCCTCCTAATTTGTGCTTAAGGGGGAGTGTTCCAGTGTAGTTTTTTATTTTCCTAGTAGGTTAATTTATTTTCCCTTAGTCCTAGGTTTTTCCTACACTTAATTAACCTTACTTAGGATAATAAAGTTAGTTTATTACTAGGAGATAAGTATGTGGTGTCACCTCCCTTAAAGGGTGGAACACATTCCACTCTTAGTGGCATCCTCCGCTTTTGGTTGTCTATACTTTCCACTTTTGGTGGTCCATCTCCACCTTTTGTGGTTGATTCCTATTGGTTGGATTTTCCACCTACCTCCTCTCCTAAGTTCTATATAAAATCACTACCTAGCTTGTATTTGCATCCATTCACTCTCTTGCATTGTTGCATACTTTTGCATACATGCACCTTGATGCATGTAGTCATTATTCATGCATCTTTTCTTTGTATCTTTTCAGTTTGGAAGCTCTTAATGCAATTTTGTCACATCCACATTGCATAATCTCTTGGAGTCTTGATTTTCCTTCTTATGTTTTTCTAGTTTATGTAACTTTATTTTCTCTTAAAAAGTTCCTTGGGTTAAATACAATCTATTTCAGATTTCTAACAGTATCAACTTTCTATTCTACTAAATAGGCTCTTGGAGCCTCATGGTCAATGCCCATTCTTGATAATTTTATTTTTGATCTCACAAGGGAGCAAGAAAGCGTAATTCAAATGGTCACTTTGAAGTCTACTAAGCCTCAAGCCCTACTTGTAGGGAATGAAACACAACAAACTTCAAAAGGAGAGAAGAAGAACACTAAAAAGGACAAGGAAGTTAGGAAAGAAGTAAAAATTGAAAACTCCAAAAAATCTTCTCAAAGTAAGTCAATTACTAAGAGAGTTAAATGTGCCTTTTGTAAAAATCTTAGACACAATGAACATCAATGCATGAGGAAACAAATTGATTCTCTACAATATATTCTCAAAAAGAATAATATAGGGCTACCTGATTTTATCAAGGCATCTTCATCAACTCATGAAAATACAAAGGATAAATAGAAATCAAAGGGAAAAGCCTTAGTTGCTATAGCATCTTCATCTCCATCATGGATTATAGACTTTGGTACTTCACACCATATGGGTTCTTTGCATGTCATTTTTTCATCCTTAGATCCATCCATTATGTCCACAATCACCTTAGGTGATGATACTCTAGTATTGGTAAAAGGGAGAGGGTCTGTTGAAGTTGAAGGAGGAACATTTTTAAGTGTTCTAAGTGTTCCTTCACTATCAACCAATCTCCTTTCAATGTATCAAATAGCTCATTTAGGGAAGGGCATGAGAGTACACTTCTCTCCAAATTTAGTTGAGATAAGAGAATTGCAAAGAAACAATTTGGTAGTAATAGGGGAGGAAAATCACCAATCCAGATTATATACCTTCTCCAATTTTTCCATATATATTTGTCCAAAAGAACTACTAACTCATTCAAATGAAGTTAGCAAATTACTGCATGAGTAGTTTGGCCATCTTAACTACCGCTATCTTGAGAAATTATGTCAACATAATATGGTTAAGGTATTACCTAAGTTTAAATTTTTTAAGGGACTTTATGAACGTTGTGCACTTGGAAAACATCAAGAGGCAAAATTTGATAAAGGAAAATCTCATGGAGGGCAACACAAGTTTTAGATCTTGTTCATAGTGATGTTTCAAGGGAATTTCCCCATTTATACTTTACAAAGGCTAGATATGTTCTAACCTTTATCAATGATTTATCACATTTTACATGGGTCTACTTCATTAGGAAAAGATTAGAAGTATTAGAGTCTTTTCAAGATTTCAATGCTCTTGCCAAAAAATAGTCAATAACTATTTTGAGCAGTTTTGCATATCATAGGGGATAGATCTGTAGTGCATAGTTTCTTATACCACCCAACAAAATGGTGTTTCCAAATAGAAAAATAGATCATTGAAAAGAGATGGCTAATTGTATGATTCACTCTAATGGCCTCACACCATGACATTGGGTAAAAGCAGTCAACTGTGCATGTTACATTCAGAATAGAGTTCCTCATAACTCCTTGAAGGGTATCACTCCCTTTGAAGCTTGGAAAGGATGGAAACCAATATTTGATCATTTTAGAGTTTTCATCTCTCATACCATGGCACCCATTCTAAAAGAACATCGCAAGGCTATGGATACATAATCCAAACCTTGCATCTTTGTTGGATATCTAGATGGTGTAAAAGGATATCGCCTAAGTTTCAAGAAATATCTCTTGAAACTATACTTAACACTTCTTAACATATTGTGGACTCACTAGATCCTAATTACAATACTGACGATTCGACTAATTCTCAATAGATTCCTAGTGCAACATTTTCTTCTTATTCCAATTCTCATAGTGATGAAAATGATGAGGGTTCATCTTCATCTAGCTTAGGGATTGCATTAGAAGTTGATTTTTCACCAGACTCACCCACATCTTGAACTCTACACAGGGTAGATACATGGGTAGAAGATCTAGCAAATGAAAGACATTTTCAAAAAAGTTTTCATGGGGGGCCACATGCCTTCTTTGCTTTATTTTTTTACGATAGAAATTTAGAGAGGTATCAGGCATACCTAAGTGGAATATATCTATAGATGAGGAATATGATTCCTTGATTAGAAATCACACTTGGTACTTGACTTCACTTCCTAACAGAAGCAAGACACTTCGATGTAGATGGATATATCGACGTAAATTTGTAGTAGATGGGTTAGTTGATAAATACAAAGCATGGTTGGTTTCCAAGTTTTTTCCATAGGTTGCAGGTATTAACTATACAAAAACCTTTGCACCAGTTGCTAAGATGACCTCGATTCAACTCACATTAGCTATAGATGCAACAGATGGATGGGTTGTACATTATATGGATGCAAAGAGTGCATTTCTTCATGGAGACCTTGAGGAGGAAATCTACATGAAACAACCACCAGGGTTTGTTTAGGATTCATCCTTAGTTTTTAGATAGGAAATCTCTCTATGGCCTCAAACAGACCCCTAGGGCTCGGTATACCAAGATGGATTCATATCTCTTATATTCAAGTTTTACTACTGTCATTTAGATCCTAATGTGTATCTATTGTAGTAGGATGATTCACTATTGATACTAGTTAGATATATGTTGATGATCTTTTGATTACTAAGAGTACTTCATCTGCCATTGCAGCAATGACATCATCACTTGAGGACAAATTATACATGACATAATTGGGTTTATTGCACTACTTCCTTAGCATTGAGATTTCACAATCTACTTTAGGGATCACTCTTGCACAACCTAAGTATACTCTTGATCTACTTGCACAGTTTCACATGACTACTTACAAACCATCTCTGACTCCCTTTCTATCTAGATTCAAGCTTGAGACTTCTTTTACTAGATCATTGGTCGATGCTACTTTGTATTGACAACTTGTTGGTAGTCTTATATACTTGACTCATACCAGGCCAGACATTGCAGGATGTAGTTGGAATGGTTTCAAGACTTATGCAAGAACCTTATGAGCTAGATTGGAAAGCAGCTAAGAGGATCCTTCATTACCTTCATGGTGCTCTTGGGTTTGGGATTCACTATAGAGTTGGTTCATCAGTTGATTTGGATGGTTTTATAGATTCAAATTGGGCTGGTGATACTGAGAATCATAAGTCCACTTCAAGTTACAATTTTTCACTTGGTTTAGGTCCTATCATTTGGTTTAGCAAGAAGGAGAATGCTATTTCTATATCATCCATAGAGGTAGAGTTTAGGGGGGTTGTTAACTTAGCTACTACAGCTATATGGATTCATGGCATTCTTTTTGAGTTTGGTATTCCTTCACTCAACCCATAGTCATCTATTGTGACAACCAAAGTACCATTCAAATATGCAGGAATCTGGTTCATCATCAATGAACCAAACACATAGAGATTCATATGAATTATATTCAAGAGTTTATTTATGGATAGATCATTGACTTAGTCTTTTTCTATTCTTTAGAGCAAGTTGTTGACATTTTCACCAAACCCTTTACTGAGAGAAAGTTCATTCATCTACAAGAACTTCTTGGTGTGCATTCTACATCAACAACATCATCTTGAGGGGGGCTTTCTATCCTTCTTCACATCTTATCTCTCTTTTGGAGGTAGTTTTTCCCAATGGGTTTTCTATCTTACATCATTTATGAGAGATTGCATTGTACATGGGTACCTTATCAGGCTTCATGGCCAAGACCCATTTCTTATGCATTGTACATGGGTACCTCATAGGCTAGTAGTCAAGACCCATTTCATTTGTGCCCACCTAAGATATTCTTAACAGGGGTGTTAGTGTATATATTTAAAACACTTAGTCTGTAACCCTAGTTAGGAGTCCATCTAGTTAGGAACCCATCTACTTAGAATCCTTGACACTTGTTCATACAAGGTGTCAAATTGGTTAGGAGTTTCATAGAGGTGTTGACATAATTTTGACACTTCACGCTACTTTAGTGGTAGGAAACTCACCACCACTCCATGTGTGATTCCTATCATCATTTCATGAAGGTCGGGTTCCCTTTTACTCCTTTATATATATGTTTGGTTTACCTAATACATTGGTCGACTTTATGCAATCTTGTTTCATTTGTGCGTATTTATAATGTCTAATATTTTCAATATTTTACACACTCTAACTCTTAAATCAAACAATATTTTAGGTCACTTGCATAACACTATGAAACATCTATAAAACACCTCCAATTTGGAAACATGAGCATGAGTTGCATATTACTACTTGATTGAGTGTTGTCATTGATGTCGACATTGTTATGATTAGCCTAGTATGATTTGGAAATGCTACTAAAGATATGTGTACAGAATAAGTTGGTCCGACAAATATGGTTGTACATGATATTAACTAAGTGCTTGTACTGACTGTGTTGTGGTTCAGTGCGTCAGTTTTGGGGTCCACACTCCACCGCACTAAGTGATCTCACTCTTTGTTTTTAACCATGGTTTAAAGTCTATCAAATTCAGGTAAAATCAATATTATGTGATGTTTTGTGAAATAGTCTAGAAGATATCATTGACAGAGCTTAGTTATGTGTATCATAGTTATTTCTCTGTGATGAGCCTAGTTTTTGGTCTAGTTTTGGGTAGAATCTATAGTTTATTTGTTGGTTGATGTCATGAACTTTGATGATTAAATGTTGGTATTTGCATAATGTTTCCCTCAAACCATTGAAATTTGACATTATCCTATCTCTACAAGCTTTAATGACATTTGGCATATTATGTGGGTTAACTATATTGATTTCGCATGTGATTAATGAATGATTCTTAGAGTGGTTATAGATGTGCAGTTATTATGCGTACTGACCTTGCCATGCAAATTTAATACACCAAGTTGAGGAAGACACCGCTAGCTAGGCATGCACCATAATGTCTAGCTGAGGAATCACTCCAAGTCAAAGGTAGCTGATGGAAAAAGATTCTTCATGCAACTAAACGTAACCGTCTTGTAGTGGACCTTAATGATTGAGCATGCATGGTCATTACCATTTTGTTGGATCTACATATGGACTTGCATGTTTGACCAGATTCCATGCATGTGTAACCGCCATCGCTCCACTTTCCCCTGTTTTCCCTAAATGGCGTCCTCCCAGTCGTGGAGTTGACTACCTTGTTTAGTTGTAGTATAAATAATGATTTTGTGCTCCTTCTTCAAAAGTTGCATGATTTGATATTGTACTCTCATCCTCCAGTTTCAGTGATACAAATACATTACTCTATTGTATGGATGATTTACAGTGAATAAAATAAATTTTTGAGTTCAAGCACTTGAGTTATTATTAGTTTAGAGGATACTCATCCAAGGGGGCCCACTTGGTGAGTAATCTATCTTATTAGTTTAGCATTAGTTTAGTATTACTTGTTGTTTAGTACTTAGTTAGAAATCTGGCATTGACTGTTCCTGTAGCCACTAGAATTACATTCTGTGATTGGTCCTACATCCAAAGCAAACAGAGTAGTGTCATGTTCATTGCTCAGATTTTTATTCCTATTATGCATTTCAGTTTAGCATAGTCGTTGATTGATATTCAACATTTTTCTCTTTCCCTTTCAAACAATTTACTTTCAGTATTGTGTTTCTTAGCTATAGAATGCAATGGCTACTTTGAGTTCCTATTGCACATATTGTGCTAACCCACCCATTTCAAGTTCACATACCTGGGTTGACAAGTTAAATGCACCATCATGATGATTGAGATAGCTATTCATGTTAGATGTCCAATCTCTAAGTCATGGTTGTAAAGGCTTAGTTATTAAAATCATTGTAGGAGGCCAACATTTTTGGTGTTGTTGCTGAGGCTGGTGTCAAGCTAGGGAATCTTTTGGAGTCATTGGTAGTTTTCCTTGCTAGAGTGTTTCTGGAAGTTATTCTTAGTATATCCTCATTTAGGAAGTAATGACCCCCCCTTATTCGTTACTGATTCTTTGTGTGAGCTTACTGATAGTGAGTGATAGAGCATGCATAGAGGAAGGAGAAGGGATGCTTATGGGAGATTCCTTCCTAACAATCCTAATCCACTCTAGCGAGTTGAATATCAGAACCTACCAGAAGAAGAAGAAGAAGAAGAAGAAGAAGAAGAAGAAGAAGAAGAAGAAGAAGAAGAAGAAAATTCATGACCCTTTGTTGATGCATATCCTGATCTAACTAATTCTGAAGTCACCTCTGAAGATCAAAATCAGCTTGAGAACCCTTTTGCTTTGGAACAACATCAAGCAAGCATGGGTGATGTAAATAGGAATAGACCTAACCAACCAGCTTTTCTTTTCCCCATTGCCCATCAAAATGAAGTTGACAACATCAAGAACATTCCTACCTCAGCACTCCCAAAGTTTTATTGACTTTTCACAGAAGATCTTGATACCTTCTTATTTGAGTTTGATATACTTTGCAAGAGTTATGATTATACTATTGATGCCCATAAGCTTAAGCTATTTCCTACCACTCTAAAAGAGGATGCATTAAGATGGTTCATGAGCCTAGGAAGAGATATTGTGGAAACTTGAGAAGATATGAATACAAAATTCCTTGAGAAATACAAGGAATATTGCAAGGGCAGTGACATGAGAGGAGGTGACATTTTCAAGATGCAACAAAAGGAAGATGAGAGCCTAGAATATTACATTGCAAGGTTCTTGTTTTTTCTGCAAAGTCCCCACACCATGCACTTAATGAGGACTCAAAAAAGTTGTTTTTCCTGAGAGGAATCAATGACAGCTACACTGATGCCTTGGACCTCATGGAAGGAGGAGATATCTCTCAAGATCCTTGGGAGGATATCAAGAAAATATGCCAGAATTACTCTAGGGCAGCTTCAAAGAAAGGGAGAGCCTATCAATCTTCCATGGGTAAGTCAACTACCGATGGAGTTTCAAGAATGGAGATCACTCATTTGCTGGAAAACTTCAAGCAAGACATTATCAACAATCTAGCTACTCAACTAGATACGCTTCAGGCCAAGAAGAAGCAAGAGGAGGAAGAGGCAATGTTGACAGAGTATTTCCCCCACTGTAGACAAAAGAAGAACGATTGCAAATGTAAGATGCTAGCTAATCTTGAAAGCAAGCAGGTTTCACCTGAGTTCAAGCCAATTCAGATTGAAGAATACCAAGTCTACTATGTTGCACAAAGGAATCCTTGGGCTCCAACACAAGGTATGCCACCAGATCCACTATCTTATGTTGGACCATATTTTAACTCCTATTCATCTAGTAACCAATGGTAGCCCCCATATCCACCAAGTTATGGAGGATATCCACCACAGCCTTGGAGTAACCCTCCAAATGCTTGGCCCAATCATCAGAGTTCTCCACCCCAATGGCAACAACCTTAGGGGAATTGGAAATAATTTCAAGGGCACTGGCAACCACCTCCAGGAAATTGGAAGCAAACAAATCAATGGAGAGGACAGCAATGGCCTACTCAGACAACTAGTTACATGCAACCACCTTCTCAGCCCCAATGACTTGCTATAATGCCTCCACTTGCTAATCCAAGCTCATAATGCACCTAAACCTACTCAGCTACCAGCTCAGGCCACACCCAATCCAAATAACAAACTACAACAGTAGCCTGCATATTTTGCTAATTCAAATCAATTCCATGCATATGCTGTGAGTGTAAGTGATATCCACCTACGTTCAAGAACCACTCTACTAGCCCCTTCCAAGCCCATCATTACTGAGATTCCTAAGGAAGAGGAGGAGGAGCCTCTGAATGACTCTATTCATCCAAATGCACCTAAAAATCCTAAACCATTCCAAGCCAAGCAGATCGAGCAAGAACCACCATTTCCTTAGATATTAGAAGTTTTCAAGAAGAAAGAAGAAAAGGAGGATACCACCTTTGATATCTTGGATCAGCTGAAGCATATATGTGTTTAGATACCCCTATTTCATGCCATGAAGGATGTTCCAATCTATGGCAAAGCAATGAAAGAAGCTTGTCTCAAGAAGCCAAGTGGGAAAAAGAAAGACCCAACTACAACTGGTTCATGTGGTGGGCCAACTAGCTGACATCATGTTGGGAAAAGTGACTATTCCCAAATATAATAACCTAGGCAATCCTGTGGCAATAGTTGTCATAAACGAGATCCAAGTGAAGAATTCTCTGATTGATTTAGGGGAAACAATCAATGTAATGACAAAAGACATCCTGCAGCAACTAAACATTGCAAGTATCAGATCTACTCCTATTGTCCTACAGCTTGTTGATAGCTCTACTGTTAAGCCTGATGGTGTAGTGGAGGATCTTGTGGTAGTTCTAGACTCCTGGGAATACCCAACATATTTTATGATTCTTTCTCCTAAGGCTACACTAGGTGGGTATCCCATCATTCTTGGAAGGCCTTGGTTAGCAACTGTACTAAAAATTTTGTTCTTTATCCACCTGTTCAGCCATCTCATGATGAAGATAATCCCGTATGGCCACAAGTTGGTGAAGAGGCCGAGGAAGTTAATTTTGTGGCACAACTTATGATGCTAGGAAAAAGATCTTTCATGCAGCTCCAAGATGAGGATGAAGTTTTGGATAACATCATTCAAAACCATTGTGAAGTGGAGGAAGCATCATCTTTTACTTCGGTCAGGACACTTCTTTCTGCTCTTCCTGCAGCCACTGTTCCTGCAAACGGTCTTCCTGCAGATGATCTTCCTACAACAAATCTTCCTACAGCCACTATTCCTACATACAAACTTCCTGCAGTAATAGGTATATTCCATACATTGTTTTTGTATGAACTAAAGGTACCATGTATTAATGAAGCAGCCATGATAGAGTTAACTACACAAGTCTAGGTGTCAGAAGGAAGATATATGAATGTTAATAGTAAATTGAATGAAGAACAACAATTGTTATTAGTGAACCTATTAAGGGCCCATCAACATGCATTTGCATGGGATTATCATGATATGAAGGGACTGGATCCTAAACTTTGTACACACAAAATTTAAATATCAAAGATAATTGCACTCTAGTAAGATAACCACAAAGAAGAATTAACCCTGCACTAAGAGAGATTGTGAAAGGAGAATCATAGAAATTACTAGATGCAGGATTTATCTACCCCATTTCAGATAGTCAGTGGGTGTCTCCATTAGTGATTGTGCCCATGAAAGGAGGGAAATGGTGAATTTGTGTTGATTATAGGTAACTTAATGCTACCACCAAGAAGGATCACTTTCCTTTACCCTTCATTGATCAAGTTTTGGACACACTTGCAGGAAAGCAATACTTCTCTTTTCTAGATGGATTCAGCGGCTACAACCAGATCCAAATTGCACTAGAAGACTAGGAGAAGGATACATTTACTTGTCCATGGGGGACCTATTCCTATTCAGTACTCCCATTTGGCTTATGCAATGCACCTGCAACTTTCTAGAGGGCAGTCATCAGCATATTTTGAGACATTTCTCATGATTGCATGGAAATCTATATTGATGACTTCACCACTTATGGTGTTGATTTTGATCAAGCATTGGAAAATGTCAAGTGAGTCCTACAGAGATTTGAAGATCAAAACTTGTCCTTAAATAGTGAAAATTGTTTCATGATGATGCAAGAAGGTGTAGTTCTTGGCCACTAAAACTCCCACAAGGGAATTCAAGTAGATCCTGCAAAAATTGAGGTAATCACAAATCTTCCTACACCTGCAAAACAGAAGGATGTTAGGAGTTTCTGGGGTCATGCAGGATATTATAGGTGTTTCATCAAAGATTTCAGCAAGGTAGCAGCACCATTGTATACCCTTCTCACAAAGGATGTTGAATTTCAATGGATTGAAGCTTGTGACAAGGCAACTTTGACTCATGCTCTTCTACTCAAGGGACCTAATTGGGAGCTTCCTTTCCACATCCACACTGATGCATCAGATTATGCCATATGGTCTTAGGACAGAAAGAGGGAGCTGTTGAAAATGCTATTTACTTTGTCAGCAAAAATTTACAAGGAGCTGAATTCAATTATACAATGATAGAGAAAGAGATGTTGGCAGTAATCTATGCATTCAACAAATTCAGACATTACATAACAAGCTACCAAATCTTTGAGCACACTAATCATGCAACCATTAGATATATCATGAATAAACCTTTCATCAAAGGAAGATTGGCAAGATGGTGATTGTTGATGCAGGAGTTTGATATAACCATTGTGGATAAGCCAAGGAAGGCCAATGTTGTTGCAGATTTTCTTTCAAAACTCACTACATCAGAAGACAATTATCCCATAGATGACTCTTTTCCTAAAGAGCATCTATTCTCCCTCAGTGTACAAACACTCTAGTATGTTGACATAGCCAATTACTTGGTCACATGTAGAGTTTCTTCTCACTTCTCCCCAAAAGAGAAAATGGCACTTATTGAAAAAACTTTTCCTTTCTCTTGGATTGTTAGATGTTTATTTTATACTGGACCTGACCATGTCATGAGGAGATGTGTGAGAGAAGATGAGACATATGAAATCTTGCATGCATGTCACAAAAAACCATGTGGAGGAAAATTTGCAGCCAAAAGGACAGCAATGAATATTTTGAACACAGGGTATTACTGGCCAACACTCCACAAGGATGCAAGAAGGTATACCCAAAAATGTGATAGATGTCAAAGGATGGGCAGACCAACCAGATCTAATGAAATGCCACTTTTCCCTCAGGTATTAATCACACCCTTTGACAAGTGGGGATTGGATTTTGTGGGACCAATTGACCCTCCATCAAATGGTAAGTCTTATATATTGGTATGCACTGATTATGTGACAAAATTGGTAGAAGTTAAAGCCATGAAACATGCAAGAGATAAAAAAAGTTGAAGAATTTCTTTAAGAAGAGATTTTCACAAGATATGGAGTCCCAAGAGAAATAGTGACTGATCAAGGGCCACAATTCACATCAACTCTTGTTGCAGCACTAGTGAATGAGTACAATATAAGGCACATGAAGTCTACTCCTTATCACCCCCAAGCTAATGGCCAAGTTGAGGTGACCAACAAAGAAATTGAAGTCATTCTAACTAAAATAGTTGCTATCCATAGAAAGGATTGGGAAAATAGGTTATCAGAAGTTGTTTGGGCCTATAGGACAACCTGGAAAACAACTACAAGCTTCACGCCATTTGAGTTGTTGTATGGAAAGACAACTATGATGTCAGTTGAATTTCAACATAAGACACTGCGAACTATAGTAGATTTTGGGATAAATATTTCTAGCGCACAGAGAGAAAGAATCAAGTAGCTAAATACTTTTGATGAGATAAGAAGAGAAGCCCTGCAACATACATAATTAGTGCAGAATCAGAGGATCAAGTGGCATGACAAATTTATCAGGGACAAGAAATTCAAACTAGGAGATTGGGCCTTGCTCTATGACTCAAGATACCAGGACAATGCAGGAAAATTGTACACAATGTGGCTAGGACCATACGAAGTTGTTGAGGTCTTTCCTAATGGAGTTTTTCAGCTTACTACCATTGACCCTGTCAGATTTAAATTACTTGTCAATGGTCATCGCCTCAGATTATACCACAATTCAGCTTCCAAAGAAGAGTTCCTGCAGCAATTCATCCAGCATTCAGCACCATACCTTCTTGCAGCTGAAGGAAGTGGACCTAGTGTCCCTCCTTCTGGATAATTAAGATACGTACTTTTCATAATAAATACTTTCACTTATGTGGAAGTCCATTTCTTCATCCATCCACCCATCCATTACCGCATTTCTCTCTCTTCCATCACTTCATTCCACCTCACCTCATTTCACTTCATTTATTGCTTAATTTATTCTCCAAAAAAGGCGAGTGTTACTTTATTCACGATGTTTGCAACAAATCTTCCACACATTCATGTATGTGTGCATTAATTACTATCTTTAATCATCTTTTAAGTGCGTTCATTTAATCATTGTACGTTAATATAGATATTCACATAAATGTCATTATTACCAGTCAATTGCCACTCCCATCTCACATGTGCAGACACATGTCCAAATTTAGGTTGGGGGAGGGGAAAGAAAAAGATGCAAATATTTTGTGAATTTATTGCCCACATGTCAAATCATATTAGGTTGCTTCAGAAAATTTAAAATGAGTTGATTTGAAATCCAAGTGAGAGGATGGCTTGCATGTGTGAAGTAACAATAACTGCAGCCGCCATTTCTTCCTATCATAATTTCTCTTTATCACTCCTTTTCTTTCCATTATTACCCTATCATAATCTTGAGTTGCAAGCAAGAAGGGAAAAAAAACAAAGGAAATTCAGTCGACACTAGTACTAAAAATTTAGCAGGTTGGTATTGGAATTTAGCAGATATTACAGGAAAGTGCATTTGATTTTTAGACGGGGATTGCAGGAAATAAGTTGCAAAGCATTTGTTTGATTACAGACAATGGGAGGTGGGTTAATTCAAAATGAACCCACAGTGCATGATATTTTACTGCAGGATGCATAGTGCCTGGCAGAATTTAGAAATTGTGGATGGTTAGATTACTTCTTGAAGCTAGATGGCTTTGATTAAAGCATTTCCCTTGAATTTTCCTAGACATTTTCAGAAGGAAAAGCCATCGTAAAAGAGTTGGAAGTGTAAGATTTGATGAAAAACAAATCTATTAAGCCCAAGAAACCTGCATGCAAAAACCTGTCACAAGGAAGAAATTTGTAGGAAACAAAACAAGGGTTTTGCTCTGACAATATGCAAGAATGTATTATCAGACTGAAAAAAGAACATCAAGAATTGAATACAATACAAGAGATCAATCCTTATAAAAGGAGATCAAAACGGAAAGGAAAACCTAACCCTAAGGAGAGTGCATTTAATAATTAATATTAATTATTAAATGACTAATATATGTGCATAAAGTGAAGTCTTAAGAGGAGAGTAAAGTTAAATAATTACTTTACTCTAACACCCCCCCTTAAGATGAGTTACAATGCAGCAAAGGGTCCCGGCAACATGGCCTGAATAGGTACCCGAATACAACAAAATCTCTATAAAGCGGAGTAAAGGAGAAAACCTAGTGGGAAAAAACTCCTCTCCAAAAAGAGATAAAGAAACATGCTGAAAAAAACATGAAGGAAGGAAGGAAGGCCTCACTGAGACCCCCCAAGGACAACTTCCTTCACTCCAAGCATGGAGCGCAACTGAAGATAGCGCGGAGATGCCAAAGGTTTAGTGAAGATGTCTGCAACCTGCTCCTCTGTAGGAATGTACTCCAAGATGAGAGAGCCATCCTGAATCAACTGCCTGATGAAGTGCATGTGGATTTCAATGTGCTTTGTCCGCTGATGCTCCACTGGGTTGCATGAAATGTGAATGGCACTCTAATTGTCACACCAAAGAATAGTGGGACTATCTGGAGGAAACCCAAACTCTGTCATCAACTGCCGAAGCCATAAAACCTCCTGACTGACTAACACTGTTGCACGGTACTCAGCCTCTGTAGATGATAATGCAATAGCATACTGCTTCTTGCAAGACCATGTGATAGGACTAGAACCAAGGCAAAAAAGAAAGCCAGAAGTAGACTTCTGATCGTTGACATCACCAGCCCAATCGGAGTCAGTGAAGCCAATGATGTGAGGGGATCCTGAAGTGTAGTGAATGCCATAATGAGTGGTGCCCCAAATGTACCTCAAAATATGTTTGACTGCTTGCTAATGGCTCTCATGAGGGTCATGGGAAAACCAAGAGACAAGGCCAACCGCAAAGGAAAGATCAGGACGAGAATGTGTCAGGTACAACAAACTACCAACCAACTGCCTATATAAAGTTGGGTCTACTGAAGGAGTAGAGCAAGTGGAAGACAAAACAACACCTGACTAAAATGGAGTGGGGGTAGACTTGCAATCAAGCATGCCAAATCGCTGAAGCATATCAAGAGCATACTTCTCCTGAAATATGGAAATCCCATCTGAAGACTGAATAACCTGAACACCCAGAAAGAAGTGCAGGAGACCAAGATCTGTCATCCCAAACTACTCCATCAAGGCTCTCTGAACACTCTGAATCATGGAGGATGAGCTACCTGTAAGGATGAGATCATCTACATATAGCACAAGAATCAAAAGATCACCCTCCTGACGTTGAATATACACTGTGTGATCGGAATGACAGCGTGTGAAGTGAGAGGAAATCAAGAAAGAGTCCATCTTCTCATACCAAGCCCAAGGGGCTTGTTTGAGACCATACAATGAACGCCGAAGTCTGCAAACCAAAGAAGTGTCCTGCACAAATCCTTGAGGCTGCTCCATATAGATCTCCTCATGTAGGTCTCCATGCAAGAAGGCACTCTTCACATCCATCTAAAACATTGTCCATCCCTGTGAAGCTGCAAGTGAAAGTACAAGGCATATAGAGTTCATCTTGACGACATGAGAAAAGGTCTTAGAGTAGTCAATACCCTCTACGAGAAACCAGCATGGCAACAAAGGCGTGCCTTATACTTATCAATAGAGACCATCTGCTGACATACTTGATGCAGTGCCTTGCTTGTGAACCAACTTTCTTTTACATAGGAGAGGACAAAGATCAAAGTATGATTCTTCATCAAAGAAGAATGCTCTCATCATGGCCTATCCCCTCAAGGTGACACATCACCCCGTCGAAAACTTTGAGGATCATCGAAATGGCATGACTCAAAAGACTAGAACAGAGATGTAGAACCGCAGAGTATGGCCAGTATCTAAGATCACGCCAAAGAACCCGGTATCAGCGGTGACGTAAGGCCCGCAAACGGAGACGAACAGTGTGAGTGGTGGAGAGGGTGGATCATCATCTACATCATCCTCAAGAGATGAAGAGGGAGGAGTAGGCAATGAGGGAGAAGCTGGTGATGGAGAATCCATCTGAGGATAGCGCTCATCAAACTAGACATCCCGCCGAAACAAGACCTCTCTAGAATCAAGATCAAACAACCTATACGCCTTAACATCCTCACAGTAGCCAACAAATATGAGTGGTCGGCTCTTCCTCTCCATGGCTTTCTACTGAGCATCAGGAATAAATGCCCAAGCCTTACTACCAAAAACTCAGAATGTAGAAACATCAGGCTTGACATGGGTCCAAGCCTCCTTAAGAGTCATATGTCGCAATGCCTTATGAGGTATCTGATTCTGAATAAAATTGGCACAATTGATTGCCTCAGCCCAGAATGAAGAACTCATAGCTCGAGACTGTATCATACAATTTTCCATCTCCCGTAAGGTTCTATTTTTTCTCTCAGTGACACCATTCTGCTGAGGGGTGTAAGGGACTGTAAACTGATGTTGTAAACCATGCTCAGTGCAAAAATCTGTAAAAGCTTGATTAACATATTCCCCCCCATTATCTGTGTGTATCCTCCTAATAGAAAGTCCAGATTGCTTCTCCACAAATGTCTTAAAAATCTTGAATGAGTCAAAGACATCAGACTTGTACTTAAGAAAGTACACCCATGTACGTCTGGAGAAGTCATCAATAAAAGTGAGCACATAGCGGGCCCCTGAAAAGGAAGGAGTCGAAAAGGACATAAGATCACTATGTACCAACTCTAGGGGTGCCCTAGCACGAGTGGCTCGACCCTTAGGAAAAGGATCTCAATGATGTTTGCCAAGAACACAACCTCGACATACACCATCAGTACAAGAAATCTGTGGGAGCCCAATCACAAGTGCCTAAGTACTCATATGTTGTAGATATCTATAATTGACATGGCCAAAACGCTCATGCCAAAGCCTGCTCACTGAATCTACATGTGCTATAAGAGAGGAACCAACGGTCAGATCAAAGCCATCAAATGCGTATAAAGCGTGATCGCGAGAATCCACTCGATATACAACCAAATTCCGGGATCATGTAGAAGGTCTCGAATAACCACATCATGTGGTGAGAACTCAACTGTCTTACCAGAGCCAGAGTGGAAAATCTGATAAACAGATAGAAGGTTTGTCGAAATGTTAGGAACCAGAAGCACATCCTATAGACAACCACCATCCAATGAAACAGTACCTGAACCCTGAACTGAAAGTTGTGCTGAGTCATCAACTGCAATATGTTTAGTGCCTCTAGGGGCAAGAGCAGTGACCAAATCCTCTATGTGTGTCATATGGTGAGAGGCACCAGAATCTAGAATCCAAGTGGATTTTGAGGACAATGCTCGTGCAAAAAGAGCATGACCTTTCCCTGTGGGCTGTGAAGGAGGCTGAGGTGCACTGATATTATGTTGTTGCATGGCTTCCTCCAAAGCCTCTAAACATTTCCAACACCTGGAAATTGGATGTCCTTCCTTGCCACAAAAACTGCAAGGATCTCCGAATTTCTTCTTAGTCTTGGAGGAAGACTCACCAGACATCGAAGATTTGCCCTGTGTAGAATTCAACTGTGCTTTTGAATCAGAATTAGGTGGTGGCTTGGAGGGATTCTCACTAGCCCCTGAATCTTTCTTAGGCTTCAGTTTCTGCTTCTGTTTTCCTTTGGAGGACTAGGCTACCAATGCTTGGTTCTGTGAACCTGAAAGTGAATCCAACTGCTTGAGCTTGGCTTGCTCATGAGTCAGATGATCACAAAAGACCTCAAAAGAAGGCATGACATGTCGAGCACCCAAGGCATCCATGGTGGAATAGAAGGTCGAAGAGAAGATCTGAAATGGACCCCGAAGCTTGGAGAGAATTAGGAAGATGCACTCTGTATCAGTCTTAACTTTTCCACAACCCTGCAAGATAGATCTTTGTTGTTTGAACTTCATC
>VDFB02058242.1:684710058-684960474 GCA_007258455.2 Sequoia sempervirens
GGGTTCATCATTTTGTTTCATTATGGTGAACCTATTTTTCTTCATTTCAATTTATAGTGGTCTAGTGCCTAGTTTTATTGCGTTTTGGCCCTTGATCACCATCAGGTGCAAGGGTTTGAATCCCTCATGGGGAAAACTTTCCACTAGTGGCATGCAGGAGTTGCTGCTTCACCACCAATCACCACCCCAGTTGGTAGATTTGATAGTTTACCACCTAAATTAGTGGCTCAATCTAGTTTCTTAGACGAAAAGTTGCCTGCCTACCACTATGGGGACACTAGGCCTCATTTGATGCTCTAATTCAATAGTTTTTTGGGAGACATAAATTTTCATCTTTGTATCAAATATTTGACTTCTTGTAGTCATTGGAAATATGGTTTTATGTACATTTAAATGGTATAGGTCACATTATCAAATTTTTCTATTGATAAAATTTATTTCTTATTGAATTCAAATCTCTCCTTTTGATCTCTGAGCTCATAATTTTTTTCTTGTTTATCCATTTTTTTGCAATTATTACAATATTAGAAAAGTATTGAGGAGCTCTTAAAATATATCCATGCAATTTTTCTAGATTCAACCCTAAGTATCTTTATTTCATTTTTTACAAATGTCATATTCTAATTGATAACTTAGACATCCTAACACTTGGACAAGTTTTGTCTTTTTTGGGGGCTTGATTTTTAGCATTCATCTTCTTTAGAAGTTTATAATTGCTATTAAAGGTTGATGTTTGTAAATTTGGAGATCTATCTTAGTTCATTATAGATTTTGCATTTTATCCCTCTCCAATCAATTTGAAAAGGGGAAACTATAAGAAATGGAGAGATGGTATTTTGAAACATCTTCATTGGCTTCATCTTTTTTCACATTTGTATGGTCTTGTTCTCCAACTGAGTATCCTTGCAAGAAATTTATTTGGATAGATAAAAAGGAACATATTATGAGAGTGATTGGTGTACGTGTTTATTTGAACACTTGGAATTCCATTGAATACCTTGAGAATTTGGGAGATATATTGAGATTGTGATACATAGCCATTCCCAAATGATCCTATTTTAGATTTTTCTTATACATCTTTATGATTCAAATAATATACCAAATGACTATGATACTCTTAAGGAGTTTATTTTATGAATCAATTCACATATTCAAAAGATGAGGATGATGAGGATTTTTTAGATTATCCTTATTCTCCTATAGAGACATTTTTTGATCCTTCATCTTCATTGATCCCTAGTGCAAAATAATTAATCATGACCCCCTTAATTTCTTCTATTTTAGAGATTACTTTATTTCAATAGGACCATCATTATCTTTCAAATTCAACTTTGTGGGGTGCTTACTTGATAGGTATATCATATCATTTTGTGAGTCTCATTTTATATATTTGGAGGGAACAATTGAGGATATTCTTCTCCTCTTTAATGATAGTCATTGCACTATTATTTTCAAACCATCATTTTCTTTTGATATTGTTTTTCATGAGTTTCCACATAGTATTGATTTTTATCTTCTTTGATTAGGGTACCACCTGATTTTGTTGTGGCATACTCTAGCATGGAGACACTTGAGCAATTTTAATAGACACATATCATGAGACTTATTCCCTCATATCTCTTCTTGTATTTGGAGTTTCCTCTACATCCACCATTGGCTTTATTTTTTCCTAAATGGAGGCATGATTTTTGCAAGCATTGGATTGTATTTTATGTTCAAGCATTCACCATTAGAAAAATAGCTACTTCATTATGGGTGGATCTATAGTCTCACTCTTTATCTCCCATGGGGGATATCTATTATATTTTTTTCATGGATGTAGTACTTTGGGGATCATTTTGAGTCCTAAATTCATCAATTCTTCCATCATTTGTACATTAATTATTTTATTGCATTCTCTCTTTTGGAGATGGGTTTCTTCTCACAAGGTTTTTCTCTTTACTCCATTTGTGAGAAATCATACTTAAATGGGTACCTAAAATTGACTAATAGTTGGGATGCATCTTTGCACTATTGCATTTTTTACTTCATCCTTCTCCCCAAGTTTCACTTAAGGGGGGTTTTTGGTGTGAATGGGGTTTATTACCTAACTAGTTCACCTAGCAGGTCCTATTCACACATGTTCATATATTAAGTTTACTTAGGGGTCTAAGAATATTTCTATGTCTTTAGTTGTCATGTGATCTTATCTTATCTTATCACTAGTTGTCTGATGTCATAGGATTTAGACACTTGTCACAATCTTGTCTTGTCATATATCTCAACCTTTCTTGTATAAGAAAGGCCTCATACAGATTATGTAATGTAGGGGTATGTAATATAATTGATCTATTTTTTTTATCATTGTACATTATTGCATTCATATCAAACAATCTGTCCTCTTTCTCTACTCTCTTGTGAAAGCTATCTTTAGTTTTGCAGTTGATCTTGGGGTATGCGGGCTCACTAAATTATCTCTTACATTATCATTTACAATTATTTATTTTCTATTTTAGTTTAACAAACATAGGAAGTTTGTTTAAATCATGTGCCCATATATAATATACATGATTGATACTGTAGTGGAAAATGTACACCTTTAAATTTTCACTCTATGTTTGGGTCCCTTAATTAATTGGACTTAGTTAAGCATCAAATTGGCCCAATTATACATTTAAAATCCTAATTAATCTTGTTTTCTGAAATGGAAAATTGTATTAAACAATTTCAAACATTAATTAAATTGCCTTGGAAGTTGAGTGTCCTAGATTTAGGTCCTAGGACCCATTCACCCAAGGGAGAATGGGTCCTACTTAAGTTGAGGATCTAAATTTTTAATATGTTTTTGGCAGAATTTTCATGATTCAAATTCAATTTTCAATTGTTGGCCTTTGATGTTTAATTGTCACGAAATTAGAAAATTACCTATAAATACAAGGTCTTTTATCAATTCAATATCTAGAATCTAGAATCAATCTAGAAATTTTATGAAAGAATTCCAAGAGAAAAAAATATTGCCAAAGGTGTTGAAGAGTAGATTTATCAGTCTTCTACAACAGTTTTCAAGATCTCAAGCATCATGTCAAAGTTACTTGCATCTATACATGTTTTTGAAGCTAATATTGTGATGTAGGTTTCAAGCATTTAGGAATCAATTCAAGCATCAAGATCAACATCCAATTAAGCCATTTCATGCAAGATCAAGACCTTGGAGAGATGTGTTAGATTTCAGTCCTCTAAGGATCTCCATTGAAGGGTTTAGTGAGTTGCAACAAACTAGTGTTTCATTTTATTTCAAGGTTTAATTATCAAAACGGGGTTTGACCAAGGAAAACCCCCATTCACAAAAAACAAACAATTTTCCCTCTCTGTGTATGTGTATATTTGTAGGTGAAGAAAGATCGAAGATTGATCAAAAGTGAAATTTTGCAAAGTTGTCATCAAAGTTGTCAAGCCATTGAAACTCACTTGTATAATTTATTTTTGACTTTCTAACTATGAGATCTGGAGGAATCGAGAGTGTAGATCCAGGAGAAGAGGACTATCAAAACCGATTTTTGATCCCTATAGCAGGACCTAATTTCCCTAGGGAAAATCTATCCTAGGAGGACCGTCAATAACAACTTTTGGTGACTGGTACACATCAACTTACCCTTCTCAGATTTGCCGGAAGTTTGTTGTTTCTGATTATTTTATTATTTAAATTAATGATTCAAGTTTCATATTGCATAATTAAGTTAATTTACTATTTTTATTTTTTCTCCCCAAAGTGTTGTTTTAGGCAGATTTACCTCATCTTGCATAAGGAAAACAACAAGATCTCCATTAAGGTTGACTCACCTAAGGTTTAAGTCAATCTTACCTTTGGGGATCTATTTTTCCTAATTAAATAAGAAAGATAGTCAACATTATCCCATATTTATCATCACCCACACATTTTTCTTTTGTTTCATTTTGGTGAGCCCGACCTATTGTACATCTAATTTTTTTGAAATTGGAGTTCATCAAAACCCTAGTTCTAGGATTTGAAATAGTTTGCATTGCATTACATTAGTTTGAATTTCATTTAGGGTTGTTAAAATTGCATTAGTTTTCATCTCATTTAGGGTTTTAAATTTGCATTTTGCATTGTTTAAAATCTAAAAAAAATTATGCATATTACATTGATTTTGTATAGTACTTGCATATTAGTGTGTTTTCAGTCATTTACATCAAAAAATTGATTCTAAAAATCATATCTCAAAAAGTGTCACTTTGTTCAGCATTTGTCACTAATTTCAATTACATTAGGACACCTAAATTTGGAAAGTTATGTCACTGAAACCACAGTTGCAACCTGAAACTGGAAATTCAAATATTAAGCAAGAAATTCAAACTTTGATTTTTCAGAACCCTATCCTAGGGACCCATTCACCCTAGGTGAATAGGTCAAGATGTACTGTGTTTTGTTTCAAATTTTGGGCATTGTTTTATCTCCGTTTGCTTCATTCTGTGCTGCTTTTAAATCTGTGTTTCAGTTTTAGAAATTAGAAAATTCTATAATTGTTTGCATTAGGTTCAATTGGTCAAATCAAGTGCATTGTTTGAAATCAAAATTGGCATTAAAAAATATCATTTTTTGGTTTTTTCATAGCATAATCAATAGATTATCTTGTTTCAAATATGAAAATTGCAATTTATCATTTTACATACTTGCAATACACTTCATATTTTTGGGTGTTTATTAAATTTGTTTATTGCCTATTCTCCATTTTGGGTGCACTTAGGTTTGGTGAAACTTGTATGAGCTTCACAACGTATTGTACTATTTCCAATACTTTAGTGAGACATAGTTTGAGACTCATGCCATTCCGTGCTACTACATTCACCATGGAGCTTAAGTTTTCTAGCTCTTTCACTCATAGTGTTGACACTAGTCAAACCATTATGGACCATAGCTTTGATACCAAATTTCCCATGAAAACCCTACCCACAACCAATGTGACTAATGTTGACACAATTTTTTTTAATGTCCCTGAAGAAATCCTAAAACAAATGGATGAAGCCTTAGAAAAATTGTAGAACTTTGTGAGTGTTGAATACATTGCTGGTACGATGGTTCCTATCATAGATAACATGTGGAAAATGTTTGATAATGAACAAGGAATAGAAATTTTGCATAGCCTATCCCATATCATTAAAAATCATGTTCCTACAATGGCTAGTTGTGCTCAAACTTTGGGGTACACTCAAAGTCAAGGTGGAAATTCAATTCCTCCTTCTACAACTATGGCCTCTATTCCTACATACACTAATCTAATTGTTACTACAACAAGGAAACCTTCTAGCAATGCCAGTACAACCCCAGGTATTTCCACTAGGAATTCCTTTAGCTTTGTGCATTCAAATCTCATATCTCCTAATCCATCTCCCCTCACAAACTTACAATTCACTTTTCCTCCGAGTACATATACACCTCCACCATATTCAACTCCATCCCAAAATACAACCAATGATTCCATCCTTAACCAATTCTTACAAAAAATTTCATCCCTCCAACAAAAAATTGCCACATTGAACCAAAGTCAAAATAGACAACCTTCACAATATGTCAAAAGAAACCCATTATCCTTGGAGATGTTGAGAGAAAAAATGACACAAGGCATAGAGATTCCTAGATTTGAGAAATATGGTGGAAAAGGAGACCCTAGTAACCATGTCTCAACATACACCAACACCACCTTATGTAGTGACTTCATTTTTGAGGATAAGCTCTTGGCTAAACTTTTCCCTAGATCCTTGAAAGACACAACCTTGGAATAGTTTTGTTCTTTATCAAATAACTCAATTCGTTCATTTAATGAACTTGTTGATTCCTTTCTTGACCATTTCCAATTGCACATGGGTCCCAAGATGACCTTAGCTAATTTAATGCAATGTAAAAAAAATGATGATGAAAAGGCCATAGACTTTATCGCCCGTTATCAATTGCTTTAATCACAAATCAACACTAAGATTATTGATGTTGATCTTCAAAGAATATTCATTGAAAATTTGCAAAAAAAAAATCAAGAGAATCTTGGGATGATGAAATTCCCCTCCTTCACACATTTGTGCACAACTCTTCATGCTATTAGAGCTTGGTTAGTCATCGTGAAACAAAAACTTCTTCCAACTGTCTTGAGAAATCCAAACTTGTGCCCCCATAACAATTTCCAACCCTTCAAGAAACAAAATAAGGGATTTTTACAACTAAATACACCTCAAACAAGTCAACATGTTAACTCCCAAGTGGCTGCCATAAAAATGACAAATCCATATCTATTTATGGAAAGGAATAGAAAATTTACCTCATTACCCAATACCCTTCATTCCATTATGTTGCGACTTATAGGTAAGAACTTAGTCACCTTATCTCCTATTAGAGCCATTGATACCACTAAGCCCTTACCTACAAAATTTAACTCCAATACCTTTTGCCATTATCACTGACAAAATGGACATGATATAGAGCAATGCAAACATCTTAAACATATTGTGCAGGAACTTATTGATTCTAATCACATCTAGATCAATGGTGGTGTTAATGATCAAGGAAATAAGTATGTTGCCCCACCTAACCAAAATTTACAAATATTTACCCCCATTCCAAATCATAACACCTTTTTTGTGAAAGCTATTGATACTAAGAATGATGTGATGAATGTCGACGAACTTCAAGATACAAATAATTACAATGTGAGTGATAATGTAGAAGACTTACAATGTTTGGTTGGCTTCATTGATGTTAAACCTCATAAGGGCCAAACCAAAGCATCTCTCTTGACATTGCTTCTCACAAAATGACATAATCAAACACACACTCGATGGTCCTCTTTACATCGCTGGAAGAATCAATGACAATCCTACTAATGGGATATTAATTGATCCCGTGTGTGTAGAGAACACGATCATTGAGGAATTCTTATTTGTGCATGAACTTTATCAAGATTCTTATGAAAAATTGAAAGAATGGATCAAAACACATAATGGTTTTTCTTGCCCTACGATAGGTTCGATCACTCTTCCTTTAAAAGTTGGACCAAAATAATTGTATGTCTCATTTTCCATCATCCCATCATCAGACCAATTTCGTATGAAGCTTGGTTACCAATGGCTACAATCCATGGATTTTGTCCTATCGGTAGTGCATAAATTTTTAAAGTTTCCATTTGGTAATGACATATTTACTGTGCATCATAGTGGCTTTAATCATGTGTCTTCCCGTGAGAATTTCTCATTGGATTTCTTTTTGCCCCAATGTATGGAACCTGTTAAGCCTCGTGAGGACTTATTTTTCAAATATTATCAAAATTTCAAGGAAAAGCGCATAGTAGAATTATCCCTTAGTAACATGCCTCAACCCATGATTGAGCGTCCTATCATTGATGAAACCATGATTGAACCAAAAATCCTTCCAAGTAACCAAGATCGGCCCATAAAAATACTTCGTCTGTTTCCTACAAAAGACCAAGAGATAGCAATATAAGTTCTATTGTGCCTCCTAAGATCAAACAAGTTTATAAATCTAAAGAGAAAGTGGTTGAAAAACCTTCCATGGTTCCTTTCGTTCCTCCCTTGTGGGAAGAAAAGAAACCAATGGTTGATAAAATTGCTCCTAGACAATCGCAAATTGAAATTCACACAAGAAGAAACATAAATGCTAAAGAGCATAGGCATAGACGTTGTGCTATTTCTCATAAATTAAAAGAAGAGAATAAAAAAAATTGAGATCAAACACCAACTGAAATAAATCATGATGATTCTCCACCTTCACCACAACAAAAAACACAAGAACCATCTATGGACATTGTCATTAGGCCTCCTATTATGATTAACTTAGATGATGATGATGATGAGATTGCTAAGATTACGAGGAAGTGCATAATGAGCTAAATTTATTGCTTCTTCCAGAGCTTAAAATGGTAACAACCATAATTATCCTCCCATAAAGAGTAACCCTACATGAACTCTATGATGCCCTAGTACAATATTTTGTTGTCCTTTGGCTAGTTGTTCACCTTCTGCATATGATGAACAAGATTGGGATGTAGATGACTCCATTATAGTCACTGCATGTGCCATACTAGTCTTATTTTTGTTTCTTTGTGATTGCATGTGCGTGATGTGATCCCCCGTACAATGTTGCTCAACGTGTCTTTATATGTTTTTGAGCCTACCATGGATAACCCTTGTCACCCCGTTGGTGCAAGGATACAAAGGAAGAGAATCTATTGTGACATTCTTCCATTTGTATCTACATTCTTCTATCTTTCATAACCATTTATATTTTCTCTTGTCTTGTGTTTTCTTTTTGGGGATGAAGCAAGTTGTTGAAACATTTAGGTCTCTTCCATGTTGATCCAAAAGACTTTCTTTGTTTTCTCTCTGTATATGTCATTATTCCTTTGCGCTCCATGAGTCATTTGGGGAATGATGATATTTCCGAGCTTGATTATAAACTGTAGCAAAGACATGCACTGACCCCAAATCCATGGATCCCTTATGTGTTATCTTATGATTGCATATGCGGGGAAACCTTCCTTTCATGATGTAGCTCTATTTTGGAAACATATTTTTTACATAGGGATTTCTAAATGAAGCTCTCATGTATTGGCATTTATTATGTTCTACTCTAAATTAATTTTTCACAACATGGTGTTTGAAAATTTATTTGAAGTGGGGGAATACATGTCCCCACTCATTGTTTGCTTCAAAGTGTGTTCTTCTTACTTCACGTGATGTGTCTTCTTAGTGGTGACGTTGGGTTTGATGTACTTCAAGAGCGTGACCTTTCTTGGCATATGACATTCCTCGTAGTGGTGATGCTATGGATTTCATTCCCTAAGTTGTGAATCTTTTATCCTTGACCAGTTCTCTATTGGTGACATCAAGTACGATGTTCCCTACGGTGAGACCTTTCAAGAAATAATAAAAACCCCTTTGAATATCATATCCTATTTTATTTAAAATGGTCACCAATCATAACACAACTTTCTTTCTAGTGGAGCCTTTATGTTTTTCATGGCCACCAAGCATAACACAACTTGCTTGCTAGTGAAGCCTTGTTTTTCATGAGTTTTTAGCATAATATAGCTTGCTATCCTTGTGACAATTTTTGTGGTGCCTTATCAAAGTTTTTAGGAGGTACAACTTTGGTATGGTTGATACATGGGAGCCTGTAGACCTGGCATGACTTTCCCATCAGCTACCTTTTGGGGCTCACCTACTGGACAATGGATTTCACTAGCCTGTGTGAGTATATTTTGTTTGCATAGAGGATAGTGGGTTTCCACTTGTGAAAATATTTTGGATAAACATCTAAGGCTTAATCCATACCTAATCGACAAATAGTCGAGGCTTGATCCATCCTTCTCTCTTCTTTTCAATTTGGGCATTGTATGCTTGTGTATCTTATCTTGCTGGTGTATATCATACATATATGTGTGTTCCTTTGCACTTATGTTGGTTTTCCATGGGATATTGACCCTGGGGGCTTGCACAACCTCCTTGATCTTTTTCATCCTATCCCACTAACATTTGTACACTTGAACCACTCTTGACGCTTATTTTTCTACTTTATTGTGAGTTTGAGTGTACGGCTCATCCTCTCACTAAAGTGGGGTAGTGTCAAAAAATGTACACCTTTACATTTTCACTCTATGTTTGGGTACCTTAATTAATTGGACTTAATTAAGCCTCTAATTGTCCCAATAATGCATTTAAAATCCTAATTAATCTTGCTTTCCAAAATGGAAACTTGTATTAAACAATTGCAAACATTAATCAAATTACCTTGGAAGTGTCCTAGATTTAGGTCTTAGGACCCATTCGCCCAAGGGCGGATGGGTCCTCCTTAAGTTGAGGAGGTCAATTTTTAATATGTTTTTGTCCTAGAATTTTCATGATTCAAATTAAATTTACAATTTTTGGCCTTTGATGTTTAATTGTTGGGAAATTAGAAAATTACCTATAAACATAAGGTCTTTTTATCAATTCAATATCTAGAATCTAGAAGCAATTTAGAAATTTTATTCAAGAATTCCAAGAGAAAAAAATATTGTCAAAGGTGTTTAAGAGCAGATTTATTAGTCTTCTACAACAACATTCAAGATCTCAAGCATCATGTCAAAGTTATTTGCATCTATACATATGTTTGGAGCTAACATTGTGATGTAGGTTTCAAGCATTTAAGCATCAAGATCAATATCCAATCAAGCCATTTGATGCAAGATTAAGACTTTGGAGAGATGTGTTAGACTTCAATCCTCTAAGGATCTCCATTCAAGGGTTTGGTGAGTTGCAACAAACTAGTGTTCATTCATCATTCCTTCCATTCATGTTTCATTTCATTTCAAGGTTTAATTACCAAAATGGGGTTTGACCAGGGAAAACCCCCATTCACAAAAAAAAAAAATTCCCCCTCTTTGTATGTGCAGATTTGTAGGTGAAGAAGGATTGAAGATTGATCAAAAGTGAAATTTTGCAAAGTTGTCAAAGTTGTCATCAAAGTTGTCAAGCCACAAAAACTAACTTGCAAAATTTATTTCTCACTTTTCAATTGTGAGATCCAGAGGAATTGGGAGTGCAAATCCAATATCAGAGGACTATCAAAATAGATTTTTGATCCTTGTAGTAGGACCCATTCGCCCCAGGGTGAATCTATTCTAGGAGGAAACCCAACAACAACTTTTGGTGTCTAGCACACATAAACTTACCCTTCTTAAATATGCCATAAGTTTGTTGTTTCTGATTATTTTATTCTTTAAATTGACGATTCATGTTTAATATAGCATAATTGAGTTCATTTACTATTTTCACTTTTCTCCCCAAAGTGTTGTGCAGGTAGATTTTACCTTGTCTTTGCATAAATAAAACAACAATATCTCCATTAAGGTTGACTCACCTAAGGGTTGAAAGTCAATCTTACCTTTGGGGATCTCTTTTTCCTAATGAAATAATAAAGATAGGTGCATTGAATCCCATATTTATCCCACAACACCCATTTTTATTTGTTTCAAATACTTAGCTAGTTTAGGTTGAGTTAGCTCTCCTCTATCATGTTTGCTTAGTTTTAATTATCTTTCACATATCATACTAGAAAAAATGTAGTTAGCTTCTACCTATTATGCTAGTTATCATCTAACTATGATTCATGAATTAAATTTACCCTTAATTTATATAAGTATAAACTCATTTGTACTACCTAATCAACCATTCAATGTAAATAATTAAGTTTACTATTTAATCTTACTTTATTGTTATTTCCTTGCATTTGTATTTTCTTGTGTATGGATCTAAGTTGAATTTTATGCTAGTTTAATAGCTTTTAGGATATTATAATATCTTATTATTCCTTAATAGATACCCACAAGATTCAAGATTTCTCAATATTAATTGCACCACATAGCAATGTCACACATTGAAGCTAGAAATATTATGGCTTAGGTATAGTGAAGACATATAAATTATTATAAATATATGGTTTATATGTTCAATTACATATTATAAATAAGACATATTACACATAGTCATTAATATATTATATTATCGAAATAATGATAGTGAAGAGGAATAAAAAGCTATCCTACTTGTCGCCATCCTAATATTTTCCTAAAATCACATGTTTTCCAAAAAAGTATGATTTTTCAATCTAAAGAGGTTTGATCTAACCAATTTATATAGAATTTTTTTGGATAGGATCCCATTGAGAATAATTCAATCCCTCAAAAAAGTGTCCACCATGTATATCAAAATGTTAAAAAAATAGTAATTTTAGTTCTACTTTTAGGGGATCAAATGAAATCATTTGAAAATACCATTTTGGAAGTATGTAGCCCTCAATGTTAGCTTTCAAAAAATTATAATTTTTTATTATTTTAATAGTTTATTTTTTAATTATTTTATAATGAATGTAGGTCCATTAGAAAATAAATCTCTATCCAAGACACTAGGAGAATACTTCATAACCAATTCAAGATATGTTTAATTTTAAGGGAATCTTGAAAATACTATATTCCCATTTTCATCTATAGATTACTTATATCACTATTACTTTTCTCTTCTTACATATGTCTATTATATAATATCCAAGCTACATATTTCTTACACAAATTATTAACTCATTAGTCATCCTAATTTCTTATTTAATGGGAGAAAAACATTAAACCAAATACAAGAACTTTACTTTCATATTTTCCTTTAAAAATTAATAAAGGTATTAAATCATTAACATAATCATCTCATTGAAGCTTTTTTTTTAAATAACCATATCTACAAGGAAAAAGAGGATGCACTAGAATAGTTAGTCTTATTAAAAGGCCAATTCCTTATAAGGGAAATGAATGATAAATATTTTTTATATCCACCATAAGTAAATGCATCAATTAAATATCAGAAAAGGAAATAATGAAGAAATTAGTATTTAATTCAATTATATTGAATATAATAAAATTTATTCTACTTGTTTCAATCAAGTTATAAATATTCACAAGACAATTTAAGTCTAGGTTGGAGTTGTGCATACACTTTTTGGTGGACTATTACTAATGTAAATAAGTTATATTACAAGTTGAATAATCATATGCAATTTTTTTTAAACCATGAATAAAATTAACATGTCTATGAGGATGTTCGGCTCAATTCCAATGTGCCAATTCAACTTTAAACTAATCAATCAAATCATAAGTAAGAATAATAATAGTTTTGTTGATTTTTTTGGAACTATTTTTTCTATTAATGTAATCTCTATAATAATATGGAGAGATGAGACCACATTTCTAACTGTAAGATGTATCAACATTCACTATCAATATTACTTTATGGGGAGATATGTGTTTGAAGAAAATTACACTAGCCATAACTCTATGAACTATAGACCATGTGATATACATGAAGTGGAAGAGATTAAATGCTTATTTAAAAGGATGGCAACCATGTTACGTCGTTATTAACAAATTGCTTAATTGCACTTATAACTCTTAAAATAATAATTCTTAGGACTATTTTTCAACACTACACAAACATTACAAACTATTGTAAGAGAAAAAGAAAAATTGATCAAGTCTAATGTATTTTTTCTATCCATCCTTTCCTTTTGCAAAAGAGGGTTAAAAATGTATGAAAAATATATAAATGAAGATGGACTATCACACTACCCAAAGTGTTAGGCCACATTTATAGATTGAAATTATAGATGTATGATTCATGAAAGGTATATGATCATACTAGTAGGGGTTGTATCTACATAGGTTGTAACCTTTGACAAGGTAGGAATAAACCTCATAAGAATACTTGTACATGTTACAATTTGATTATGAGGATATAAGATTTGTGAGGGACATCATAAAAAATGTGATGATTAGGAAGTTTATCTTCCACTATGAAATAAGAATGATATATACACCAATGATTCATGATGGAATCAACATCCTTAAATTTGAGAAATTATATATCCACACTAAAAGTATACATTTTCTAGCTAAAATCTTATAGATGTGCAAACTTACAAAATAATAGAGAACACTCTCATGGATAAATATGTGTGTAAGGATAATTATCTAATAAAGATAAGTTACTTTCTAATAAAAATTACAAATATTATTTTTTACTATATACATTCCTATCTATGAACTACAAAAAATAATATTGCCAATCATTAAAGAGAAACTATATTTTTTTTCAAATTTTACATTACTTTCTCCCTATTTTCTTATTATATACTTATATCAAACATTAAAAACTACTTACAACTATTCATTCAATATTCATATTTTCTAATGATGTTTTTGCACATGTCTCCTTTAGCATCATATCAACAAATAAAATAATCATTGACAAACTAGAAGTGCTAATATGATAATAGAAAAAGATGAATTTATTGAAAGGGAGCTCTATAATTGGACTTGGTTAGTCTCTTATTTCCATCAAAATAGATACATTGATTCATAACATACTAAAGAGGAAGAATTTAAAAAACTAAAAAAATATTTAAGACACGGTTCAAGAAACTATAGATGCATTAAAGATAATATTAAATGTTTTAGAGGAGACATCTCAACTTTCCTAATGAATTCTACATCTAATAATATGGATTTGATTTAGAGAACAATGTGATTGCAAGTGATGTGGATAATGTGTACAATATTTAAATGACATTCCTTTAAACAAAAAAAATATACAACTTTATACCTTTTAATTTTGAATGTATTTATTCAAATGGCTAAAACACCTTCCAATTATAAAATAAATAAATTTTTACTGATGCAAATTATATATTAGTACATTACTTTCTTGTCATATATCACAAGTTCCTTACTAGTTTAATGTAAAATTACTATTGTAAAATAAACCTCTCTAAAAGGCTAATATTTAGAAGGATGAAACTAGTTCAAAATTTTCCACCTTTCTCTACATAGATGAACAATTCAAGCTTTATTTTGTTTTTATCTCTTATACCAAACTCCAAAACCAATAAAAATATAAAGAAAACAACTTATAGTATGATTAAAAAAAGAAATAAATTAGTGCTTGTTGTCCCATGCAATATGCTATTAGTAAATCCAATAACTTAAGGGGCATGATCTTTCTCTTTTAATTCAATTTGGAAAATATTAGATTAATGGCTAGGTTACTATAGGTCATATCAAATTTTCTATCATCGAGGACTAAATTTCTATGAATACCAACTTGAGGATGAAGTGGATTAATATTAAAATAATAAATTGCACTAAAAATAATTATACAATACTATAGAAACCATTCTTTCAAAGAAAATTTCCATATGATTATTCAAGGAACAAAAAACACTAGAAAATATTGTTTGAATGTTTACATCAATAATGTATATAATAATCTTGTTGAACACCTGGAATACTGAGGGGGGGGCGGGGGTGGGGGGGGGGCGTGAATCAGTATTCTATTAAAATTTTTCTCACAACTTATCCAATCACCAAAACATATTAACAAAAATAAAGAGTGAAAGCATGAAAGCATGAAATATCCACAAGATCATATAACACATGAACACCAAGATTTTTACGTGGAAAACCAAAAAAGGGAAAAACCACAGTGAGGATTAGCTCACAATATATTATATCTGAATATAGTATATTACAGGGGCTCACTGCTAGGATGCACTTTCCTTATAAGGCTCACATCCAGAGATAGATATAGGGCTATACAACCAAAATGTGAATTGATACAAAGTACACCTTCCTTGTGCTGAATTTTAGTTCCTTTGAAATTTTGAATACAAAGTACTACTCTACTCAATAGTCCCTCAAATATTCTACTCTTATTATGATCTCACACCTCTAAATTCACATGTTCACACACTATAAGATCTCTTGCACCTGATTTACCACTTATTCCTTCTCATTCTTCCTCACAACTCAAAATTGTCTTACATATATATACCTAATTACATCCGCATACATCAATTAGGTTGGCCTAATTAGATGTAACCAAAAAAAATTTGAAATTAGCTTTGTTGGCTTCACACATGATTCAAAAACTTCTTCATGCTCAGACCAAACATGCAATGCATAATTTAGGTCGGCATGGACCTAAAATAGATCTTACAAACATCACAATATATATTTAATCTTCACAATATATATCATGTATTAGGCCGGCCAAGAATTGGACCTAATCACAAAACTTTCAATCATACATGCACTTCTTCATGCAAGTGACTTCCAGATTCGACCTTTCTTCAATTTCAGACTTAGCCGACATTAGTGAGTCTAACTTTAGAACTATAGCACAAAAAAATTCTTCTCAATGAAATGTGAAATCTCCAACACTGGTATGTTATATAGAGAAATAACTGTGATACATAGAGCTAAGCTCTGTCAATGATATCTTCTAGACTATTTCATAAAACATCAAAAAATATTGATTTTACCTGAATCTGATGGACTTTAAACCATGGTTAAAAACATAGAGTGAGATCACTTAGTGCGGTGGAGTGTGGACCCAATAATTGATGCACTAAACCACAACATAGTCAGTATAAGAACTTAGTTAATATCCTATACAACCACATTTTCCAGACCAACTTATTATGTACACATATCTTCAATAGCACTTCCAAATCATACTAGGCCGATCATAACAATGTTGAAATCAATGAAAACGTTGGATCAAGCAGTAATATTCAACTCATGCTAATGTTGCCAACTTGCATAATCAATGATAGGCTTTCCAAAACTTCCAACAATCTCCCCCTTTTTCATTGATGTCAACATGCATAACACAAATAGGAAATATCATTTAACACTCCTCTTTTCACTTATCTCTCCCTCTTTTACATTAATGGAAAAGTGTGTGCAAAAACTTCGTATGCTCCCCCTTAGGATGTCAACCCAAAATTTGTTTTCCTTCTATATACATATATATAAATATATCAAAATCTAAAAAACTTGTTAAATCATGAAAAATAGTTACCCTGAGGATGCAGAAACTTGAAGCTTTTGAAAAGTGTCTTGTCACTCAAACTTTCCTTCTTCCCACTATTTCTTTGTTGTAGTAAGATTCTTGTATAGAAGTTCAAGTTCTAGCAGAGTTTATTCTCCTTCCAGAGTACTGGGATCAAGGTTTATCTCTGAGAGCTTATTAGTATTGCCAAGAGCATTTGAGACCGATTATATACTTTTCCTTAACTAAGTACCTTTACTTTATAGGTTGCCCAATCATTTCATCTTTGTGACTCTGTAGTGTGAAGAATTTGTCATGAAGCTCCATTATAGAGATCCAGGTTTGATCTTCCTTTTCTTGCACTAGATCATAAGAGTATGCAACCATGTTTATCTGGGTCTCAATTGCACTCATTTCGTCCTTTTATACTTCGAGTGATGTTTGTCCATTTCATGTAGTATGATAGTATGTTCCTTGCCTATTCCACATAGTATTGCACTTCTCTCAAGCATTTTGTAACCTTTTGATGTGTTTTTGTACATTTCCTTGAGATATTCACTAGAATCTTTCAACACGTCTCAATTTTAGCTTCAATTTGACTTTTCAATCTGGAGACATATTCTTTAAGGGATTTGATCAAGAGATTGAAATTTTCCAAAGTAGATAATGAAACATCAACACTTGCACCAGGGATTACCTCTTGTAGAGCTCTTATGCCTTCATCTAAACTTTGTACATCTGTAGACCTGAAATTGGTCTCATGCTCATGTTGAGTATCATGTTGAGTATCATGAATTCTTTCTATATCAACATTTTTTCTTGTTTGATTATACCAGTAACCGAAGGACTGTCTATGAATTTTCTCTTTTTACTAGCTCTCTTAGAGCTACCAGAGGCCTTTACACTCACCTCTATTTTTCTAGTAACTTTAGGACTTCCTAGAAGAGCTTCTGCATAGCTAACTATTTCAGCTTTTGATACTTCATAATCCAATTCTGAGATCCAAATGGTTGTATGTGTACTATCTTCAATAAAGAAAAACTCTATGGAGACAAGAAAGTTAATTTCTTCTGAATATCTTCTAACCACTTCTTTTGGAATCCTAATTCTCTTATTCATCTTGCTTTGAAATACTCCAAAGAAAGTAGCACGAGAATCATCATGAGCATCCATACTTCCAAGGTTTCTCATGTACTTTGCTATTTGATGTACAATTGGTTTTGCATTTTTCCAATTTTTTTTTCCAACAACCAGTACTTCTTTCATGAAGTAGAGCAATAGGAAAATTACCAGGGTTCCATACTGGAATGTACACTTCTTCTTTTTATTAATGTCTCTTAGGTTCTGCATTAATTTTTGCTAGAGCAACTCAGAAAGGTTGTAGTCGACATTGTTCTCAAACATATCAAGAGCCATATGAACTGCAATTGGAGGGACAAAGCTTACACTATATGACTGGTAAATTTTCTAACCATGAGTATAGCTACAAATCTAACCACATGGTTTATAATAGAGTTCACTATAATTTCCTTTTGTTTAAGAGTGGCACCCATTTTATCCATCATATCCTTTGTATCATCTATCTTCTAATCAAGAACTGATCTAATGGACCACAAATTGGTTACATCCTTAATTACTTCCTTTTTTATTGAGTGAGGGCCATCAATCTATACGGATTGGTTGTGAATTCTACTTAGTACTATTCTGATGTACTTCTCCTGATATTCAAAATTTAGAAACTTTTGCTAGATATCCAATTTATTGTCACTCAGGGTTTTGTACTCAAGTTTTAGGGCATCATCATCTTCTTCCAATTCTTTTTTCCATAGAAAAGATAACCTACCAGGCGATACCTCTTCAATTTTTCCATGAATATATGTTCTAAACCCTCAATAGCTAAAACCAAAATAGGAGTGTTAAACCCCAATAGGAGTGCCAAAGAATGCATCCAAGGGATCAATTGAAAACACTTTAGAAGAATTCCTTTTAAGTACTGGTTGCAATCATTGTGAATTGTCTACTACTTTTGGTAATTCCATTATATTTAAATTTCTTTCAGAGAATTGTTATGAAAGACAAAAACATGCAATATTTGTAAAAGTACCTCTTGAATAGCTCAACAAACTAGGGTCTTGATGTTTAGCTTCTGGAAGATGCTTCAAGACCTTCTACACCTTTTTTTGCTTTTTTTCTTCTTAGGATGCCTTTGGATAAATGAATTTTCCTTCACAGAAACATATTTAACCCTCTGATTTGACCTAACCCCTATAATAAATGCTTCAGACTGAAAAGATGATGTTCCTAAAATTCTATGTACAAACATCTTTCCATGCTTCACAAATTGCCACATTCTAATATTTTCCTCCACAACTTTCTTCTATAGCTTTAGAAATTCCTCTTCCATGATATATCTTTGTGCCACCTCTTAGCACCTCATATTTCTAGGGGGCTATTAGATTTTTCTATTGTTGCTTCCCCTAAGCTCATGCCTTGGTTTAATTTTCAAGTGAATTATCCGCACCAGAGGGAGGCACAAATGCATTTGAAGTTTCCGATTCATTTTTGTTCTCATATTCTTCTTTCTTTCTCCATATCTTGTTCATTTCCTTCTTAACTTCAGTAGGATCAACTTCCTTCACAGGCGCATTCCTCTTTAGCAGATTAGAATATCTTATGTTTTTGCTTTTGCAAACCTTTGAAATATGTCTAGGCTTGTTGCAAAAGTAGCATACAATGTTTTTATGACCAAACTGACTTCTATTCATTCTTGATCTACACTAGTTAGCCTTATGTCAAAATACATTGCATGTATAATAGTAGCCATTGAAAGATTGAACCATTCTACCAGTATTATATCTATTCATCTTCTAACTTCTTCATTCAATAGCTCTATGTCCAAATTTCTTGCATGCAAAATATTTTAGAAGAAGGATCCAAAATTTTGCTTCATTCTACTTCTACATTCTATTACCTTGTGTCCAAACTTATTGCATGAAAAATAAATACCATTGAAAGATGAGTGCCTTTGAGCATTTGGTTGTCTGATAGGAGGTCTTTTAGCATTTCTTCTTTTATTTTTGCATTGTCTCCTTATGCCTTGAATCTTCTTTTGATTTTCAACCTTATTAGGTGTTTGATTTGCCTTTAAAATTTGTCCTTCTTCAGTCCCAAACCAAATTTATGCTTATAAGGTTTCTAAATTGCAATCAATTTATTAAGCATTGTAGTACTTATTTTGAATTTTTCCTCATGTATTCTTCCCTTTTCTAGATTTGATATGATATTTACCACTTCTTGTTCAAGTTTTGAGCATTCTTCAGTATTTCTTTGTACCAAGCATCCAAACATTCCTCAATCCTTCATTTTTATTCCATTTTCACTTTCAGTCTGGTGATTTCTTCAACTATGCATTGACTTCCCTATGTCTTTCTATGATATTCTTGATTTGTTCTCTTAGCTTTTTGATGCATTCATTTGATTCTCCTAGGCTTTCCTTCAGACTGTTGTTCTTAGTTTCAACTTTGTCAAGATATTCAAGATCAACCTTAAGTTATTCTTTGTCAAACATGCAGTCATCTTCTTCATATTCAATTGCAAAAATCTCTTTAAGAGGGATAGGACACATTTTTTCAGCCATGTGTTCAAACGCCAAGATCTTCCTCAAGATGTTAGGGTTTTCTAAAGGAACCAAGCTCTGATACCAATTGTTGAACACCCAAAATACAGGAGGGGGGGGGGTGAATTGGTATTCTATTAAACTTTTGATCACAACTTATCCAATCACCAAAACATCCACAAGATCACATAACAAATGAACACCATGATTTTTACGTGGAAAACCCAAAATGGGAAAAACCATGGTGAGGATTAGCTCACAATATATTATATCTAGATATAGTATATTATAGGGGCTCACTGCCAGAACACACTGTCCTTATAAGGCTCACAACTAGAGATCGATATAAAATAAAGATGGGTACACATATAAAATGTTAATTGATACAAAGTACACCTTCCTTGTGTTGAATTTTAGATCCTTTGAAGCTTTGAATACAAAGTAGTACTGCTTTGCTTAGCAGTTTCTCAACTATTATGCTCTTATTCTGATCTCACACCTCTTAATTCACATGTTCGCACACTATGAGATCTCTTGTACTTGATTTACCACTTATTCCTTCTCATCCTTCCTCACAACTCAAAATTGTCTTACATATATATACCTAATTACATCCACATACATCAATTAGGTTGGCCTAATTAGATGTAACCAAAAACAATTTGAAATTAGCTTTGTTGGCTTCACACATGATTCAAAAACTTCTTCGTGCTCAAACCAAATGTGCAATACATAATTTAGGTCAGCATGGACCTAAAATAGATCCTACAAACATCACAATATATATTTAATCTTCACAACACATATCATGTATTAGGTCGTTCAAGAATTGGACCTAATCACAAAACTTTCAATCATACATACACTTATTCATGCAAGCAACTTCCAAATTTGATCTTTATTCAATTTCACACTTAGCCCACATCAATGAGTCTAACTTTAGAATTGCAACACAAAAAAATTCTTCTCAAAGAAATGTGGAATTTCTCACACTAACATGTTATACAGAGAATAACTACAATACACAGAGCTAAGCTCTGTCAATGATATCTTCTAGAATATTTCACAAAACATCATAGAATCTTGATTTTACTTGAATCTAATAGACTTTAAACCATGGTTAAAAATGTAGAGAGAGATCACTTAGTGTGGTGGAGTGTGGAGCCAAAAAATGATGCACTGAACCACAACATAGTTAGTACAAGCACTTAGTTAATATCCTGTACAACCATATTTTTCAGACCAACTTATTTTGTACACATATCTTTAGTAGCTCACTTAGAAATCATACTAGGCTGATAATAACAATGTTAGACATCAATGACAACACTGGATCAAGCAGTAATATGCAACTCATGCTCATGTTGCCAAATTGCATCATCAATGATAGACTTTCCAAAACTTCCAACAATCTCCTTCCAACAAATCCAACCTCAAACAAACACTATGAGAATTTTTACTTTTAACTCATATTATTTGACTATATATGCAGGCCTTAAAATTATCATTAAATAAATATAACCATTATAGGGAAAATATATTGACCCTATTTTAAGAAGAGATGATGAATATTTGACACTCACTCAATAAGAAATGATAAATATATAATACATCCCCATTGAGGACGTAATATTCATAGGCCCAAATTTACTCTTAAAATATATATTTCATTACATGAAGCATTCACTCATCAAAAAAATCTATAATTTAGTAGTGTACCCATAATTATTATTGGAAACCTTTCCCAACTACCAAATATCAAATGGGAAAACCTATTAGAAAAGAATAAAAATATTTTAACCTCTCAATAAACTTATTTGACATAAATGGTCTAGTGCCATTACACATCAAAAATTTGTGGAAGATATAGAATTTATAGTAGTAATAAATTTATTAAAGAAAAACAAAATAAATAAATATTAATGCTAAAAATATTAGGATTTAGTGTGTTATTCACTTACAATCTTATGTATAATTTTATTTTTATATCCAAACATCTTGGAATAGGGCACATGGATTCCATGAGGATTTTGTAGGTATTATTTAATTATTATTTTCTAGGTTACATGTAATATTCTTGTAATGGAATTTAACAATGAGGTTATGGAAAGATTTAAATAATTGGATTTATAGTCACCATTCTTGAAATCATCTCTTTCTCTCTTAGTGGGAACTAGGGAGTTACATTTCCAAGAGTAGAGCATCTTTTCATAATTGGCAAAGTCCTCATTAGTTATCATCTTGACCATAGATCACTAGGCTTGGGTAAGTACATACCTACTCAAAATAATGGATCAAAGATTCATACTTATCTTGAATCCTTGAATAATTTAATGAGTTGTGGGTTTTTTGTGGACCATATTTTTTGTGGCCACTAGTTTTTAAAAGTAGTCATGTTTGATTTTTTCCCTTTTCTCAATAAATTGGAAGTGTGTTATAGATGTTTCATAGTGTTATGAAAGTGACCTAAAATATTGTTCAATTTAAGAGTTAGATTGTGTAAAATATTGAAAATCATAGGGATTATAAATAAGCACAAATGAAACAAGATTGCATAATGTTGACCAATGTATTAGGAAAACCAAACGCACATATAATTGAGTAAAAGGGAACCCGATCACCATGAAATGAGGATATGAATCACACATGGAGTGGTGGTGAGTTTCCTACCACTAAAGTAGCGTGATGTGTCAAAATTATGTCAACACCTCTATGAAAATCCTAACCAACTTGACACCTTTTATGAACAAGTGTCAAGGATGCTAAGTAGATGGGTTCCTAACTAGATGGACACCTAAGTAGGATTATAGACTAAGTGTCTTAAATATATACACTAACACCCCCCTTAATAATAACTTAGGTGGGAAAAAAAGAAATGGGTCTTGGCCATGAAGCTTGATAAGGTACCCATGTACAATGCAATCTATCATAAATGATGTAAGATAGAAAACCTATCGGAAAAAAACTACCTCCAAAAGAGAGATAAGATGTGAAGAAGGCTAGAAATCCCCCCCCCCCCAAGATGATGTTGTTGTTGATGTAGACTGCACACCAAGAAGATCTTGTAGATGAATGAACTTGCTCTTAGTAAAAGGTTTGGTGAAAATGTCAACAAATTTATCTAAAGAATAGAAAAAGACTAAGTTGATGACCTATCCATAAATAAAATCTTGAATATAATAAATATGAATCGAGCTATGTGTTTGGTTCATTGATGATGAACTAGATTCCTGCATATCTGAATGGTGCTTTGGTTGTCACAATAGATGACTATGGGTTGCTTGAAAGGAATACCAAACTTAGAAAGAAGCCATTAAGCCATATAGCCTCAGTAGCTAAGTTAACAACCCCCATAAACTCTACCTCTATGGATAATATAGAAACATCATTCTAATTCTTGCTAGACCAAATGATAGGACCTTAACCAAGTGAAAAATTGTAACTTGAAGTGGACTTATGATGCTCAGTATCACCAGCCCAATCTGAATCTGTAAAACCATCCAAGTCAACTAATGAACCAAAGCTATAGTGACTCCAAAACCCAAGAGTACCATGAAGGTAATGAAGGATCCTCATAGTTTCTTTCCAATGCAGCTCATGAGGTTCTTGCATAAGTCTTGAAACCATGCCAACTACATCTTGCAATGTCTGGCCTGGTATGAGTCAAGTATATAAGACTACCAATGAGTTGTCAATACAAAGTAGCATCAACCAGTGATGTGGTAAAAGAAGTCTCAAGCTTGAATCCAGATAGAAAGGGAGTCATAGGTAGTTTGCAAGTAGTCATGTGAAACCGTGCAAGTAGATCAAGTGTATACTTAGGTTGTGTAAGAGTGATCCATAAAGTAGATTGTGAAATCTCAATGCCAAGGAAGTAGTTCAATAAACACAATTCTATCATGTCAAATCTGTCTTAAAGTGATGATGTCATTACCACAATGGCAGATGAAGTACTCTCAGTAATCAAAAGATCATCAACATATATCTAACTAGTATCAATAGTGAATCATCCTACCGCAATAGATACACATTAGGATTTGAATGACATCTAGTAAAACTTGAATATAGGAGGTAGGAATCCATCTTGGTATATTGAGCCCTAGAGGTTTGTTTGAGACCATAGAGAGATTTCCTATCTACAAACTAAGGATGAATCCTAAACAAACCCTAGTGGTTGTTTCATGTAGATTTCCTCCTCAAGGTCTCCATGAAGAAATGACTCTTCACATACATCTAATGTACAACCCATCCATGTGTTGCAGCTATAGCTAATGTGAGTTGAATCGAAGTAATCTTGGAAATTGGTGCAAAGTTTTTTGTATAGTCAATACTTGCAACCTATGAAAAGCACTTGGAAACCAACCATGCTTTGTATTTATCAACTGACCCATTTACTGCAAATTTACGTCGATATATCCATCTACATCAAACTGTCTTCCTTCCCTTAGGAAGTGAAGTCAATTACCAAGTGTGATTTCTAATCAAGGAATCATATTCCTCATCTATAGCAATATCCCACTCAGGTATGCCTAATGTCTCTCTAAATGTCTGTGGTCAAAAAATAAAGCAAAGAAGGCATGTGGCCCCCCTTGAATTTTTTTTCTGAATCTATCTGTCATTTGCTGGATCTTGTACCCATGTATCTACTCTATGTAGAGTTCAAGATGTGGGTGAGTCTGGTACAAAAATGTCAACTTCTAATGCAATCCCTAACCTAGATGAAGATGAAATCTCATCATTTTCATCATATGAGAACTAGAATAAGAAGAAGATGTTGCACTAGGAATCTGTTGAGAATTATTTGAATTTTTTCAGTATTGTAATTAGGATCTAGTGAGTCCACAATATGTTAAGAAGTGTTAAGTATAGTTTAAAAAGATGTTCTTGAAACTTAACAATTCCCTCAATACACAACTCATGTGTGGTAGGGTGGAGTAGGCGATATCCTTTTACACCATCTAGATATCCAACAAAGATGCAAGGTTTGGATTATGTATCGATAGCCTTGTGATGTTCTTTTAGAATGGGTGCCATGGTATGAGATTCAAAAACTTTGAAATAATCAAATATTGGTTTCCATCCTTTCCAAGCTTCAAAGGGAGTGATAACCTTCAAGGAGTTATGAGGAACTCTATTCTGAATGTAACATGCATAGTTGACTGCTTCTACCTAGTGTGATGGTGTGAGGCCATTTGAGTGAATCATACAATTATCCATATCTTTTAATGATATATTTTTCTATTTGGAAACACCATTTTGTTGGGTGGTATAAGAAACTATGCACTACAGATCTATCCCCTTTGATATGCAAAACCACTCAAAATAGTTGTTGACTATTTTTTGACAAGATCTTTGAAATCTTGAAAAGACTCAAATACTTTTGATTTTTTCCTAATGAAGTAGACCCATGTAAAATGTGAGAAATCATTGACAAAGGTTAGAACCTATCTAGCATTTGTAAAGTAGGGATGGGGAAATGCCTTTGAAACATCACTGTGAACAAGATCTAAAACTTGTGTTACTCTCCATGATTTGCCTTTATCAAAATTTTCCTCTAGATGTTTGCCAAGTGCACAACCTTCACAAAGTCCCTTAAAAAAATTAAACTTAGGAAATCCCTTAACCATATTATGTTGACATAGTTGCTCAATATAACTATAGTTAAGGTGGCCAAACCGCTCATGCAATAATTTTCTAACTTAATCTGAATAATTTAGTAGTGCTTTTGGAGAAATATTTATGGAAAAATTTGAAAAGGTATATAATCTAGATTGGTGATTTTCCTCCCCTATTGCTACCAAATTATTTCTTTTTAATTATCTTATCTCAACTAAATTTGGAGAGAAGTGTACTCTCATGCCCCTCCCTAAATGAGTTATTTGATACACTAAAAGGAGATTGGTTGATAATGAGGGGAAACTTAGAACATTTAAAAATGTTCCTCCTTCAACTTCAACAGACCCTCTCCCTTTTACCAATGCTAGAGTATCATCACCTAAGGTGATTGTGGATATAATGGATGGATCTAAGGATGAAAAAATGACATGTGAACAACCCATATGGTGTGAAGCACCAAAGTCTATAATCCATGATGGAGATAATGATGCTATATTGACTAAGGCTTTTCCCTTTGATTTCTCTTTGTCCTTAGTATTTTGCTGCATTGATGAAGATGCCTTGATAGAATTAGGTAGCCCTATATTATTATTTTTGAGAATATATTGTAGGGACTCAATTTGTTTCCTCCTGCATTGATTTTCATCATGTCAAAATTTTTTACAAAATGCATGCATTTAACTCTCTTAGTAATTGACTTACTTTGAGAAGAGTTTTTGGAGTTGTCAAATTTTCCTTCTTTCCTAACTTCCTTGTCATTTTTAGTGTTCTTCTTCTCTCCTTTTGAAGTTTGTTGTGTTTCATTCCCTACAAGTAGGGCTTGAGGATTAGTAGGCTTCAAAGTGACCATTTGAATTAAATTTTCTAGCTCCCTTGTGAGATCAGCAATAAAGTTATCAAGAATGGGCATTGACCATGAGGCTCCAAGAGCCTATTTAGTAGAATAGAAAGTTGATATTGTTAGAAATCTGAAATAGATTGTATAACCCAAGGAATTTTTTAAGAGAAAATAAAAGTTACATAAAATAGAAAAACATAAGAAGGCAAACCAAGACTCCGAGAGATTATGCAATGTCGATGTGGAAAAATTGCATTAAGAGCTTCCAAGTTGGAAAGATACAAAGAAAAGATGCATGAATAATGACTGCATGCATCAAGGTGCATGTATCCCAAAGTATACAACAATGCAAGAGAATGAATGGATGCAAATACAGGTGGGTAGTGAGGTTTATAGAACTTGGGAGAGGAGGTAGGTGGCAAATCCAGCCAATAGGAATCAACCACAAAGGTGTAGATGGACCACCAAAGTGGAGATGCCCACCAAAAGTGGAAAGTATGGATACAAAGTGGAGGATGCCACCAAAGAGTGGAATGTGTTCACACCCTTTGGACAGGAGAGGAGTGACATACCACAGCACTTATCTCTAACCAAAATAAAATGACTTTATTATCCTAAGAAAGCAATTAAGTGTAGAAAAAACCTAAGACTAGGAAAATAAAAGCCTACACCAACACACCCCATAAAAGCACAACAGGAGGATGCAAAATATGATGGGTCTGAAAAATAAGATCATGTTAGGTACCCATGTACATATAAAAAGTTTCTCCCAAGAAGAATCCCCATCCCATAAAAAGGAAATTACCTCCCCATAATAGAGAGAAATGAAGTAGAGGACAAAGAAGCCCCCTAGAGATCAATGGTAGATGCTTGAAAATGGATGTAAGAAGATGGTCAAATCAATGAACAATGTTTCTCCCCTTGGGAAGAAACAAAACCAAAAAGGTTTATGTGAGCTATCTCCCCACTCTAGAAAGGAATATGTAGGAAGAAAGTGCAATATGTATGAGCTCTAAAGTTTTCTCAAGTATCACCATGTCGTCTTTGAAGAGCTCCCCACAATCAAATTATGCATTATAGGACACAACTGAAAATGAGAAACTCATAATCTCCTAGAGTAATATAGAACATCATCAAAGACGCTCAAGTATCTCCTCTAAAGATGTATCCTCCAAATGTTGATCCAAAGTATCCACACTGGTGTCAAAATGTGATGAATGATCATGTAGAGATTGAACAAGAGGGCCAAAGTGTTTCCTCACAATAATTGAAGAAGAATCAACTTCATCAAAGAGAAGATGAATATCATGAATAGTGTCCCCCAAATCTCTAATATGTGTCTCTATAAACAAGTTTGAAATTCCTGTCAAGAGATCAACCCAAGCTAAATTTTAAAGACAATAAATGTCCTGCTTCAAATAATCACTAGAAAATTTTGAAGAAGCAACACTAGAATCTGAAGTAGCAATAGTAGATGGAGGAGATGGAATACAAGGTTCAAGAACTAGATCACTTCAAGTTCAAGTAACCAAAATTCTCCTCAAAATAAAAATCCACACTAGAAGTGTGATCATCATCCAAAGGATCAAAGACATCATCAGGAAAAAATATGAAAAGGAATACAAGCGAGATTCATGATCAACCACCACAGTAGCAATTATCTATCTGCTCTCCAAATCTCTGATAACAACTAAATCAGGAGTAAATTCCATAGTCTTTCTTGCTCCACTATGAGTAACTTGATATATAGAAAGAAAATTATTAAACAAATGAGGTACAAACAATAAATCATTGAAAATACCATGCCCTATATAAATAGATCCCTTCCCAATTACATTCATATATGTATTGTTACCCATCAAAATAGGTGGCATAACACAAGGCTCAAAAGAAGAGAACGTGGAATGTGAAGAAGCCATATGATGAGAAGCCCTTGAATCTAGAAGCCATCTCCCTGATCCAATACTCGTAGAAGCACAAAGAGCTTTTCCTTTATGTTTATATGATGTAGAAGCATAACTAGCATGGCCTTTTTCCTTTTTCTTTGTAGATTCTTGGTTTGATGAAGATGGAAATTTAGTTACCTCTTTAATACTCTTCTCAAGAAGATGTGCACAAGGTGATCAATCTATTTCTTCATACATTTGTGTTCATCATGACCAAGATTCTTGCAATAAGCACATTTTACCTTCTCCTTCTTAGATTTTCCTTGATTTGAAGAAGGTTTAGTGTCTACATTAGAAGTGAATTCTCTCCTTGATTCTTTTGTTTCCTATTTTTCTTGCCATTATCTTTCTGATCTTTAGTACCTTGATTTGCAACCAAAGAATGAGACTTAGAAGATTTGATAGTTCCCATTTGAACCAACTTGTCCTATTATTTTGTGAATTCATTAGCAAACACTTCAAGAGAAGGCATTGTGTAGGAAGCTCCTAAGGCACTTTTAGTGGCATAGAATATAAAAACAAAGACTGAATAATCTGGACCAAGTTTAGAGAGAATACTTAAGATCAATTGTTTATCATCTTTCTCAATTCCACATGGTTTCAATTACAATCTTATGGCCTTTAGTTTGGTGAAGAAGTCCTATACTGTATCAAAACTTGAAGGACTTACCAATTTATGACCTCTTAATTCATCTTGTGCACCAAAGAGTTTTTCCAATGTTGTCCAAACTTCATTTGGTGTAGAAAAAGATTCAACATGAAAGATAAAATTTGGAGATATAGACATACATAAGGTTCCAAATGCTTCATCACATTTATTAAACCATTTTGTATTTTCTGCATTAATTGTTGGTTTAGCTTCTAGTCCCATTGTTACCCTATACAATCCATACTTTTTCAAGTAGAGGGACATTTTACTTTTCCAATCAAAATAGCTATAGGGTGTTAATATAGGAACTGCTGATTGATCCATTTTAGGCAAAAAAAAAAATTGTTTATGAGTGCACAAAAAGAAAAAGCAAGTTGCAAAAGAGACACTAAGAGACACCCCCCTTTCCACTAGTCTCAGAAATTAACCCCCAAAGATATTACAATGTTGGAACTTTATGATTAGTGCATTTACAAATCCTTTTCCAAGATACAATGCACAATAGGCCCACAATGATTGTAGAGTCTAAGCTAACGTATTGTAAACTTGGTAGAATTCACTCAATTCAGAGGGTTAACTAGCTGAATGGTCCACTTCAAATTGCTAAGAATACATTAAATCATTAACCAAGGTGCGTAAACTTATGATGGTACTACACTATATGTGCCTTCACAGACTCATGTTCACATAAATTATCCTATGCAAACTTATTCAGATTATTCTACTTTGTTGGAATCTTATAGAATTGCAAAAACAATAAAAGTAGTTACAAAACCTAATGGCTACGGGTACCTATAGCATAAGTTGTATGTGACTACTAATAACAAGAAAGTACAAAATTAATCCAAAACTATTTGAAACAAAAAATAATCAACTCTAGTCTTCAAAGTGCTATGATTCACTAATTCCACAACTATTCATGAACAATAACTACTATAATCAACTGTAAGAACTACTCTTCTTTACTTTGCAATGCATTTATAAAACAATGAAAACAAAATTAACATGAATGCATAAATGAATAAGTAAATAAATGAAGTGAGAGGCAATACCTCGAGTGGCCAGCTCAGGGGACTGTCTCACTTAACTTAAAACTAAATCTAACTCAAATTCTTATACATCCATGTAACATATAGCTCCATTCATTGTATATCACTCGATATTCAAACAAAATCCTTCTTGCAGATTGTATTCAATAATTGCATTTTGATAACATGTTTTAGATTACTTGAAACTGGAAAATGACTAACCGCTTAACAACTTGTAACAACCAACTAAATTTTCTACGAAATCATCCCTTGAATTTATACAAAAATGGGGAGAGACTTATGCAAATTGCTAACTAATTACAACCATTAATCCCACTCCTAGATATGAGGATATGAAATTAAGATCAACTTATTCATTCTAACTCAAAAGGAAGAAGAGACCTATTCAACTAAGAACTCCAATGAAGTAGCTTGCATGTGAAACACATAAGCAAACATTCAAAGTTCTAGAACAAGTATCCTTCTTCAGTATTTATTCCTTCCATGATGGTTCACGTTGAGCTCCACAACTTCCTACACTTTAGGTGGTTTGATCTCCATTGATCCTTTCATTTACTGCTTTGGTTCTTACTATAAATGCTCAATTCTTGTTACCATGTGTTGAGCTACAAAGAGATTAATCCACACAACATACATATACAACTAACCTTCATAATTAAATCACAAAATTCTATTCATATACTACATTCTCATATTTAAATCATGCAATACTACTAATATTATCGCCATATTTCATATTGACAAACTAGGTTCAAAGTTGCAAGGTATGTTATGAAATGATAGCATATTATAGAAGTTTTTTTTGAAAGGTACTTAGAAAATGCATGTAAAGTGTCTGAAATCATATGAAAAGCAATAGAAAAATTACTAATGACTAAGCCCATCAATGACCAAAATTATAAATTTTGATACACAATGAATCTGAGATAAAATCTGAAAAAAATATCTTTGTATCTATGTATCTCTCTTCAACACCTTTCCAACACCTATTCGTTTCCAAAAAACTGAGCTCCGGGGTGAAAGTTATGGCTCATTGAAGGAAAAATGCAACAACAGCTTCAACCTACAATATCTGATAGAAAATGGAAAATTTTCTTTTCAAAATCTTTGTAGATTGAAAATTATCGTCTCTAGCTTTCCAACGATATCTCGTTTGCATAAAATGAACACCGTGGCAAAAAGTTATGATTTTTTTTAAAAACAGGCTGAATTTTGCCTGCAATGGCGACCCCCTGGTAAAAGAAAAATTTGCAAAAAATAAAATTATTCTAAAATAGAATTTTTTTATATGAGAATAGGGTCTTTTGGGCCTTCTGAACACAATGGAAAGATCCGTTTGGGCCAAAAATGCTCCAATAAAAATTTTGTTTGTAGATCTGAGCTTCAAACCCCTGTTTGCAACTTTGTCAAATGATCTCCAATTTGGATGAAACAAAAGCCAAATTTGACTTTCTCAAGCCTTCTAAATGTGTTGGAATAGTAAAAAATATTGTCAGTATAACCAGAAATGTTGCAATCACCCGGATTTCACAAAACATATATACAATATGAAGAGGTTATTAGATCATTACAAATCCTTTATGATTCTCTAGATTGTTTAAAACGCAAGAGAAGAGCATACGAGAATTTACAAGATCTTTACAAGAAACTCAATCTCTCAATCAAGAATCTATGAAATTAGATTTCTCAAAACAAAAGCTTTGATACCATGTTAGAAATCTGAGATAGATTGTATAATCTAAGGAACTTTTTAAGAGAAAATCAAAGTTACTTAAACTAGAAAAACATAAGAATGCAAAACTAGGACTTCGAAAGATTATGCAACGTCGATGTGAAAAAACTGCATTAAGAGCTTCCAAGCTGAAAAGATACAAAGAAAAGATGCATGAATAATGACTGTATGCATCGAGGTGCACGTATGCCAAAGTGTGCAACAATGCAAGAGATTGAATGGATGCAAATACAAGCTAGATAGTGAGTTTATATAGAACTTAGGAGAGGAGGTAGGTGGAAAATCCAACCAATAGGAATCAACCAAAAAAAGTGGAGATGGACCACCAAAAGTAGAGATGCCCACCAAAAGTGGAAAGTATGGACCACCAAAAGTGGAGGATGCCACTAAGAGTGGAATGTGTTCCACCCTTTAAGGAAGGCGACACCACATACTTATCTCCTAGTAATAAACTCACATTATTATCCTAAGTGGGATTAATTAAGTGTAGTAAAAACCTAGGACTAAGGAAAATAAATTAACCCACTAGGAAAATAAAAACCTACACCATCAGATACAAACATAGAAAATTGTGGACCTAGCTTGGAAAGTACAAAAAGGATTAATTGATCCTCTTTCTTGTCAATTCCACAATATTTTAACTATAACTTTAAATATTTAAATTTAGTGAAGAAGTCTTGTAGAGTTGAAAAACTCCTAGGACTAAGACCTAAAGTTGATTTTCCAACTTGTGGCTTTTAAGTTCATCTATTTTCCCAAATAGTTTATTTAGAGCTTCCCAAACTTTGTTGGGTGTTTTCAAGTTCTCAACATGGAACAACAATTCAAGGGACAAATTTAAACATATGTAGGAAGCCAAATGCTTGATTACACTTATTGAAAAAAATTTCTTTGTCTTTAGCTACTATAGGTTCTTTCTTCGTTCCCACAGTTACCCTATGTAACCCTTTGTTCTTAAGCACAAGAATTACTTTCATCTTCCAATCATGATAATTGAAAGGTGTTAGAGGTAGTATAGTAACATTAGACTCCATGTTGCTAGACTTTAGATAGTTGCTTTGTAGAAATGTAGAAATGAAAAACTTAGAAATGTGTGCAGAAGTGAAGGAAAGACACAACACATGAAATTACTTCTTGAGGACGTGTGAAAATGGACCACACACAACACCCCATTGATTATTTGTTTCCCCCAAATTTGGCACTTTATAGAAGTTCTTTGTAACTAACCTAGAAAAGAGGCATAAATAGGTACTTTATAGTATGAGTGTGATATTATGCTCTTTAGATTCATGTTAAAAAAAATCACTTTTATAAAACTAGATACTAAAATCTAAGTTATTGAGAAAAAGTTATTACACTTTGAAGTTTTCCACCTATTGCAAAAAATTTCCTTCTTGGGAAAATAAATTTTTAGATTTTTAGGAAAAATTTCTTGCACCAAAAGATTACAATGAAGGAGAGAAATAAGAGCGAATTTTGTTAGAGTAAAAGGTTTATTACTTAATTATTTTAATTAAGTTACCTTTTATATTCCTCTTAAGATTAACTTAGTTTGCATTTTGTAGGCATTTAATAATTTTTTTAATTATTAAATGCTCCCTTTTAGGTTACACTTTAGGGTTTCTTGATCTCCTTCATAAGGATTGATCTCTTGTATTTTATTTTCATTCTCTCTGATTAATGCATCTTTAGCTTTCAAAGCACCCTTTGTTTTTTTGTCTCTATCTCTTCCTTTTTGTGACAGGTTATTTTCATGTAGGTGGTCTTCGGGTTCTGTGAAGTTGGCTTTCTTAACTTCTACATGGTATCAGAGCTCTAGACCTACTACTTCCTGTTTGTGTTTTGAAGGATTTGTGGAGCTTCAAGGGTTTGGGGTATGTCTTTTTTGATCTATGGCATACCTGTTTGATTGAAGCTTTTTGAGTCCAAACGGACCTCGCCATTGAGTCCACAGTGGCTCAAAACCCTAGAAACGACTATTCATTCATCTATTTTGGACACTGTTGATCTAGGAGGAAAATTTGTTTTGCTAGAGAGGTCGTACGGCCTCCCCAGAATGCCTCTCCAGGCAAAAATTTTTAGAAAAACCAAAAAAATAAAAATAAAAATAAAAAAAAGCGCTGCTCGTTATAAATAGGGTGCCACCACTTAGCCGCTAGGTGGCCACCAGTGCACCACCTAGTGGCCACCAGCCAGCTATCCAATGGCCACTCAGCCGATGGCAACCAACCTCCTCTGTCCTTGCCAGCCCTCAAGGGCTTAAGCCTACCGCCCCCGGTTACATGGGTTCCAAGCGCTAAATGCAAACACCTGCGCCTAGTTTCAGCCTACCAATGGTCAGGTGGGTGACCAAGGGCTCTGCCCCAGTACCTAGGCTGCCAGCCCCTAGTCTTGCATATGACCAGGGGCTTGTTTTTTTTAGCCCCTGAGGGCTTATTGGGCAATTTGGAGCACTTTTACAAAATCGGGTGTAAAATGGTCATATGAGCTCGGATTTTCAAAAACAAAATATTGCCGGAAAGCTAATTTGAAGCCGGATCCAGTGGTGCAGGTATTTTTTTCTTCTTAATTTTTTGTTTTGCTGAATTTTTTTCTAGTCAAAGTCAGAACATGTTTTTTGCACTCTAGGGGGCGTAACTTTTGCGTCTAGACTCCGTTTTTCAAAAACGAATAGGCGTTGGAAAGGTGTTCGAGTGATCTCTTCAGATATTTAGTTTATTTCATCAAAAAATTTACCAGGTACACATAGAATTTTCTAAAGCATATTTTTCTTTTTCTAGCTTTTCAACTTTAAAAATTGTACTGGGGTTTGGGTTCTTGTGTTGTGGGGGTGTCTTTTTCTTGCTTTCCATAATTTACATCAGAAAACTAGAAACATATTTCATAAAAAACATTTCAAAACTCATTTATTATGGCAGACTCTTCTTCTATTGAGCATCTTACCCCACACAATTATCACACCTAGAGGCACAAATGACCAGACTTGTCATGTCAAAAGGGTTATGGTCATGTTTGGATGATGTTCAACCTCAGTTGATATGATAATTTGAGATTTTTTAGCATAGGAAGAGAATGGATGAGGCCATGGGTTTGCTATCCTTGCATGTTTTAGATAGTCTTCTATTCCATCTAGAGGGTTGTATAACTCCTCGAGCTATGTGGTTGAAGTTTCAAACTCTATTTGGCACCATTAATCAGTTTTGAGCTCTTCATATTGAGGCTGAATTAACTTCCTTAGTACTTGATTCATATCCTACCATTGAGGATTTTCTAATGAAGTTCAAATCACTGAGGTCATTGTTACAGGGTTGTGGTAAGAACAAAATAGATGGATAGTGCATTTACCTAATTCTTTCTAAGCTTCAAGGTCCTTTTTAGATATTCTCTTTGACATTTTATTCCACCATGGATGCTTTGGGCCAATTATTTACCATGCCTACTTTTGAGGTGTTATGTGATTGGTTGACACGAAAGCATGCAAAGATATCACAGTTGGATGCTCTCTCAGGATCTAAGAACCAAGCATTGGTAGCTCAGACATCTAAGGGGAAGCAGAAGCAGAAATAGAAGCCAAAGAAAGATTTAGCTGGCAGTGAGAATTCCTCCAAGCCACCTCCAAAGTATGATTCTAAACCATAATCAAATTTTAAATAGGGAAAATCTTCTAATTCTGGTGAGTCTTCCTCCAAGACTAAGAAGAAATCAAGTGATCCTTGCAATTTCTATGGCAAGGAAGGACATCTAGTTTCCAGGTGTTGGAAACGATTAGAGGCTTTAGAGGAAGCCATGCAACATCATCATATTACCTCACCTTAGGCTCCTTCTTCACCCACAAGGAAAGGCCATGCTCTTTTTGCACTTTCCCATAGTAATACTTCACATATTACAGTTGGTGACTCAACACAACTTTCAGTTAAGGGTTCATGTACTATTTTATTGGATGGTGGTTGTCTTCAAGATGTGCTTCTAGTTCTTGAAATTTTGACAAACCTTCTTTTAGTTTATCAGATTTTCCATTATGGCACTGGTAAGACAGTTGATTTCTCACCACATGATGTGGTTATTCGAGACCTTCATGATCCTAATTTGGTTGTTGCTACTGGGAGTGTTGATTCTAAGTCTCACTTATACTAGTTTGATGGCTTTGAGAGTTTAGACAGTTCAGGTTTCTCTCTTATAGCACATGCAGATAGAGTGAGCAGGCTTTAGCATGAGCGTTTTGGCCATGTCAATTACATATATCTACAACAGATGAGTACTTAGGCACTTGTGATTGGGATCCCTTAGATTTCTTGTACTGATGGTGTATGTCGAGGTTGTGTCCTTGGAAAAAATCATTGGGATTCTTTTCCTACGGTTAGAGCCACACGTGCTAAGGCACCCTTTGAGTTGGTACATAGTGATCTCATGTCCTTTCTGACTCCTTTTTCAGGTGCCCGATATGTGATCACTTTTATTGATGGCTTCTCCAGATGTACATGGGTGTACTTTCTTAAGTAAAAGTTTGATGTCTTTGATTCATTCAGGATCTTTAAGACATTTGTGGAGAAGCAATTTGGACTTTCTATCAAGAGGATAGGCACATATAATGGGGGAGTATGTTAATCAGGATTTCAAGGATTTTTTCACTGAGCATGGTTTGCAGCATTAGTTTACAGTACCTTACACCCCTCAATAGAATGGTGTTGCTGAGAGAAAGAACATAACCTTACGGGAGATGGAAAATTGTATGATATAGTCTCGAGCTATGAGTTCTTCATTTTGGGCTAAGGCAGTCAATTGTGCCAATTATATTCAGAATCGGATGCCTCATAAGGCATTGCGACATATGACTCTTGAGGAGGTTTGGACCCATGTCATGCCCAATGTTTCTACATTTTGAGTTTTTGGTAGTGAGGCTTGGGTATTTATTCCTGATGCTCAGCGAAAAGCCATGGAGAGGAAAAGCTGACCACTCATATTTGTTGGCTACTGTGAGGATGTTAAGGCATACAGGTTATTTGATCCTGATTCAAAAGAGTTCTTGTTTCAATGAGATGTCCAGTTTGATGAGCACTTTCCTTTGATGGATTCTCCATCACTAGATTCTCCCTCACTACCTCCTGCTCCCTCTTCATCTCTTGGGGATTACTTATCTCTTGAGGATGATGTAGATGATGATCCACCATCTCCACCACCACAAGGTACTCAACATTTGCCCAAGTGGGCTCGTGTTACTATTGAGGCAACTGGATCTTTGGTAGGTGATCCTTCAGATACTCGTCGCACTCATGCTTAGACAACTGGTACTAGATTTTTGAGTCATTCCATTTCAGATGATCCTCATAAGTTTTCAAAGGTGACGGGTCACCTTGAGTGGGATAGAGCCATGGATGAGGAGTATTCTTCTTTGATGAAGAATCATACTTGGGATCTTTGTCCTCTTCCTAAGGGAAGAAAACTAGTTCGGTGCAAGTGGGTGTACCGTACCAAGTATGTTGCAGATGGTTCGATTGATAAGTATAAGACACGTGTTGTTGCAAAGGGGTTTTCTCAGGTGGAGGGTATTGACTACTCTAAGACCTTTGCTTCTACCACCAAGATGAACTCTATTCGCTTTGTACTTTCCCTTGCAGCTTCACAGGGATGGACAGTGTTTCAGATGGATGTGAAGAGTGCTTTCTTGCATGGAGACCTACATGAGGAGATCTATATGGAGCAACCTTAGGATTTTGTACAAGACTCTTCCTTGGTTTGTAGACTTTGGTGTTCATTATATGGTCTCAAACAAGTCCCTCGGGCTTGGTATGAGAAGATTGACTCTTTTTTTCTATCCTCTCACTTCACACGTTGCCATTCTGATCACACAGTGTACATTTAGCGTCAGGAGGGTGATCTTTTGATTCTTGTGCTATATGTTGATGATCTCATTATTACAGGTAGCTCATCCTCCATGATTCAGAGTGTTTAGAGAGCCTTGATGGAGCAGTTGAGATGACCAATCTCCATCTTTTGCACTTATTTCTTGGTCTACAGGTTATTCAGTCTTCAGATGGGATCTCCATATTTCAGCAGAAGTATGCTCTTGATATGCTTCAACAATTTTACATGCTTGATTGCGAGCCTACCTCCACACCATTTCAGTCAGGTTTTGTCTTGTCTTCCACTTGCACTACTCCTCCAGTAGATTCTACTTTATATAGGGAGTTGGTTGGCAGTTTGTTGTACCTAACACATTCGCATCCTGATCTTTCCTTTGCAGTTGGCCGTGTCTCTCAGTTCTCACATGATCCACATGAGAGCCATTGGCAAGTAGCCAAACGTATCTTAAGGTACATTCGAAGCAACACTCATTATGACATTCACTATACTTTAGGATCCCCTCACATTGTTGGCTTCATTGACTCAGATTAAGCTGGTGATGTCAATGATCGGAAGTCTACTTCTGGATTTGTTTTCTTCCTTGGTTCTGGTCCTATCACATGGTCTTGCAAGAAGCAATTTTCTATTGCATTATCATCTATAGAGGTTGAGTATTGAGCAACAGTGTTAGCTAGTCAGGAGATTCTATGGCTTCGGCAGTTGATGACAGAGTTTGGGTTTCCTCCTGATAGTCCCACTATTCTTTGGTGTGACAATTAGAGTGCCATTCACATTTCCTGCAACCCAGTGGAGCATCAACGGACTAAGCACATTGAGAGCCACATGCACTTCATCAGGCAGTTGATTCAGGATGGTTCTCTCATCTTGGAGTACATTCCTATAGAGGAGCAGGTTGCAGACATCTTCACTAAACCTTTGGCATTGCTGTGCTATCTTCAGTTGTGATCCATGCTTGGGGTGAAGGAATTTGTCCTTGGGGGGTCTCTATGAGGCCTTCCTTCCTTCATGTTTTTTTTCAGCATGTTTTTCATCTCTTTTTGGAGAGGATTTTTTCCCATTGGGTTTTCTCCTTTACTCCACTTTATAGAGATTTGGTTGTGATTGGGTACCTCATCAGGTCTAGTTGTTGGGACCCAAGTTTTCTTTCTAGCTTGTAGTTGCATTGCTTTCATGCATTTAGTTTGTAGCTACTCCCTAAGTTCATTTTAAGGGGGGGTGTTAGAGTAAAAGGTTTATTACTTAATTATTTTAATTAAGTTACCTTTTACATTTCTCTTAAGATTAACTTAGTTTGCATTTTGTAGGCATTTATTAATTATTCTAATTATTAAATGCTCCCTTTTAGGTTACACTTTAGGGTTTCTTGCTCTCCTTCATAAGGATTGATCTCATTGTATTTTATTTTCATTCTCTCTGATTAATGCATCTTTAGCTTTCAGAGCACCCTTTTTTTTTTTGTCTCCATCTCTTCCTTTCTATGACAGGGTATTTAAATGTAGGTGATCTTCGGGTTCTGTGAAGAACTTTAATTTAAACCCCCATTGGTTGAAAAAGAACCAAGGGCTAATTTACTATATGACCAAGGGCTAAAGTTTGGAAAATATTTCCCTATGTAGTCAAATGGGGTGAACAGTGTGTAGTTTGCAAATGGGAATCCAACCACAAACTACCTCTACAAGTGAATCATGCCTCGTTGAGCAGAGGAATGACAATTTTCTGAGTGGAGATAAAATTCTGAGTTGATTAATGGGTCGATTCAACTTTCATGTGGAATTTTAACACACAGATGCAAAATTTTTATAAAATACAACGAATTAATTAATCTTATGGTGTACTAAAATCCTAAACTGCTCTGATACTATGTAAAATCCTACAAATCTTAGAGATTAGAAACAAGCACAAATGAAACAAGATTGCATTAAGTTGACCAATGTATTAGGAAAACCAGGCATACATATAAAAGAGGAAAAAGGCATCGAATCTTCATGAAATGAGGATATGACTCCTCACACATGGAGAAGTGGAGAGTTTCCTACCACTAAAGTAGTGTGAGGTGTCAAAAGTAAGTTGACTCCTCTATGAAACTCCTAACTAACTTGACACCTCGTATGAACAAGTGTCAAAGATGCCAAGTAGATGGGTGCCTAAGTAGGTTTAAAGCCTAAGTACATATTAGGTATATACACTAATAGAGTGCATTCCATTGATATAAGTTTACCTTTTTAAGATTAATGTACAAGCTTATTGTCTCTTTAGTGATTTTTATTCCTGAAAGGGTTTCTCCATGTAGATATAGTATTATTTTTTATTTATAATTTTTTTTATTCCATACGTGTTTCTCCATTTGATATTTCAAATTGGAATTTTAAACAATTTTGAACATTTTATGCATTCACTCTATATATTTACCCTATTCTAAATATTTGGTATCAAAGATACAAATTAACTAGAAAGAGGTACACCTTTCTTAGACTATTTTTGGATTTTTGACATTGCCATGATATTATTTTATTAAGTGGTTTTACAAATGTGTGTGTGGTTTAGGCCATGTCTAGCACATCTCATTCAAAGATTAAGAAATTCAATATCTCTAGGTATGAGTTATGGAAAATTAAAATGGAAGATCTCTTGGAATCAAAAGTATTGGTGGAAAGATATAAAAATTCTTGAGGGAATTCGAGCTAAGGACTATGCAAAGGTTGATATAAAGTCTTAACAAACCATAAATTTGAGTGTCTCTCCATCACACATTTACAATATGTGAATGGATGATCAGATTATTCCCAAATGTAAAATACATCAATATACTAACATTTGACGAAATATATATAAAGCCACATGATAATTAATTCTAATTTATATATGTAGCTACATGGAGATGTATATTAACATTAAACAATCCTCTTGGTTGATAATGATTAGTGTTGCTATATATAGACTTTTAAATATTAAATTAAATTGTAGAATAAATTATTGTAACTATCTCTTGACAACATCTAACATGCTCCTATGCATCAACACAGATTCATATTACTAAATCATTTGTGTGAGGTTGTTGATTAATTGGGTTTAACTACCACACTATCGTCATCTACCATCCTCTCCCAAATGATACTCTTCCTCGATGCATTGAAGAGGGAAAACATTATAATCCTACATCCACTTGAAGTCAATGCAATGGTAGTTAGGCTATTATCAATATCATTATTCAAAATTAAATATGATATCAACTTGCACATTAAATCTATCATAACAAATAAAAATTATATAAAGATAAAGAATACTCTTTTTCACTATATCATGTTAAACATAATAAAACATTTAAGTTAATTATTTTTGTTCACCACAAATAATTAATCATTAAAAATATATTCAAAATAGGTGATTAAAAATAAGATGTGGTATTTTCACACTTTATGTTATTTTTATGCTTTCACTATATTTGTTGACCTAATATTAAACAAATGATGACTAGCTTCACCAAGATGATCTCTTATGCATATGTTAGTGAGTGATGCTAACAATAAACTTATGCATTGAACTTGGTCTTGTTAATGGAACTCTTGGAAAATTCATGTAATTATCATTTTACAAAATCAACTCCAAACCCCCATATTTTCCTATGTTTGTTGTAGTACAATTTGACAGTTATGATGCCCAACATGGGATAGGGACAAACCCAAAAAAGATACCTTTAAGAGATATGACACATGTTAATTATAGATAAAATCCTCCATGCATGGCTTGGGCAATTACTAACCATAAATCACAAGGCCTAATATTAACTAAGGCTACAATAAACTTTGAGAGATTCAAACATAAGTATTAACATTTACAACTATGTTAAATTCAAATCAATAGAAATACTTCATATACCTCAAATTTTGTATTAGTTACTAGGTAAGAATGAAAAACAAAGCTTACACCATCATTGCGAAGAAAGAATTTACCTGCAATTGCTCTCTTCTTAATACTTCTAAGTACACAAAATTCCTTCCACCCTCTTCTCCATTATGTTCTAATTAATTGATATATAGTTGCATATCAAACATAATGACTCTAGATTCATGATAGTTGACAAAACATTGGTGATTTAAATGCAAACATAACTAATGAACCAAAACCCACAAACACAAATCATTACACCATAAGAAATTTATTTCTTTCTCTATTATTGCAATTCATTTGTCAATTGTATATGATCCATTTATTATGAAATTAACATGTTATGATCATGTATGAATAATTTTTTTGTAGAATTACAACGTGCAATCCTATAAGCTTGATTATATCAAGGTTGGGTAACATTTCACATGTTATCAAATTCATGTATTTGCATCTACTGTACTTCTTTATCATTAATTCTATGTCATTATAATAATATGACATATCTTAAATCTATTTGCATACAATAAATTTATACATTACAAATAAAATCTAACTTACAAACAAATATCTCCAACATTGTAGTTAGTTCAAATGGACACAATCCATCCAAGCTAACATAATGGATAATTTCAAACATTTTATCTCCAAGCATCAAGAGGATGTGTAGCACTATCACATAATAATAACTGTACTAGATAGTGATGAATGTGAATGAGAAATATGAGCACACAACATATCACCATAAAATTAAGGATGTTGACGAAACAAGTAGATTCCTAGTATGGATTATATAATTTAATGTAACTTTATACATTGTTCTATTTAAATAGACAAGCAAAATTTTGTATAAACAAATATTAATTATCTAATATACATACTCTAATTCTTCCAACATGATGTAAATTGTACACATAAAATAAATTTCTCGACACTACACAATATAATATATAATAAAACTTTCTTTCGCATGCTTAACAAATACCCTTATTTAAATAGATAACAACCCACACAAACCAGCCTTAAAAATTGTAAATAAAACATCTATATTATAGAAACAATATATGCTATAACAAATGAAATTTCTACAATTCACCTATCCATACATCCATTATACCTTCAAGGGTATACCGAGGAGCTCCCATTGCTTAGATTTCACCCTCTAACCACCTTGATCAGGACAGATTTGAACTTACCTTTAAAAGGAACGTATTAGTTTTAAAAGGGGAGTCCCAATATTTTTTATGACAAACCACATGGTGGATAAGTCATTCCACATAGAGACTTCAAAGCTTCGACGTTACATAAAAACAAATCATTAATGTCACTGAAAATTTATTAAACATTGTCAAAGGACAGGTGATGAAGAGCATTGCTAATAAGCCAAGTAGATAACGTTAAGAAAGTATCATCTGAAATATCACGGAGGTGAGACAAATACTGCCGACAACCAACTCATATTCGCTGTTTGAAGGCAGGAATGAAAGTACAGACTAAGGACCAAGGTAGCACAACAATAACAATAATTTTTCATTTTGTTTTATAGTTTTTTATTAGGAGAATTAGCAAAACCACCTGTCACCGTTTTCATAAGTGATCGATTTTGCTGTTATTTGGTTTGGAGTGAGGAAGGTTTCAAAGTCTTCAATTTTGTTTAAATATTATATGTTTCAATGGTTAAATAGTCAATAATAATTTATTTTACAATATTATTATCAAAAATGTGGTAAATAGTTAGATTGTGATATTGCTGTCAAGATTCAACCGTGTAGTTTTAACGCCAAACTCATTGACCCATGTTTCATGAGTAGTGGTTCGCAAGAACCTATCTCTCATGATAATGAATGGTCCACTTAGCACTCATTGCATTTAGGTGATTCTCACAAAAGTGAAGCACTAAGCCTTCCCAGGAGGTCATCCATCCCAGTACTACTCCAGCTCAAGCAGCCTTAACCATGAAGTTCTCCCCAAGGTTAAGCCTACTTATCCCACTTAGATGGATTCTTGGGAACCACTACTCATGAAACATCGGTCGATGAGTTTGACTCATAAAACTACATGAAATTGAATCCTAATAACAATATCACAATTTGACACACTTTGGAAAATACCTCCTACTTATCCATAATTAATCTATTCATTTTAAATTAATAGTATGAATTATAAATAATATTGAAAAATAATAATATTATATCAAGTTTTCTTCTTAAAATTACACTGATCAGTTGATTTGAAAAGTTTCTAATAGACAACCTAAATTTGAAATTTTATACCATCATAATTCAATTGTCATGATAGATATAATTCCCTAAAAATCCCATCATAAATATAATTTCTTATCACCCAATTGAACAACAATTGACCAGCCTAATTCTTCAGGTGCCCAATCATAATTTGACTCATTATCAAAAAATATGATACCAACATTTACAATAATAAATTAGATGCTCAGAATATAAGGGGGCGAATGGAGTTGGTACACAAGTATGGAGGTTGTGGCCTGTAACAGGCCACGGTTCTTCATTTTCCACTTTCCTTTTGCATTTTCCTTTGCATGTGTTCAGATTTGTTCTCTTTCCCTGTGCTTTCTTGTGGGGGTCGTTTCAGCGTTCGGGGGGGAGGGGGTGTAGAGTTGGTTCTTTTTTCTATCTTTGCTTCTTTGGTGCTTCTTTGTGGTCGACGCTTGGCTGCCCCTTGTGTGTTTGTTTTCTAGATGGGGGTTTGATCCCTTTCTCATGGAGCTTCATACTTCGGTTGATAAATCTACTCTCGGTTCTTCTCTTCCTAGAGGAAGTCAGAGTTTTGCAAATATGGGTAACCTTGGTGAAGGTTTGTCGAGAAACGGTGGTTTTTGGCTTCAAAAAGTAAATGGGTGTTTGGAGAAATCGAAGGAAAGGCCGGTTCTTGTAATACAACCTGAATTTGTAGTGGAGGATGCAGAGTATTACAGTAACCATGTTTTGATTTGCAAGTTCATGGGGATGTGGGTCTCAATTCCCTTTCTTTATTCTTAGATTCACAAGAACTAGAACCCTGAAGACGATTTTGATATTTTGCTCGCTACCAACAACTTCTTCATGGTGGACTTCTCCTATATTGTAGAAATAAATCGGGCTTTTGAAGGTGGGCTTTATTTTTACAATCAGGTGGGTTTATTCATTAAACCATGGCATCTGGGTTTCAACTCATTTGAGGATCTCCCTTCTCTCATTCTAGTTTGGATACACCTTCCTCGTCTGCCTCCAGAGTGCTGGAAAATCGATATTTTATAGATGATTGCTCTTTTACTAGGTAAGCCTATCGAGCCCTCTCAACAATCTTTGAATAAGAGGGTTCTTTCTTGTGCTCGTGTTTGTGTTGAAATTGACTTGAACAACCCATTTTCGGATTCGGTGGCAATGAATATTGGGGAAATTTCTTGGATCCAACAATTGGATTATGAGGCATTACCTTTTCGATGTCGATTTTTCCATGAGTATGGCCACCTGCAACAAATGTGCCCCAAAGTTTCTTTTTCTGCTGGTTCAGTTAATGCTCCTTACCAGTCTGCCTTGAGGATGGGTAAAGGTAAAGCCCCCATGCAGGGGGTAGAGCCAAATAAGGACGGTTTTGTGCCTGTTAAGCCTCGTAACAAGAATAGAGGAAAAAAGAGGACCATCAAAGATAGGAAAGACGATGAATCTTTCAATAGCTTTGAAGTGTTAGAGGGCTTGGTTCAAGAAGAAGGGGGCCCCTTTCGATATGCAAACTGTGGATAATTATATTGTTGAGAAGTGCTTGGTGGATCAACCAAATGTTATCTCCAGCTTGACCCCAATAGGCTTTCAAATGGAACATATGGATGTTGAACTCCCTTCTTTAGTTTCTGGGGGTGGAGGAATTGACATTTCGTTAGATGCAAATATGGTACTTGTGCGTCCTAGTTCTAGGATCACCACTGAGAAGGTTGTTGGGGAGTCTAGTAAAGGAAAGTCCTTTTCTCCTATTTTGGGTCTTCAACAAATACCCCTCAAAAAGGGGACCCCTGAGAAACCTCTTAAAGTAGGAAGGAAGATGGATCAAGAAAAGGTTAAGTTAATTGGGGAGACGTTGCTTGAGTCTAGCTCGGTGAGGACTATTGATTCTCACTTCTCCCAAGCCCAGCGATGATTGTGATATCTTGGAATGTAAGGGGTAGGAATAACATCCCTAGACAAAAGGCTATTCGTGAGTTGATTCATACCCACTCTCCCGATTTGGTTTTTCTACAAGAGACTAAGTTGTCTGTTGATAGTATGTTGAGCTTGGTTCCTAAGATTTGGGGCAAAGGTCATTGTCAATGTGTGGGGGCACAGGGCAGCTCTCGGGGCTTGGCTTGCTTATGGGACCTATGCAGAGTTACTCCCCTTTGGTGGATTTCAGATAGGTTCTCTATCTCTCTTGTTGCTTTTAGTTTGGAGTTAGGTGAGAGAATTATTCTTTCTAATATCTATGCTCCCATAGATCTTTCTGGTAAGGCTCACTTGTAGTCTCATATTAGATTCTTGCATTCTTTGGCACCCTACCTCCCTTGGATTATTACAGGTGATTTTAATGCTATCTTGTCTCTGGATGAGAAAAGGGATGGGATTTATCATCTAGATCCCTCCTCAGACCTCATGAGGGACACTGTGGCTTCCATGAATTTGTTGGACATCAAACCAATGAATGAGAGGTTTACTTGGAATAATAGGAGGATTGGGGATGCTGCCATTTCTAAAAGATTGGACAAGTTTCTAGTGTCCAATTTTTGGGTTGGCAACAAATGGACGACGAGGTCTGAGATTTTGGATTGGTGGGGCTCGGATCATTGGCCAATTAAACTCTCTGCTTATATGGCTAGTTCCTCTAAAAGATAGTCTTTTAAATTTCAACTCATGTGGCTTCGGGATGCGTCTCTTCATGAATTGCTCCCTGGGTGGTGGTGGGATGGAAAGCCTCCCTTTGGCACTGCTATGTACTCCTTTGCAAAAAGGCTTTAGTATGTCAAGTATATGCTAAAACGTTGGAACAAAAACCATTTTGGAAATATTTTTCAGGAAAAAAGGGCTTCCCAAGAGCACTTGGACACCATCACTCAGCAAATCTAGGGTCAGGGGTTTTCTTCAAGGAGTTCAATAAGTTAGAGGTTGCGGCTATGAAGGATGTGGAGGAATGGGAGTTGCATGAGGAAATTTTTTGGAAGAAAAAGTATCGCATTGATTGGCTGCAAGAGGGGGACATAAACACTTCCTTTTTCCACAATTTTGTTAAAGATAAAAGGTAGGTAAACACCATAACTTCCCTTAAATCTCCGGATGGGAATCCTCTTCTTTCTTCTACTGAGATTTTAAAAGAGTCAACCCAGTTCTTCTTTGCTCTTTTCTGCGATGATTCTACTCCTTCCAGTGAGGATGAAGACACAATCCTAGCTTGCATTCCCTCCTTGGTGACTGAAGAAATGAATGAGTCTCTGCTAAAGTCGATCTCTTTGTTGTAGTTGGAAATTATTGTTTTTTAGATGAGGAAAGGTAAAACTCTTGGTCCTGATGGCTTTCGGTTGAGTTCTTTCATGAGTTTTGGGAGGTTATTAAGCTTGACCTTCTTGAAGTTGTTCAAGAATCTCAAAAGAATAAGCAAATGCTAAGAGCTTTGAATGTCACCTTCCTGGCTCTCATACCTAAATGTGAGGGAGCCGATTCTTTGGATCTCTTTAGGCCTATTTCCCTTTGTAATGTGGTGTACAAAATAATCACTAAGTTGATTGTTGAGCACTTGAAGTTGTGGTTAGATAGGTTGATCTTTGAGGAATAGGGTGGATTTGTGGCTGGTAGGAAAATTCTGGATGGTACATTGTTGTTGCTATTGAGATTGTGCACTCTATGGCTTCCTCTAAGGAGAAGGCTATGTTCATCAAGCTTGATATGGCTAAGGCTTATGATCGTGTCAAATGAGATTTTCTAACCAAGATATCGAGAGCTTTTGGATTTGGTAGTGCTTGGATTGATTGGGTTTTGAGTTGTGTTACAACTACTTCCTTCTTTGTGCTTGTCAATGGTGTGCCTTCTAAATTTTTTTGGGGCTTCCAAGGGCCTTCAACAGGGAGATCCTCTATCTCCATACTTATTCATTCTGATGGTGGAAGGGCTTGGGAGATTCTTGAAATCTTGGATGGAGCTTGGCCTAATTCAGGGTTGGCGGTGGGGCAATAATCTTCCCTCCTAGGACCACATCTCTAGTTTGTGGATGACATGGCATTAATGGGCCTCGCTAGAGTGGATGAAGCGGTCAATCTAAGGAAGGCCCTAGATTGTTATTTGGCTACTTCAGGTCAAAGCATTAATGAAGGAAAATCTTTTATTTATTTCTTTAACACTCCTAATCTTATTCAGGAGAGGATTGCGGGTATTCTGAGGTACCAGATTGGCCCGCTTCCCTTTGTGTATCTTGGAATTCCTTTAGCTATCTGGTCGTTACCTCGAGTGTTATGGTAGGATGTTAATGAGAAGTTTCAAAATAAGTTTAGTCACTGGATGTGTAGATGGCTCTCTATTGCTGGTAGAGTGACTCTTTTAAAGTCTATAGTCCAGGGTCTTCCTTTGTATAGATGCTTTGTTTTATCCGCCCCAACCAGCTTTGTGAAAGACTTTGGGGCTCTATGTCAATAGTTTCTTTGGTATGGTAATATTCTTTCACGGAAGTGGAGTCTGGTCAAATGGGATGTTGTTTGTCATCCGAAGCAGGAGGGTGATCTTCAGCTTCATCCAACTGATTTGAATGGGCAAGCTTTGGTAGCCAAGCTATATTGGAGATGGTGTTCTCAACAGCAACAGACTTGGGCTAAGATCCTCACCTCAAAATATCATGGGGTTGTGGATGCTGAGGATGTTTTTAGATACAACCTAATGGGTAAGGGATCTATGGTTTGGAACACCCTCAAGAGGGGAGCGAAGTCGATTAAGCAAGGTCTGTTTTGGATCTGCAATAGGGGTACAAAGGCTCTCTTTTGGTTTGATTCTTGGGATGGACATCCCCCTATTATGTCTACTCATCCTCACTTGGGGGACTTGTGTAGACATTTTTTGGATGCTAGTTGGACTCATGTAGTGGATTTTAAAACCCCCAAGTTCTTGACCAGGGTATGGTGTATATGTGGAAGGATCCGCATGAGTGGCCACCTCAAGGGATGTTGGAGGATCATAAGGAGCTTGCTTGCATTTTGGTTGGTAGGGCTTGTAACTCTTTGTTGGAGAGGGATGTTCTGGCTTGGGGAGGTGACTAGAAAGGAAAAATTACTATGGCCTTTAGTTATTGAGTTCTGGATGAGCAGATGTTTGGATGCACTGGGGTTCCTTGGTGGAAGCAGATTTGGAACAAATTCTCTTGGCCCAAGTGCAACTTCTTTTCCTTGTTGGTGATCTATAATAGGTGCCTGACCTAGGAGAATCTTTGGAAGCGGGGCTTTTAGGGCCCCTCTATGTGTGTTCTATGCTCTAACAACAACGAGAATACTTCCCATCTCTTCTCCCAGTGCCCTTTTGTTAGGATGCTTTGGTACTTTTGGTGGGATCTCTAGAATCAACTGTGTTGGCATGCTTCATCTTTAGAGGAATTTTGTAGTAGGCTGGGGAGTCCTACAACTAAGACTTCCTTTCTTCGTACAACTGGGTTAATTGGTTCCAACTTCATCATTTGGCAGATTTGATTGGAGTGTAATTGTAGGATTCTTTTGGATAAGAAGATTTAGGTGCAACAAGTTTGGATGAGGATATTGAGAGTTCTTCAGGAGACTTTGATGGCTAGGTGTGATCTCCCGGCCCTTGTGGATTCTGGAGATATGAGAATTGTTCGGAGTTTGGAGCTTTTTGTCTGTGAGAAGGGGGTGACAAGGTCTAGTCTTTGTCGAAGTGTTAGGGAGAAGATTCAGAGAGATGGCAATTGAATACCTCCACCTTTGGAGGTTTTGAAGATTAATATCGATGGTTCCTCTAGAGGCAATCTTGGTCGTGTTGGGGTTGGGGGCCGTGATAGAGATTGCTCTGGAGTGGTTGTGTTCTTCTCTAAGTATCATGGCCAACATTCAAACAATTTCATGGAGGCCTTGGCTATTCTCTTGGCTTTGAAAAGGGCTTGTGCTCTTGGTTGGAGAAGGATAATTTGCAAGTCAGATTCTCAAATTGTGATTGATTTACTAAATAAACAACAATTGGAAGATGTTAACTGGCAACTGGCTGGGGTGGTTAGACAAATCATAACTCTGAGGGCGACCCTAGATTCTATCACCTTCTGCCATATCCTTAGGGAGTGGAATAAGGTGGCTGATGGTTTGGCTAAATGGGCTTCTGAGTGGATGGGAAATTGGAAAGTGGATGATTGGAGTTGTCTTTTGAATTGTTTTTCTAGGGAGCTTGAGGACTTGGTTATGAAGGATATGAGAAGTGGTTTGTGTGTTGCTTGACGGTTCTGTCTTTTGACCCCTGGTGGGTTATTTGTAATTTCTAACTTTGTACAGCTTTCCTGATTTAATTAAGTTTTTACACTCTTTTTATTAAATATTATTAAATATAATAAAATAAATCGGATGCTCACGTCTCACTTGGGTCCAGACGCACAAGTTATAATGGGCACGCCAATAACAGCAAAAAGTGACAGCGAGTTCCTCGTAAAAAATTCCTTTCCAAAAGGAAAAATATTCTTGAGCTTTATCACATGCAAATTGCAACTTTTGCAGGCTTTTGCAAAACCATCTCATGCTTTGCTTTGCGCATGCCATCTCTGCCTGTTTATGGATTCAATAGGGTTTCATGGGTATTAGCAGTCTTCAGGTGAGCTGTTACCATTAAGAGGCTTCGATTACTTCAAAATTTCATTCCATCGCAAAGATCGAACCTGGTCGAATCAAGCTCAAACCTTTCGGTTTGATTTTGTTTGCGATGGATTTAAATGAGGAGCAGCAGCGCCGTGAAGAAGAGAGCGAAATACTTATAGAGGGGAAAATCGTGATTTCTGTCGATGAGATTGTAGAAAAATACGTTGGTGGTTTTGGACGCGCTCAGTTGTTTCAGGTGGTAATCATTGCGTTGGGATGGGCTTTTGATGCCCAGAATACGTTTCTGCCCATTTTCACAGATGCTCTGCCATCGTGGCGCTGCTCGAATTCAACGTCTATGTGGGAAACTTGTACGGAAAAATCGTCGATATGTGAAATGGATTGGAGAGCGTGGGAGTGGGATAGAGGCAAAGCGGTCTCCATCATTTCAGAATGGGATCTTATCTGCACCCACAGTTATCAAGCAGGCATTCCTCAAATCTTCTTCTTTGTTGGAGCACTATTAGGTCAGTTAAGCCTTACACTTCTGGATTCGAGATACAAAACACGTAATTAATTATATCACATCAGGACTGACTCTTCTTTTTCCTTCTAACTGCCCAAGTTCAACAACCCTTGTTTCTTTTCAGGATTAGAAAGAAAGAACTTAAAAAAGGTAAAAAGTCGTTTTTTTGTTTTTCCTGTTTGTAATCTTATAGGAATAAAAACGTCATTGATCAATGTTGTTTGTAGAATAGTTGGTAAGAGTTTTTTCTAGAGTAGGCAGTAAGTTTTTTTTTTCATTTATGGATTGTCATTTTCAATTTTATCATCTGTAAGTAGTTGTTATCAATCGTTAAGAAATGAAAGTTTTTGGTAAATTAAAAGAGGAAGCTAGTAGTGTTGTAGGGTAATGATATTAGTGGGTTTAATCTGTTTTTATATTTGGTTTGTTTGATTTCGTTATAATGACCTTGGAAGTGGTCATTCTTTAGTTACAATAGAATGTGTGTCTGAAGACGAAAAAGGAAAAGTTTTTTGTTATATTCGTTTATTTTACAAGAATGGTTTCTAGATTAGTCTCACAGTTGTTCATTTTACAAGAATGGTTTCTCCATTCATATGGTAGTGGCAAAAGAATATTTTGAAAGAATGACTTGTAATCATGATTTCTTGAAAGTCTTAGGCAATAAATGTGAGTCTCACAGTTGTTAATTTTACAAGAATGGTTTCTCCATTCACATGGTAGTGGCAAAAGAATATTTTGAAAGAATGACTTGTAATCATGATTTCTCGAAAGTCTTAGGCAATAAATGTGTGATTTTACAACTATGGCTTGTAATAACACTTTTCAGTTTATGGTTTTAAAGGAACAAAATAAGTAATTGGTTTATAATTATTGCTAAATTATGTACATGTTGAATCCGTGCCATGATGCCTCACAGTACTCACCCAAAGCACAAAAATGATTTGAAACCAAAGGGATGAAATTGGTTGTTTCTAAACTATTAGAAACTCTTAGCGTTATTTCTAATATAGGTTGATCTATAAGAACTGGTAGTATTGAAAAATATTATGGAGATTTCTAAAGTAGAATGATCATTTTTTTTTTCGGTTGACCATTTTGATAATACTAACATCATAGTTGTAGAATAATATCAAAGAAAAAAACCTTTGACATGTAAGTATCTTATATGATGTTGATACAAATTTACGGTTTATTTTATTACACTCTAAAATACATTGTTCTTAGAATGATTCTTCTTGTAGTGTTTAGGATTTTCAGATATAATTTAGGTAAATTAATGCACATTAAATGTCTTTAAATACAAAGAAATAACAATAAATCATGCAAACATGTATCAATTGATCTCATAATGACTCTAGTGAAATAAGTTGGAGTCAACAAAATTTGAATTTTAAATTTTTTGAATTTCAAGTGCCAATGCCATGTGGTATGAAAGCAAACCCACACACCTTGAGACTAGCCTAGGACAATGACAAATAGATATCTAGGTAGGGAATGAATGTATTGAAATTTGTGAATGTATAGCAAATTATGTAAACGGAGATGTGATGTGTCAAAGTACATGTAAATGGGGATTGATAAAGAATTAGGAAATGAGTCCAAATTTGTAAACAAGTGCACTATTGATCAATATTCAATTGTATTAAGAAAATCCATCAAAATGGGTCCAAAACTAAATAAAAATTTACATTCGTATGCAAAATTCACCTCTACATTTTGCCTCCACTTTGAGGTACATTTGAATTCCAAAATTAGCATATATTTTAAAGCATACATGCACTCACAACCATTCAAAAAAGGTAAATATTCACAAATAAGGACATGAGATCCATGTAATGTGATGAACCTAACTTGACATTTTCATGTGTTCTTCTTCTTTGACATGTGCACTCCTTAAAAACTTGTAAAATAGAGAAAATACGTGCAATGAGTAACTTTTGTCACACAAGTAGAATATAAATGCACTTATAAATTGAATTTATTGTTTATGAAATAAAGAGGATAAGGTTAGAAAAAATATATAAAAGACGGTATGGTAATACTCTACCTAATACAACAATAACATGACAATTTGTTAGATTTAACTAAAAACGGTGATAATTCTCTATGACAATTACCTTTTATTATTGAACTATTAAATAATTTAATATTTTCCATTTCAGAGCCAACTTCATCTATGAAATGAATTCTTGCTTCAATTTGAAATAAATATTTTATTTATTTTATTTTATTTGAAATGTTTATTTTATATTAGATTCTTTTATTATATTGTTTATTTTATTTTTATCTAATTTTTTTTATTATTTAATGTAAATTTTAATTTCACTTTGAAAAGTGATACAGATTTAATATTTATATATTATTTTTACAAAATTTAATTTTATTATTATAATTTTTAAAAAAATATATATATTAATTATATATTGATTCTTATGTATAGAATCATGATTTAATACTCTTTTCTTGGAAGATTTCTATCAAATCAATAGAATCTTTAGTCATTTGACTGAAAGACCAAAAGACATTCATTCAACCAAAATCATCTGTGAGATGTGATCCCAACCTCACCCCTTACTCAACAAGATTTCATCTACATCCATTTGAAAACTGTCATTCTTTATTCCCCTCTGATTAGAAAAGAAGGAATGTGTTAAATTTGTATGAATGCTTTACCACCACGAACGTGAATAGATTATATTCCCTGAGCAAAATGAAAGCAATGGCTGATAAGTGTGCGTTTTCTGAGTGCAGGCTGCATAATTCTGGGACCGCTAGCCGATTCATCAGTAGGTCGGAAAAGGATGCTCCTTGTTTCTTCTCTCGTACTTTCCGTCACTGGATTTTTAACTGCATTTTCCCCTAACATCTGGATTTACTCTCTTTTGAGAGCAGCGAGCGGCTTCGGAAGAGCCCCAGTCGCAACTTGTTGTCTTGTTCTCTCTACAGAAATCGTTGGACGCAAATGGAGAGGTCTCATTGGGTTTCTTGTATTCTTCGCCTGCACGCTGGGTTTTCTTTCACTTCCAGCCATCGCCTACTTTACCCGTCTTAACTTTTCCTGGAGAAGTACATATATTTACCTATCCATATTCCCTTTCACCTATTCTCTGTTCCTCCTGCCTTTTATCTGGGAATCCCCCAGATGGTTACTAGTTCGCGGTAAATCTCACGAAGCCCTGCAAAATTTAAGGAAAATGGCGGAATTGAACGGAAGCAAGTTGCCAGAAAATTTAAACCTCGATGACTGCAGTACAGAGGGCCGGAAAATTGAGTCTGCGTTATCACTTCTGTGGATGACAAAATGGGCGCGCAAAAGACTGGGTTTTACTATGGCAGTAGGGTTCGGAATGGGAGTTGTCTACTATGGAATGCCGTTAGGTTCCGGAAATTTGGACTTCAATTTGTATATGAGCGTCACATTTAACGCTCTGTCGGAAATTCCAGGGGCCCTGATTTCGAGTCTTTTGGTTGCTAAAGCAGGGCGGCGAAGAACAATTTTCATGTTGGCAGTAGGCAGCGGTATCTTCTGCGTTGTGTGCGCGTTTCTGTCTTTTAACAGAATGTCAGGAAATAGAAATTGGTGGGAGATGGGGGCAGAGTTGGGAGCATTCTTGAGCAGTGTGACGGCGTTCAATGTGTTGCTGATTTATTGCTTGGAGTTATTTCCTTCTAGTGTGCGTAACTCAGCCATGTCAATGCTCAGACAGGCCATCAATGTCGGGGCCATTGTGAGCCCTGTAATTGTGATGGTTGGCCATGATGCTCCATATCTTTCCTTTGGTATATTTGGGTTTACAATTATTTTAAGCGGGTTGTTTGTGTTGGGGCTTCCCGAAACAAAAGATCGGCCTCTGTATGACACTCTGGAGGGGCAAGAATGGCAGGAGAATCACTGTGACACAAGTTCAGTTGTCCCTCTGCTTTCATAAATTTTTAGGTTTGTGGGTTAAATGTATATTGACGGTCGATCAGTCTAAAATGTAAGAATATATTTAAATACACAAACATAACTAGTTTGTCATTTCATAATCTAAGAGTAAGCACTTTAAGCCCACAATACCTTCAAATACATATGTGTAACGGAATATAAAAGTAGATAAATTAAATGAATATTAAATAAAATTATGAAATTAATTTTAATTTAAATAAGAACTGGTTTAGTTCAGTTGATAAATGAATAATAAATGTGATAATTAGATACTAAGTTAGATGGATTTAGTCGTCTAAATAATATAGAATTAATTGTTGATATTGGATAGTTTCAACATGTTACGGTATCAAATTTTTTATGATTTGATGAATGTTTTAGGGTTTATATAATTTGAAAAGTCTTTGCGGATTTAAGTAGGAATGATTTGTTGTAGAAACAAAAAAGGAAAATCGACAAAGCTAAACATAGCTTTAAGATATATAACACATAATAATTATAGATGAAATCCTCCATGCATGACTTGGGTAATTACTAACCATAAATCACAAGGCCTTATTAATGCTACAATAAATGAAAAGCATTAACATTTAGAACTATGTTAAATTCAAATAAATAAAAAGTCTTCATATATGGCTCAAATTATGTCTTAGTTACTAGTTAAGAATAAAAACTTATTCTTACACCATCATTGGGAAGAAAGAAAAGTTTCACCTACAATTAGTCTCTTCTTAGCACTTTTAAACAAAAAATTCCCTCCACCCTATTCTCCATTATATTACAATTAATTGATATATAAGTGCATATCAAACATCGTGAAGAATACATTACAAAATATAACTCTAGATTCATCATAGTTGACAAAGCATTGGTGATAAATGTAAACATAATTAATAAACCAAAATCCACTAACAAAAAACATTACACCATAAGAAATTTCTTGCTTTCTCTATTGTTGCAATTCATTTTTCAATTATATATTATCCATTTCTTATGAAATTGACATTTTATCATCATGTATGAATAATAATTTTATAGACTTGCAACTTGCAATCCTATAAGCTTGATTATCAAGTTTGGGTAACATTTTACATGTTGTTGCAAGCTTTTGGATTCAACTGTGTATGTTTTTACATCGACATTTCAAGTCACACTCAGTATAACATATTTAAATTCACGTATTTTCATCTACTATAGTTATTAATTTTATGTCATTACAATAGTATAACATTTTTAAAATTCATTTGTGTACACTAAATTTATAATTTAAAAATAAAACATAACTTATAAACAAAGATCTCCAACATTGAGTTAGAGCTCAAATGGACACAATCCATCCAAGCTAACATAATGGATAATTTTAGAGATTTTATCTTCAAACATCAAGAGGATGTGTAACATTATCACACAATAATAGTTGTACTAGATGATGAAGAATGTGAATGAGAAATATAAAGACTCAGCATATCACAAAAAATTAAAGATGATGATGAAACATGTAAGTCGATTCCCACTATGAATTGTATAATTTAATGTAACTTTATACATTAGTCTATATAAACAAACAAGCAAAATTTTGTATATAAACAATTTTTTTTTTTTAACCTAGATAATAGGCCGTAGCCAGATATATTTATTATTACTGAAAGTTTTTACAGAAAACCAAAAGAGCAGAAGGCCGAGCATGGCTCCAGACCCCTGCAGCCTTCTAATCCAGTGTCCACGCTATACTGATATACAATATGGCCAGATTACCTCTACCTACTACTTATCTGCCAAAATGGGACAGCCAACATGAGAATCAACCCCTATACACCTGTTATCAATATAATGTCTGCGGCTATACAAAATGGTTTAGCAGCGTATCCCGATACAATCCTATCCTTACATTCTGCTACTAAACCAGACCAGGAAATAAAACAGCGCTTGACTCCTTATGCATAATACACGGAACCTTCAAAACTATACCAAAAAGGTTTACAGACTTATCTTTTGTTTTCCTTTTTCCTTGCTAACCGAGAGTGGCAGGACCTGCATAGGGCGCTATCGAGTCCGTTGTTTCTTCCTACTCAATAGGCATTGACCGAGCCAATAGCATTCTCCATGAGGGGCAACAGAAAATCTCAAGTCCAGAGGAAGGACCAACCTCCTTAGGAATCGGTCCTCAAACTTTTACTGTCTCTGTCGTCGCCTTCCTAGGTCTGCCCTTCTTTCCTTTGCCCTGCTTCTCCACCCGCCTCACCACCACCGGCTGCACTTCTTGTTGTGGTTGCATTTCGTCGTCTTCTTCCTCGACCCTGAATGGCTCATAGCCCACAGCAATAAGGTAGTCCTTACACCACTCGCCACCCCCAGACGCTTTCTATCCTAGCCACTTTTGGAGGAAGTCACGAACAGAGCGAACTGGGATTTTGTCCACCACCTTGACAAGGGCATCCTTGGGGCCGCTCCATGACCAGAACAAAAGAAATAAACATGGCGGGGATGTCACTGTTAACTCTATGGCGATGGCGTGTGGTGGACCTTCCTCACCCAGAATTCATTGCACCACCTTAAGAACAACGTCATCGTAGGTGAGAAGAAATCTTGCCCATCGTTCTTCATTTATCTCCCCTAGAAAGGACATTTGCCTAGTTTTACTGGATAGGCACAACGCCGAGTCCATGACCAAATCCCTTGCAAACAAAAGTGCTCCTGAATTTGAATTTCCTGGCGCCAGAAAGTCTCAAATGCATGCCACATGTATTCCTACAAGCAATGTTGATTCTTTAATGCACACTCCTCCTACCGCCATATTGGCCAACTGGTCTGCTTCTTTGTTGGCCCCTCTATAGATATGATTGATAGTGAATGTTTGGAATGCTTTAAGTATTTCCATTGTCCTTCCTAACAAGCCGTTTAATTTCCAATTTGGAGAGTTTCCTTGTCTTACTGCATTTATTACAATAGGAGAATCTCCCTCTACTTCTATTTGATTGATTCCCAATTCCTTGGCCAGCAGAAGGCCTAAGATAAGAGCATTGAATTCTCCATAATTGTTTGTATTTGTTGAGTATTAAGAAGTAGATAAAAACATAACTAATAACAAAATGAATAAACAAAAAATAAACACACACAACAAAACAACATAAGACGAGTTTTAATGTGGTTCACCATAAATGGCTACATCCACCAAAAAAGCAGGGAACAATTCTTATTAATGTCCAATAATACAAATCAATACATGGACTATACACATATGTTAATACACTCATATTCAGCTATGAACTGAAGAGTTAGGAGGAGATGAAGGGTCGAATGACTGTTGGGCTTCACATCCCAACAATCTCCCCCATGAAGTCCAACCATGCATTGCACGACATCCCCTGTATTTCCCCTTCAAATTCACACTACAACTAGGCCCATTGAAGATTTAAGTTTTGCCAATGACTGCTCACGAACACAGCGAATTAATCTTCTCCATGCCAAATCGGAGTTGACAATTTGCTGCAATTGGACCATCTGGTCTTGCACCATCAACAACTCCCTCTTCAGAGACTTTTGTTCTTCATGCGTCTCAGACCTATTAACAGTGCTCCAGTCCTGACATATATACCAACTTCCAGGTGTATCTCTAAGCTTTTCAAAGGGCTTCACTTCCCCCATAATCATCACCACCGACAAAGCTTCCTTTCTCCCAAACTGTGTATATGCATCAAAGATAATACTAAAATCCCTCACAGTTATCACTGCCATCATCTCTGAATTATCAAAATCAAAAGGACCCATAGGGCCTCCATCACCTTGATATTGAACTCCACATGCCTCAAAGAGCATCATTACTAAATCTATTAAGGAATCTTTTGCTTCTACTTGAAGCCTTGCTTTCTCTTCCTGTTGTCTTCTCTCGAGTTCCTCCCTCTCATGCTTTATACTGGGATTCTTCATGAGGGCCTCCAAGGCCAACAGGGTTGACCCTGACACAATGGGTGCATCATTACCCAGGAATTCATAGGAAGTCAATAGCTCCCTCACCTCCAATTCAACCAATTGCTTCTCATCATCAATCTGTGCGGCTCTAGTAATCATATTCTTGACATAATCAACAAGGCCGAGGCAATCCACATTTAAAGTAGCTTGAACGGCTGACGAAATTATTAGCGCCACACCCTCCGGCTGAACAATAATCGTCCCAAGGCCTAACACCAATTTGAATAACTTTTCATTTGCCACGACTGTCTGGGGCTCTTCGGTTTCCATAGCAACAACAGACACGTCATAAGTAACCTATTTTGAATCCATCTTTTGTTGCTTCCTCTTCCTTCCATCATCTTCCTGCAAATGATCCTTTTCAGTGTTCTCATTTGTATCATTGATTCTTTCTGATCTTTTTCCTCCTATTCTCTTACACTTCGATGAACCTGCAATGGCAATCCCTCCTCTGTCGATATTTACAACCACAACATGTACCATTCTCCAGGAAGCTTCTTCTATAGCTCTTTTCGTTGTAATCTCTTGTCTTGCCTTCTGTTCTTCCATTGACATTGTAATTAGCCTCCTCAAGAGAGTGCTACATTGCTCCCTAACAATATAATCTTCTATTGGTTGTCACACAAGGTGACTTACCTTGAGTCTTTTCTCATTTCTAACCTCAAGTCTACCTGAATGGCTATGTTTGACCCCAACAACAACCATACCTAAAAAATCAGAAGGCGACGTGGGAAAGAAAGCTCCCACCGACTATTTAGACATTGACAATGATAAAGTTCTAAGAGGTTGCGTTGAAAAATCTCTTCCAACGTGACCTTTGTCTCTTCCTTGATGCGGTTCATAAAGCCGCATGGAGTATTCAAAGGGCGTTTGACCCTGAGCATGGCTATCCTTTGGTGTGCACTTGATCTTCTTTCCCTCTTTAAAAACTTTCCTATCTCTGGGTCGTCTGGCATCCCTTGAAGAAAAACGCTGATCCTGGATTCTTCCTATCGTTTCTTGCAACGACTTATCTCCTCTGTTGGTGATGGAATTGTCTACACTCCCTTTTTTCCTAGACAAGCTGACGTCCCATATGTTCTGGAATTTCTTCTTAAATTTCTTATTTTTCAGGTGGCCTCTTTGCCCCATACGAGACTTGAACATTTTTTCATATGTGACCTTGAGGTGCTTCTTCCATTGTTGCCTCTTCAAGCTCTCTTTACCAGCATTGTATGAACCCTCAATGTCATCATATTCATATACAGGTCACCTAGAAATTTCTACAACAACATCCTCCTTTGCTGCACCGGCTTCTGGGTTTGGTGCCCCAACAATTTTGTCTTTTGTCGATGCCCCAGCTGCACCATCATCTACCTCCTTTAATGGTGGTCCTTGGCCAATTTTTCCAAAAACAACACCAATACCTTTGTCACCAACAACACCAGTAGTAGCAATGACACCAGCACCGCTTCGCTCCATCTTAGCCCTCTATGCAAGGGTCATCAATTCCTACGACCTCTTCTTGACATCAGCATCCTCCGGTATAGATTTTTCACCAACTGCATCAATGCTATCGGCCTAGAATTTCTCCTCCTTTGCACCAACAGATTCAATGGGCTCAAGCTTTGCGACGCCATTTCCACCGTTCAGTGTCAGATTCCCAATCAACTTGGGCATGGGATTTTCTTTTGGAGCCCATGATACTTCCCCATCACATGGGGATTCATTCTCCTCCAAAACAATCCGCAGAGCACTTTCGTGTTCCTCTACCCCTTCTTCGTCTCTTGCTTTCTTTTTCTTTTTGGATTGCTGCCTTATTCTACGTTTACTACTCTTCTTCAAATTGTCATACTCCTCATAATAAATAATATCAACAGTCTCTACAAACAACACTTTCTTCTTCTATGTTGCCCAACCATCTTCTACCTGAGGTTCCCTATCCTCAAACCAGTACTCAACATCGGAAGCCCCATCAACTCCTCTTCTGCGATCACTACTAGATTCCAACATGCCTATAAACACCTCCATAACAAATTTAGTTTCAACATCTAATTCATCCAGAAACTTCATTTCTAGCAGCCCCAAAATCAAATGATGGTGAATCTTCAATAGGATGAACAACTTCATCATAAAATTCTCTAGAGCCACATGACCAAGACATGAGAGCTCGGGCCCAATCATCCAAAGCTCCTACGTCCATTTTTAGAAATTTGTCATGATTTTCAAACAAATTTTTCACCAAATCTCTGATACCAAATGTTGAGTATTAAGGAGCAGATAAAAACATAATTAACAACAAAATGAATAAACAAAAAATAAACACACTTAGCAAAATAGCATAACACAAGTTTTAATGTGGTTCACCATAAATGGCTACATCCACCAAGAAAGCAGGGATCTAGTTATTTACATGGGATATGGTACATTTCCCTAAAGGACGAAAACTCGTTAGATATAAATAGGTGTGCAAGAGAGAATCTGGTCTAAATGGTAGTGTTGAGAAGCATAAGGCATAGTTGGTCACTAAGGGGTATTCTCAAGTGGAGGGAATTGACAATGGTGAGATTTTATCTCTTATTGTGAAGTTGACATCTATCCAATTCCTATTATCACATGTAGAAACATATGATCTAGAAGTGGAACAAATGGATTTGAAGACAAAATTCCTTCATGGTGACATGGAGGAAGAAATCTATATGTCATAGCCTAAACAATATGTGGTTAAAAGAAAACTTGGATGCAAGTTGAAAAAGTCTTTGTATAGTCTTAACCAGTCTCCAAGAATGTGGTACCAAAATTTTGATACCTAGGTGTTGTCATTGATATTTCTAAGATCTAAATCTAACCATTGTGTGTATTAAAAATATGATAATGGTCATATTCTCATAATTGCATTATACGTAGATGATATGTTGCATTTTGGGAATTGTAAAAGTTTTATTTTTTATTTAAAGTCTAAGTTGTCAACATAATTTGAGATGAAGGATCTAGGTGTAGCAAGGTATATTCTAGGGATGGAGATTATAAGAGACAGAGCTAATAGAAAGCTTTGGTTAACCTAGAGCGAGTATGTGAATTCAATGTTGGAGAGATTCAACATGACAACTTGTAGACATTTAGTTGTTCCTATGTTATAGGGGATGAAGAGCAGGTTTCTATGGAGGATTTTCCAAAATATCCTATTAATATGGAGGCCACAACTAGAGTACCATATATATGAGTGTTGTTGGTAGTCTTATGTATGCTATGGTCTGCACGAGGTTAGACATTTCCCAAGCAGTGTGAGTCCTTAGTTAGTTTATGGCTAATATTGAATGGGTACATTAGAATGCAGTGAAGAGAGTGTTCAAATATTTGTGGGGTGCTTTCGAGTATTCCTACCAAAACTTGACACTTAGTTAGTATTTGTGGATATATAGATTCAGATTGGGTAGGTGACATTGACAATAGAAGATCCACCAGTGGCTATGTGTCCTTGATGTATGGTGGTCTACCAGTTGGATGAGTAAGCGGTAGATTGTAGCCACTTTATCCACAAGAGAAGCAGAGTACATGGCAGCCACTCATGCTTATAAGGAAGCCATTTGGCTTAAGCATTTGTGATTTGACATTGGTTTTGATGCATGGTAGATTACTATCTGTTGTGACAGTTAGAGTGCCATTTTCTTGGCAAAGAATCCTACTTTCCATGTTAAAACAAAGAAAATCGATGTTTAATTTCATTTTGTTTGTGATATGGTGGAAGATGGAAAGGTGAAATTGGAGAAGGTTGACACCTTGACGAATGTTCCAAATGCATTGAAAAAGCTAGTGAGCACAAAGAAGTTTAGATGGTGTTCGAAGTCTACAAGCCTCACGACCTCTAGTAGTTAAATCCTATTCCTTCTATTGACTCTTTAAAGGTGTTCAACAAGTGGGAGAATGTTAGGAAAGTGGAGGTGTCTCAACCTTTGATTTTTCCATAGAATTGATTTTTTAATTATGAAATTTTGCTAATTTTTTCACATTGTCTTATGAGTTAAAACTTGCAGTTTCTATTCTGATGAGGAGTCAAGTTGGAAAGTTGATTTTATAGGTGGAGTTGTACATGAAGGAATTTTATATTTCCATGTTGAGTTTACGTGGAATGTGATTTTTTGAGGTGTATTTATTTTAGAAAATGCGAATTTTGCATGTGCAAGTTAAGTGATAATTGGCAGTTGTAGTGTGGCATGTGGTGACAATTGGAAACTTACCGTTATGCATGTGTAGTGGTTTTAGTGCTTTCCATGTTGTATCTTAAGCCTTTAGTAGTTGTTTTAGAAGTGTCTAATTTATGCATTGTAAGCTCCTATATATTGAGCACTTGTACTTTGGAGTTGTAGTTGTTGATTTATTGAAGTAACATTATGAGCTACAACAAATACTCCAGAATTGAGAAGAAGTGTGAAGAATCCTGCAAGAGCATAGCTCTAGAATTATATTCTAACATTTTAATTGTTGATGAATTTAATATAATTGATCTATTTTTTGGTGTGTGGGGTTTTTCTCCTAAAAGGGTTTTCCCCACGTAAAATTTTGTGTTATGATTTCATTGTTTACTTGTTTATGATATGTATGTGCACATCTAAATTTGTAATAGTTAAAGTTTTTAAAGATATTTTTCCAACTCTCTCCTACTTAGATTAGTGTACGAAGCTTCTTCTACTTAGCCATCTTCCTTTCACTATATTGGGTTCTATTTGTCATTGTTTTGAGGTTGCTATAACTCATTCAGTGGCTACAACTCATGGTGTTGCTTCCCCTGCTGATCTTGATAAATGTACTTATGTAAATATTATTCTTACTATTGTCCCTCACTTTAGAGGCATATTATTGGTGTTTCTACAACTATTTTTGTTACTCTTAGGATTGAGAAATATTTGATACTTTGTGCTCTATCTTCTCTTGTTATTGTTTTGAAGGATGGGTTTTACAAAATGAGGAGTATTTCTCTCAAAAGAGATTAATTGCAGATTATGACCTCACCTTTGTGATTTAAACCTTTAGATTTTTGAGTAGTGGCAACCTATTATGGATGGGAAAATTGAAATTTAGTTTTGTAGTATGGGTTTCTTTGTGATCAATTTCATATGATCTTTGATTAAAATGCAATTTTAGATGGTTGGTCATGGTTCTTGGGACAACACGTCCTCTTGGTAAAGCCTTGGGTTTTCTCCTTTAGTCCTCTCATTGAATCCTTCATTTGTTTGTTGGTTTGGGCTCACCTCTCTAGTCTTCCTCTTCATTTCTAGTACAATTGTTGTTGTGAATTTATTGGAAACTCACCAGGACATTTTATTACAATGGATCAAGCAACTACCTTTTTGTCACACAACCTACTTTATATCCTTGTGGATTTAGATTTTTCCCTCCTCGTAGGTAGTGTAGGTTGTGGACTTCAAATTTTACTTGGGACTTATAACTATTTTATATTATAAATAACTTATTTTTAAAGTTATTTTTCAATTATTTTATTTTTTTAAGAATTATTTTATTTTATCTTAATTTTTTAAAACTTATTAATAGTTATTTTATTTTATTTATTTAAAAATTATTTTATAGTTTAAGTTACAAATTCATATCGATTCTTTAATAATTTTTGTTAACATATATATATATATATATATATATTACTATATTCCATCCCTTATTATCAATATAATTATAATAAATCATTCTACTAAAATAAACTTAAAGTTATCCCCTGATTATTGTCAGGATTTAGAAAGGGTCATTGCTGATGATATATAGGGATATGATGTTGGTGTTTGTTTGGATGGTAGTTTTTGTTTTGGTTCGAGGTTTTGGTGTTTTCCTTTGTGGGAGCCTGTGGGTTCCCTGAGCCTTATGTATTGTTAATTTCTCGATTTCAATTATTTTTTTACCCCTTTTATTTAAAAAAAAAACTTAAACTTCAATAAAAACAATTCAAGTACATTATATATGCTTATTTACAAGCCATACTACATAATGGGCACAACAAATGTTCCATTTATTAAAACTAAAATGTATACATGAATAGTGTTATTTTATGGTTTTTATTCATAAAAAAATTAGACAAATATTCACTTGAGTATAATATTTAAGTAATCCTTTTTTCATAAATAATTATTGATTTTATTAAAGATTCACCTAAATAAATTTATATATAAAAATATAATTTAAAAAAAATTATATTATTAAAAATAGAGGTTTTAGTTCCTAATTTTTTAAAATAAGAATACATGATGGTTAATTTAAAAAATTAGTATAAATATTAAGAATTTTTAATTATACATATTATAAATATTTTTAGAAATTTAAAACCTTGTGCATTGTAATAATATCATTGTATATATTTATAATGAATGCTAATTAATGTTAGGAGTAGAGAATTGGGTATTGTATGTAGCTTACAATTTTTAGGTCTAAGAATTTAATTATTTAATATTATTTTAAAAATATAATATAGTAAATAATGTGTTTACTTGAAAATTTATTATTTGACTTACATAAGATCTTTAATTTTCATTGTCTACACTCACCTTAATATATCAATTGTCATATTCTAGTTGTAATAAGTCATTGAATAGGAAGTTACAAGTCAGTTTGTGACTAACATCTTTGATTATGTTGTGAACCCTATTCTACTATATGTAATTGATATTAGCTCACATTATTTGGGTGTATATTCTTTGCGAGTTTCCAATAGGTAATATTAAGAAAATGAGTGTATGCATATATTTTTTAAGTCATCCCTCTACTTAGTTAGAAGACAACATTTATCTCACAAGTGTGAAATCATATTTGTCATCTATAGTTAAACGCTATATATTATAATAACTTCCTAAGAGGAATGTAGCAGGTATGTTCAGGATCATGATGGGCCAAAAAGTGGCGATATGATGGGTATGTGTAGGGTATGTGGCTGACGACTTTCTTTTACCCAAAATTGATGAAACGAAAAGGGTTTTTAAAGGAGATTCTCAGCTTTCCACCAATATAAATTATTCTTTACTTTGAATTTAATAAATAATTATTATTTATTTTCTATTTGAATTATGACTAAAGTCTTGACTGATAGGTTGATTGAAAAACATCTATAGGTTTCAAACAGTATCACATTTTTTGAATCCGAAACATGCATCACATTCTATGCTTTGCATACTATAGGATTAAAAAACAAAAAATGAATTTCAAGAAGTTTTGATCAAGTTAAGGTGGTTAGACATACGAGTTTTTATATTTTTTAAAAGTTGTAATACAAAATTCATAATTAATTATTTACTAGGAAAAAAAATACAAAAAAATATGCATCACATCGGGACATGAGTCCTTTACTTATATATAAAATCCTATAAAAAATAATTATCATTTTATTGTGGTTAGGGTGGTTAGAGAGACACTTCTTATTTTTTCCCTAAAATTTAAGTGCTATTGCATTGAAATTTCAAAATTTCACCTTGAATAGATTTAAAAAAAAAATAAACCTAGTAGTTTAGTAATTACATTCAATTTTCTACAGATTCTATTCTTACATATTTTTGAAATAATATAGATAACTTATTCAAATTTTTACGTCAAGTTGCCTAACTCTAATTTTTTTGAATTTTTTGCCACTTAAGGGTCTATTTTTTCCATGATGATCCTGCACATACCCTACCTTGGATAATTATAATTGGAGTGTAAGCTCAATTGGGAGATTACCCCATTGGACTATAAACTTGACCAAGTAGTAGTGTAGTTGGGAGAGATGAGGGCCATGCATACCATATTTAATAATAAGCTTGTGGTATTTGATTATTTTAAGGATGGAAAGGGTTAGTCCTCTAATATTACAAAGTTATGCACTTCTTTTAATCAAGTTTGAGTCCAAATTCCCCCTATACCCAACTTCCTAAATTTGATGGTATTATTACTACTAGTTATTCATATAGAGCAGTTCTAACAATATTTTTTATTCCACTGATATGCAAATGATCAAAGGCTCTCTATATCTTCTTTCCACCTAGAAAATTAATTTATTCAATAGTTTTAATTGTTGAATAGAACTCAACTATTTCTAACATGGGTTATATTTTAGAATTAATTTCTCAACTACTTTAGCCCTAGTGCATATGAAGACATTAGAGTAGCCCTCACTAAATTATGACAGAAAAAAATTGTAAGGGAATATCAAATAGAGTTTTTTTTTTTAGCAAATTGGGCCCATGATCTTGATGAACAAAACTTCAGTTTTTTTAATGTATTGTAAAAGAAGATCTCAAGGTATAGATTCTAATGTTTTAACCAATTGTAGTAATAAAAAAAGTATCCCTTTTCCTTACTTAATTTGGGAATAATTGACTTAATTGTGCCTTGGATTAATGTTGTACACATTCACATTAATCTAGGGACCCTTTTCAAAATAAATGTACTTAAATTGTACCTTGCTAAGGTGTTGTAAAGTGTTGTAGCAAACTTTCACACTTTTCTAGGGTTTAATTAATTAATGGAGCCTAATAGGCCCGAGCCTAGTAGGCCCCTTTTAATGAAATTTACTTAATTTGTACCTTATTTTGGGGTTGCAAAGTCTTGTAACACACTTTCACACTTATCTAGGTTCGTACTAATTAATTTTGGTTAATTAGAGTTAATTATCCCCTTTATTTCAAACTTGATCCTTATTTATGACACCTTTCGAGGATCCATCCCGAAACCCATAATTCAAATTGTAAAACATTTAATTGGGAAAATTAAAGGTACTAGAAATTAGTGTTAGGATCCATTCTCCCTAGGTGGTGGATGGGTCCTCCCTCTATAGGACCCCCCTTTATTAGCATATTTCACATGGGTTTTTGATGTTCTTCCATTCCCCAAAGGAAAGGTCTTGAAAATAGTGCGAGGACCCATTTTCCCTAGGTGGCGAATGGGTCCTCCCTTAATGAGGACCCTCTTTTTGAATTTCATTTTGGTGGGATTTTAATAATGTTTATTTCTAGATCTCGTGCCAGCTTGAATTGTTTGAATTTCGGGGTTAATCTCTTAATTTAGTATAAATAAGGGGTTAATTCACCTAGTTTCATCCTAGACTTCCAAGCATTTATGCACTATATCAAATTGGAGTTCACAAGAGTTTACAAGAGAATTTTCAAAGGAATTTCAAGGCATATTATCAAGGTTTTATTGCAACAATTCAAGATCATTTCATCATGTCAAGGGTTTAATGCATTCATGCATGTTGTTGAGCTAAGATTGCGAGTGTAGCATTGAAGATCTACTTGCAAGCATTGTTTAACATCATTTTCAAGGATCAAGATCTACATTCTTCATAGTCACTACATGTTAGATTGCAAAGTTTCATTACAAGACAACATCCAAGGTATGATCAATTACATATTTCATGCTTCATGCTTTAATTACATTATTTCAACATTTTTTTTAATTACCTACAAGGGGTTTGACCAAGGAAAACCCCTATTCACTAACAATAAACAAGTTTTTCTTCCCTTGAGTGTGTGTTTGCTAATTTATAGGTTGAAGATCAAGTGGAGAAGAAGTTTGAAGAAAAATTGTCAAAGTTGTCGAGTCACAAGATTGACCTTCATAGTTCAAGAACAAAGAATTAAAGCTACAAAATTTGTTAGAAGTTTTTGGGAGCCAAAAACCGGGGATATGAGAGTGCAGACATCAAGGAAAATAACCCAAATTTTAGTTTCAGAAAACCTAATAGGTAACCATTCGCCACTAAAGGCGAATGAGTCCTTGGTGCCCTAAAAATATCCTTCTTGCAATAAGGTACACATCATTTCAAGCTCTCAAAACTCCCCTCATAATTTCTATAATAGTTAGGATTAGTTTTTAACTGTTATTTGCAACATATCATACACATAATTGCATGTTTCATAGCATTAAAAATTAGTGGTTCATCATTTTGATTGACAAATTTTTGTGAACCCTATTTTTACATGAAAGACCAATCATGTTTCATGATCCTCTTTCTTGGTTTCACGTCACCAAGGATAAATTTGTAGCTCATAAAAAATTGGTTATATTCCCCTCTTTTTAATTCACAATGAAAAAGATGTGATAAATTATGTACTAAACCTATCACTATTCATAAAATGTCTATAGAAAATTAGAATAAGATAAGATTGAATGGGATATATTTGAATTGTGATTAAAAGAGAGAAAAATATACAAATATTAGGAATAAAAATTACATCTCATTTTTTTGTAAGGGTTTCTACTGATTCAAAGGAATCTTTAGACAAGGAACAAGTTTTGTCTTCAAAGGAAAACGATTCCACTTATGATGCTCACATTTCTATTTATGCTCTTACAATATTCTCTTCCCTCAAAACACTTAAATTCATTGGCCACATAAAATGGAAAAAGGTAGTGTTCTTTATTGATGGGTGAAACATGCACCACTTCATTAGAAAAAAGTTTGATGACAAAACTCACTCCATGTTCATTACTATTTGAGTATTCATGCATTAGATAATAATTAAAATTAATCTTTAGTTAGCTAATAATTAATTAATCTTTAGTTGATTATTAGGCTAATTCATTTCATGTATTTAAGCTAAACTTAGGAGTACTTTTTTCTTAACTAGAGTGAGCTCTTATTAGATCATTTTGTCTCATCATATAGGATGTTAACAATTTTCATGATCTAATCGACTTATCATTTAGGGTTTCTCCTATAAAACACTCACCCTGATTGTATTATCTCACTCAAGATCCCCATTGAAGATTCTTGAGCTTCATTCTATAAGTTTTTCTTGTTGATGATATATCAAATTATTGTTTGCAACTCACTTTGCACAGAAGGTGTTTATGTTCTTTGTTTGATCTTATATCGCATGTTTATTCACAATTCTAATAATTCCTATAACAATTTTTAGATTATGGTGGCCAATGATAATACATTTTTCTACGAGAGAAATTTGGATAGTATAAAAAAAATCTAGAGGGACTATCAACTAATTAATAATATGTTTATTTCTTCCTTGGGAGGCATAGAATACAATAGGAAATATGTCATAAATACTTGATAATAATATGCCACTTCGAGGTAACTACCTACAATAGTCTTCAATAAGAACACAATAGACAATATAACAATAAAATAACCTCTCACTCATAAATACACATGATTATTCCATGGATGCTAGCCTAATCTGACTTAAATACCTATAAAATACTATATTAATGAACATATAAATTAATTAAGAGATATGATCTCCAATATCAAACTATTCATATCCCTATTCACACTATAGTTGATAGGTATAGTAGACCATAGACAGGAAATAATGAAAAGAAAAACACACACACACACACTCACATATGATAAATTCAATCAAAAAAGAAAAATAGCATCCACAAGAACCTAAAACGTACCATTTAGAAGAAACACAAACTAAAACATAAATTTCTATATCTAGTGACAAGAGGATAAAATGGGAATTATTTTTATGTGTGTGTACATAGAAACATATATAAGCATTATAAATTAAGTTCTATTTAAATTGAAAATTTATATCCCATCCTATAAATTTTCATCTTGCTAGAATACATCTTGCCTAACTAAATAAAAAATCATCATGCATATAAACATATAAATTTAAGCACATCAATGTTGAAGAACCTAAGATATCTACTAATTACAATCACTATACCTTTTATCACTAGTTTGTAGTAGGTATAAATTACATACATCTAGACTGACATAATCATGACCAAAGCTTATACCAACATCATACTATTTGTAAGTATATTGATTAGTGAGTATAGGAGAAAAAAGGAATCATTATCAAAATTGATATGACTAATAACCTTATTAGCTATTGTTGGAAAAATATGAAGGATCAAGTGTAAAGAATTGATTGAATTCAATGTGATGCTAACATTATAGAAATGGATACAATATAAAGGAGATTTACGGGTGATTTCCATAGATGTAGATGCAACCACATAACTACCATAGATGCATAACTAATTTGTTAGCAATGTAATATTGTGAACATTCCACCCCTTATTACATTGTTCCTACCAATGTATCCCCTAAAATCTCTTATTCATTTTTCCAAGGGACCCCCCCCTTAAGGCTTACATGAAAAAACTTGCTGATTAAAAAATATGTATATATTCTTGAGAATATTTTCCTTCTGAAGAAACAAATCTTGAATCAGGTGGAACTCCTCTAGAAGCTTTGAGCTAAATTTTTGAATTCTTCCTCCATGGACTCCCAAACCATAGACTATATTTATTGGATAACCACCCTCCAAGTTGTCTCCTTGACACTTGTAAAGGTATAACCCTTGGTCCCTAACCATAATTACTAGACAACCATCCTCCAAGTTATCTCCTTGACCCTCGTAAAGGTGTAATCCTTGGTCATAGTCTCATGAACTTTCTGGGAAATAATCCATGCTAAGCTCTTCACCAAACCCCTTACATGTCTCCAAAAAGAAAACTTCACAATACATGTATCTTCAAATCTGTCAGTAATAACAAAGAAAAGAAAATAAAGCCAAAAATGCTTCTCATACAAAGCATCATCTCAAAGAAATCTAAGATAACTTGAGAAGATGGAAATTCCTCCTTCCTCTGTTGCCACTAGCCTCCAGTATTGAAGGCTCAAGGTACAAACTCATGAAGCTTCATTCTTGATCTTAGAGAAAATATAGTATACAAGTAATGTTTCCAATCAAGAATAGGGTATGTGCAGGATCATGATGGGCCAAAAAGTGGTGATATGATGGGTATGTGGATGATAGATTTTTTTTACCCAATATTGATGAAACGAAAAGGGTTTCTAAAGGAGATTCTCAACTTTCCACCAATATAAACTATGCTTTACTTTGAATTTAATAAATAATTATTATATTCATTTTCTATTTGAATTATGACCAAAGTCTTGATTGATAGGCTGATTGAAAAACATCTATAGCTTTCAAACGGTACCATATTTTTTGAATCTGAAACATGCATCACATTCTATGCTTCACATACTATAAGATTAAACAAAAAAATGAGTTTCATGAAGTTTTGACCAAGTTAAGGTGGTCAGACATACAAGTTTTTACATTTTTAAAAAGTAGTAATAAAAAATTAATAATTAATTATTTACTTGGAAAAAAATTACAAAAAAACATGCATCACATTGGGACATGAGCCCTCTACTTATATCTAAAATATTATAAAAAAATATTATCATTTTATTGTGGTTAGGGTGGTGGGATAGACACCTACTTCTTATTTTTCCTTGAAATTTAAGTACTATTGCATTGAAATTTCAAAATTTCACCAAATAGATTTTTTTTATTAAATAAACCTAGTAGTTTAGAAACTAGATTAAATTTGCTACAGATTCTATCCTTACATATTTTTGAAATAATATAGATAACTTATTCAAATTTTTATGTGAAGCTGCCTAACTCTTATTTTTTTGAATTTTTTGCCACTTAATGGCCTTTTTTTCCCATGATGATCCCTCACATACCCAATAACTTCTTCTGCCTTTGGTACTTGTTAAAAAAATTCCTTTTGATCCTCCACCTGGGATTCTATATCAGATACAAACTTCAGGCATGTGGATATAGATGAGTTCTGAAGAAGGGTAATGATCCACCCTACAATTGAAAATGCATAGAAAATCAGAAAGAGTGGTCTTGCTAAGGTAGTCGTCTTTCCACGTGCACTCATGGCTATGGAATTAGTGATGGTATGTAGGAAATGCTACCATAACAACAAAAAGATCATTGATTATGATGGAAGAGCGTTGGCAGATTTGTTTGCCATATCTATAGGCCAAACATTCCATATTCCCACATTTGACATGATGGAAGAAACTGAGGAGTATGCCAAGAATATGTGGAAAGTGGACCCTTTAGGATGCAAGAAATTAATCAACTAACATTGGTTGAAAGAGAAGAGGAGTACTAATGCCAAGGTGCCATGGGAGCTATTCATAAGTGACTTCTGTGAGGAGTACCATGACTTGTTCACTCTACTAAGCAGAGTAATGGGCCTCCCTACTACTACCTTCTTTCAGGAATGGATGTTCTACTTCATCGACAAGATTATCCATGGTAAAAAAAAGTTCCACTAGGCTAAAATCATCAATGATAACATGCACAACTATCTTATGGTTGTGAAGAAAATGTCCTAGTTTTACATGACTTCCTACTTGGTGTATCTACTAGTAGAGCCATTCCCATACAAGGGCCTCTTTGTTGCAAATAATCTGGATTCAAGGAGAGGAGAACTCAAAGTATATGACCGTTACCCTCGGTTACAATATAGAAACTTCAAGAGAGAGTATCAGAGGGTAAATGATGCCTTTATTGGGCACATCATCAAACTCCTTCGGGGAGTCTTTGAGAGAAGAGTCTCACATAGCGCCATGGCTTTCATTCAATGGTTTGGGTATCTATTAATATAGTTCCCAAAGTTTACATACATGAGAACAGAGGGGTTCTTCAAGAGGCCTTATAAGCTACCATGCTATCCTAATGACCGAATGATCCTATTAGAGGTCTAGAAAATTATAGAATGCACATGCCCTACTAAGTGACAAACAAAAAGCGGGGATCCCATATCCCCTGACCTTTGGGAAAGGAATGTATGCCTGTCTCATTGCCTAGTGCATGGAATATTTAGAGAAGTAGATAGTGGAATACAATTTGGACCTCCACACAGCTCAGGGAAGAATGGACCCATACCGGAAATTAAAGAAGTTTGTTGGAAAATAGTATGCTCATCAGTCACATGTCGAATATTTTTGGGCCAATTTCCAATATGACAAGGAAGTGCGAATGAGGCACTACATGTGAATGACAACCCAGTTTGTAAAATCAATAAATCTATTTCTAGTGCCTGATCAAATTGTAGAAGAAGAGGATACCATTATTGATGAGAGATTCAATGTCGTGGATGACTTGTCGCTACCATTGATAGACTGGGATGTAGAAGAGGTAACTGACCTCCATATAGTAACATGACTAGTTGAAAATAGAAAAAGGCAATGGGTAGACGCCCAAATTTCCTAGCTTAAAGTGCAAGGAGTTGTAATGACCTACGATGAGCTCGAGAGTGAAACTAATAGTGGAGCAGCTGCTGCCCCAAAACAAGAGGCACCTAAATCTCCTCTAAAAACAAGATCAAGGAAGAGGAATGATGCGCCTGAGTGCCATCCTAAACACAATGTATATACAAAAAAGGCTATGGAGGGAGAGTCCTCAAAGAAAGAAAAGAAAATAGGGGGATTTGTAAGTGAGATGCCTACAATTAAAGAGGATCCCCAACATGAAGGAGAAGAAGAAGCTAAGTAGCCGCAATCACCACCTATGACCTCTGCTCCTACTGCTACTGCTACCATTTCCACTCCTCCACCTTCTGCATCTCAGGTGCTCATGTTTCCTCTCCACCCACTGTGGACATCTCAGTCCACCTCGTTACTACCTCACCAATGACCCCGATAATGATACTGGATTCCTCCTTAGCTACTACATCCCCACCATTGTCCTCCTCGCTTCCTCCTCCACAATCCACTCTATCTACTCCAATGTTTGTAGTTGTTGTTGATACTATGCCACCTCTCACCCTACCAAAAGCCTTTGTAAAGTACATACAGGGAATACCTGCCGAAATATCTGGGGTGATTATAAATCCTACTATTCAGGCCTTAATGGCCCAGATTTCCACTGGCCTACCCATTCCTCCATCGCCTACAAAGCCACTGAAGATTGAGGCTACTATGTAAATATCTGAAGAAATGGAGAAATTCCATAGGGAGGCTACAAAAGGTATAGTTGAAGAGCTCGAGGACCCCTTCAAGGATGATTACTTTGAACACCTAGAGGGTGGATTAAATATAAACTTAGATAAGGTGGCATCCGATGAAGAAAAGTAACAATCTTTAGAAGAGGATACTGAGCCTCTCAATGCAAAGTATATCATAGAAACCTTAGATCAGGAGCTTGAAGAGGAGCTATCCCAGTAGCTCAAGGAAGTGGGAGAAAAGGAAAACTTTGAGAAGCAACTTTCTAAAGAGAAATATGATACTGATGTCAACATGGAGATACTTGAAGAGCCTCCACTAATTGGCCATTACAAGGGCGCCATCCAAGAAGAAGAAGTGCCTCCTGAAAAGGAAGAAGAAGAATAAAAAAGAAGATAAGAAAGAAGAGGATGCACCAAGGAACAACCTCGAGCCCAAGCACCATGTTGAGCTTGAGCATACAGAAGGGGAAATACCCCAAAGAGATGATTTCACTCAAGAAAACATAGCCTTCACTGAGTCATATTAGGAAAAAGCTATACATATCGATGAATCGGATGAAGAAGAGAGAATAGAATGAGAAGCCCTGGGCTGTGAAGAGAAGTAGCCCCAACATGAATAAAGAGAGGAAGGAAATCATGAATCACCTAAAGAGGAAACCAAAGTGCCTAATTGGCTAGAAATACAACTACATAAGAAGACTCTTGTGGTTGTTGATCCAAAGGATAGACTCGAGGCAATACTGGCAAGAGCACAAACAAGGACAAGGAAGGAAACGAAGCCTAGAGTTCATTCTCACATTACAGTTGATACCTCTAGATCGAGAATGATACAAATTGTTAGCCCCAAGCTAGACAAAGGTGAAAGAGCCAACTATAACATCTCTACCATCAATTTGGGCCAGACAAATAGAGAGAAAAAAATTGATGAGTTCCAGGGGTCGGTGGCAACAATTGTGCATCAAATGAACAAGGATCAGTCCTCTAAGGAGGAACTAAAGGCACAGGTGGTGTATCTCACCACCTATATTTAGTAATGGATGTCCTTGGAAGAAGAGGCTCTGACAACATCATCTCCACCCCCTCTTCTCTCCCAAGAAGAGCTTAACAAAATGGAGAAAATGAAGAATTAGACCAAGGCCACAATGATTGGTTCCAATGAGTTATCTACAATGGCAACATGGGAATCTGCCATGTTGCTTGAATGTTCAATAAATTTCAAGATTTACAAAAGAAACTGGAAGCCACTGAGAAGACATGTCACAGGTTCACTGCACTATCTAGGATCACATATCCTAAGCTCAAGGGTGCTACGCCCTTAATATTAGTGTACATCGGGTTATGAATAGTCGGCTTGTGGCTATCTTAACTCTCTATTAAGTCATATTATCATTATTATATTGTTATTTAGTTGTTTAGGTCGGCCTAAGTCTTATATAGGTGTGTCTAAGTCGGCCTAGGTGATATCCTTGGCATAAATAGGTATATATAGGAGGTTGTGAGTCTTATTTCATCATCAAGTTGTGAAGTGTGTTCTCATTAGAGATATTTGGAGGTTTTCCCCCTCGAAGTGGCTTGTTATTCTCAGTTATTATCAAGTATTTGCAGCATATTTCTATCATATTCTTCTATTGTGCAAGTTATTTCATAACAAGTGGTATCAGAGCATGATCTTGGCACCATAGAGGCAAGGTTTTTCTCAATTTTGGAGGCGATTTTGGGAAGAGCATATCTTTCAGAATTTGTCAAATTTTTTTCTTATTTTTAAAGGGTTTTTGAAGAACATATTGAAGAAGCTACAGTCTAGATTTTAGAAGAATTGGAGGAGAATTAATCGAATTATTGCAGAATTAGGGTTTCTACACTATTTTTTTGGAATCTACATATCTCGTACATCTTGTTGAATTGGAGTCTGATTTTTATTGGGTTTTTGAAGACAAACTAAAGGAGATTACAGTAAAATTTTTAGAGAATTTAAGTTTAATTTGTGTGATTTATTTCAACATTAGTGGTTTCCATCATGACGGGGTCTGCAACAAGGGGTACAAAGAATGCTGTCACTCCGGGGAAGACTCCTGATAAGGATGGTGAAACAATCGAGGATATTACTCATAATGAAGAAATCAATAAGGTCAAGGAAGAAATTTCTTAATAGGTTTTTTGGAATCTAAATATTTTCTCATTGAAGATGCCACATGGGAGGATGAGGAGTTCATTCAAAAGTGTCCAAACTTGATTAGCATTGAGGACAATGCTTCTTTGAAGAAGGGGGGCATGCTACGCCCTTAATATTAGTGTACATCGGGTTATGAATAGTCGGCTTGTGGCTATCTTAACTCTCTATTAAGTCATATTATCATTATTATATTGTTATTTAGTTGTTTAGGTCGGCCTAAGTCTTATATAGGTGTGTCTAAGTCGGCCTAGGTGATATCCTTGGCATAAATAGGTATATAGGGAGGTGAGTCTTATTTCATCATCAAGTTGTGAAGTGTGTTCTCATTAGAGATATTTGGAGGTTTTCCCCCTCAAAGTGGCTTGTTATTCTCAGTTATTATCAAGTATTTGCAGCATATTTCATATCATATTCTTCTATTGTGCAAGTTATTTCATAACAAGTGGTATCAGAGCATGATCTTGGCACCATAGAGGCAAGGTTTTTCTCAATTTTGGAGGCGATTTTGGGAAGAGCATATCTTTCAGAATTGGTCAAATTTTTTTCTTATTTTTAAAGGGTTTTTGAAGAACATATTGGAGAAGCTACAGTCCAGATTTTAGAAGAATTGGAGCAGAATTAAGCGAATTATTGCAGAATTAGGGTTTCTACACTATTTTTTTGGAATCTACATATCTCGTACATCTTGTTGAATTGGAGTCTGATTTTTATTGGGTTTTTGAAGACATACTAAAGGAGATTACAGTAAAATTTTTAGAGAATTTAAGTTTCATTTGTGTGATTTATTTCAACATTAGTGGTTTCCATCATGATGGGGCTTGCAACAAGGGGTACAAAGAATGCTGTCACTCCAGGGAAGACTCCTGATAAGGATGGTGAAACAATCGAGGATATTACTCATAATGAAGAAATCAATAAGGTCAAGGAAGAAATTTCTTCAATTAACAATAAGGTCAAGGAAGAAATTTCCTCACTGAAGATGGATATGTGTGACCTAAGAGGAGATATGTCAGACCTACGAAACCTATTAAGCACCTTTATGAATAGACCAAGAAAGGAGGTCTCAAGCAGCCACGAACCAGAAGAAGAAACAAATGTAGAAGAAGAAGAAGAAAAAGAATCAAAAGAAGAAGAAGAAGAAGAAGAAGAAGAAGAAGATACAAATGAAGAAGAAGAAGAAGGAGGAGAAGAAGAAGAAGAAGAAGAAGAAGAAGAAGAAGCGAAATAAGAAGAAGAAGAAGAAGAAGAAGAAGAAGAAGAGGCATATGCAGAAGTAGAGGAAGCAACAATAAAAGAAGAAGAAGCAAAAGACCAACCAGAAGAAGAAGAAGCAGAAGAAGGCAATGAAGAAGAAGTTCAAGAAGAAGAAGCTCCTAATCAAGCTATTCAACCAATGCAAGGGTACCATATATTATTCCTCACCTCTTCCTCTATGACACATCAAAAGGTTCAGGTAAAGGAAGAACACATTCATCACCATCAAGAGCTTGATGTAAAGGGAAGACACATCTTGGAGCTGAAGTTAATTTTCCAGACACGCTTGAAGAAGCTGGTGACATCAACAATTCCAAGTTACCTCATTACAAAGAAATATTTTCTCATTGAAGATGCCACATGGGAGGATGAGGAGTTCATTCAAAAGTGTCCAAACTTGATTAGCATTGAGGACAATGCTTCTTTGAAGAAGGGGGGCATGCTACGCCCTTAATATTAGTGTACATCGGGTTATGAATAGTCAGCTTGTGGCTATCTTAACTCTCTATTAAGTCATATTATCATTATTATATTGTTATTTAGTTGTTTAGGTCGGCCTAAGTCTTATATAGGTGTGTCTAAGTCGGCCTAGGTGATATCCTTGGCATAAATAGGTATATATAGGAGGTTGTGAGTCTTATTTCATCATCAAGTTGTGAAGTGTGTTCTCATTAGAGATATTTGGAGGTTTTCCCCCTCAAGTGGCTTGTTATTCTCAGTTATTATCAAGTATTTGCAGCATATTTCTTATCATATTCTTCTATTGTGCAAGTTATTTCATAACAAGTGGTATCAGAGCATGATCTTGGCACCATAGAGGCAAGGTTTTTCTCAATTTTGGAGGCGATTTTGGGAAGAGCATATCTTTCAGAATTTTGGTGAATTTTTTTCTTATTTTTAAAGGGTTTTTGAAGAACATATTGAAGAAGCTACAGTCCAGATTTCAGAAGAATTGGAGCAGATTAAGCGAATTATTGCAGAATTAGGGTTTCTACACTATTTTTTTGGAATCTACATATCTCGCACATCTTGTTGAATTGAGTCTGATTTTTATTGGGTTTTTGAAGACATACTAAAGGAGATTACAGTAAAATTTTTAGAGAATTTAAGTTTCATTTGTGTGATTTATTTCAACATTAGTGGTTTCCATCATGATGGGGCCTGCAACAAGGGGTACAAAGAATGTTGTCACTCCGGGGAAGACTCCTGATAAGGATGGTGAAACAATCGAGGATATTACTCATAATGAAGAAATCAATAAGGTCAAGGAAGAAATTTCTTCAATTAACAATAAGGTCAAGGAAGAAATTTCCTCAATGAAGATGGATATGTGTGACCTAAGAGGAGATATGTCAGACCTACGAAACCTATTAAGCACCTTTATGAATAGACCAAGAAAGGAGGTCTCAAGCAGCCACGAACCAGAAGAAGAAAAAAAATGTAGAAGAAGAAGAAGAAAAAGAATCAAAAGAAGAAGAAGAAGAAGAAGAAGAAGAAGAAGAAGATACAAATGAAGAAGAAGAAGAAGAGGAAGAAGAAGAAGAAGAAGAAGAAGAAGAAGAAGAAGAAGAAGAAGTGAAAGAAGAAGAAGAAGAAGAAGAAGAAGAAGAAGAGGCATATGCAGAAGTAGAAGAAGCAACAATAGAAGAAGAAGAAGCAAAAGACCAACCAGAAGAAGAAGAAGCAGAAGAAGGCAATGAAGAAGAAGTTCAAGAAGAAGAAGTTCCTAATCAAGCTATTCAACCAATGCAAGGGTACCATATATTATTCCTCACCTCTTCCTCTATGACACATCAAAAGGTTCAGGTAAAGGAAGAACACATTCATCACCATCAAGAGCTTGATGTAAAGGGAAGACACATCTTGGAGCTGAAGTTAATTTTCCAGACACGCATGAAGAAGCTGGTGACATCAACAATTCCAAGTTACCTCATTACAAGGAAATATTTTCTAATTGAAGATGCCACATGGGAGGATGAGGAGTTCATTCAAAAGTGTCCAAACTTGATTAGCATTGAGGACAATGCTTCTTTGAAGAAGGGGGGCATGCTACGCCCTTAATATTAGTGTACATCGGGTTATGAATAGTCGGCTTGTGGCTATCTTAACTCTCTATTAAGTCATATTATCATTATTATATTGTTATTTAGTTGTTTAGGTCGGCCTAAGTCTTATATAGGTTTTTCTAAGTCGGCCTAGGTGATATCCTTGGCATAAATAGGTATATATAGGAGGTTGTGAGTCTTATTTCATCATCAAGTTGTGAAGTGTGTTCTCATTAGAGATATTTGGAGGTTTGCCCCTTCGAAGTGGCTTGTTATTCTCAGTTATTATCAAGTATTTGCAGCATATTTATTATCATATTCTTCTATTGTGCAAGTTATTTCATAACAAAGGCCATTCTAAAGATGTCTAAGAAGACATAGGAAAAGGAGCTGGCATTCATAAAAGACGATCATTGGCTAGTTGAGACTTGGAAAATGGGCTTATATCACTGAAGGGGGGTCTTGGAAAGGGTATTGCATGAAGTCAAGATCAACCTCAAATGGGTTGTGGAAAACAGGATGGACAGTGAAGACTGCCTTAAGACAATGATGGATTTTCAAAAAAGACAGTAAAATAAATAAGGGTCTCCACTCATTTTCGGGAGAGATATGAGTTGTTGTGTAAAGACATGTTGCAGAAATTTTAATGAGAATTACATTGTTTTGGTGAATTATTGTGTTTCTCACATGTTGCATGATTCATCTTCTCAAAATTAGAATTTAGTTTTTTTCTCTAAGTATCTCAAGTTTCTTTTAGTACTTAGTTCATGTTGCACATTGATACTGAAGAATGTTGTAGTGTTGATGCCTTCCATGTTCATCCTTTTTGTTGTTTCTTGATGATGAAAAATAGTGTAAAGCTATTCTAAACATTAACTTGTTGCATTAAAATTCATCTATTATTCATGCTTTGTGGTGAATGGATAGCTGAAAATTTGCAGACCTTAGAAGATAGCACTAGTTTCATGAGACTATTAGTTCTTTTGGTTAAGTGGATCTTAGTTTTAGGAAGGCTATCCATTGTAGCATCCTCCATTATTATTGTTCATCATTATATGTAGGTCTAGGAAATCTTCTATCTCTTTTCTCTTTTGAATTTTCTTTGAAATAGAAGTTAAGGAAAAGTTCCAGCATCATTGTAAAGCCAAATCTGATATGGAACATGGAGTTTTAGACTGTTGTTTTGAACTTGCAACAATTGCACTTCACTTCTAGAGTTTCAAAAATATCCATTTGAAGATCCAATTCCATCCCAAATTAGTAAAACATAAGTTCCCTTTGTGATTACCAACAAATCTCATCAATCAACTGAGCTATTTTTGAAAGTCATGACCTAACACCCAAGAGACCTTGGGATAGTTTTCTGCAACTTGTTTGTAGGAAGTTGTCTTTCAAGAGAGGTAGTACACTTGTGTGTTACCTGTGTTGAGAAGTGAAAAAAACACCCATAAACAAAAGAGATCTACAATAAGGTGTCCTTGGGGTGTGATTAAAGACTAAAAGGGGGTTCACCACCAAGCAAGGGCTTCAAAAGAAAGAAATGCAATGACATGTAGACCTAACTATGCAACTCAAGATAAGAAACTGAAAATCAAAGTAATGAACTGAGAAAGTACAGAGAGGCACCTGGAAAGCTGAAGAAGCTCAGAACAAGGACTATAATCCTAAAAAAAGTTAATTTTAATGCATACTCGGACTCATACGGTAGTAGGGCGATTTAGTCCCAGATTACGGTTTCTGATAGAAACTAGAATCTAGGACTGGCAACTCAGGATCTATTGGAAATGTCTAAAATTATGTATACTAGGACTCATACACCACAAGTGGTGATTTAGTCCCATTATCAAGGTTGATCTAAAACTCTAATATCCTCTAATGTTGTCTTGTAGCTTCTCTCTTGTCAAATCTCTAAGTCTAAGACATTGAATTGCAACCTGTAGGTGACTTTCTGTGATCTTGCAATGTAGATGAAAACTTTGACAACTTTTCTCCAATCTTGCTCTTTAAGGGATCTTTAATGTTGTTTTGTTAGTGGATAGGGGTTTTCCTTGGCCGAACCTCATTTTGGTAATCAAACCTTGGAATGAAATAAAATAGAAACAAGAAATGATGAATGAACAAATATGTTATGTTACAACTCACCAAACCTTTGAAAAAAAGACTGTAATCTTATATGTAATGGCTAGCATTAATGTGGATCTTGAATCTTGCTTGAATGATATGGATCATGACATGAATGCTTTGTTGAATCATAAGAATCTACATTTGTTGGAAATATGAAGTCTTGCAACATGAACATGAAGTATATATGGATTGATCTTCTTGTTCTTGTCTTGTCATTGATGTCAACATGGTGACAAAATTATGGGAAGCTTATTTGGTTCACTGGAAGCTAATCTCTACTAGAAGTTCTCTTTACTATTAAAACAGTGTGTTGGTTTTTGAGTTTGAAATTCACTGCAAGAAAATATATGACTTTGATATCTTAACTATGTTATCATGTGTCATTCAAACAACTATATCTAGGATCTTGAAAATTTTTGTGACGAGGGCAGAAAGTTATCATTGAAAAATTCTAACTAGATCTATACTCTACAATCATTTCTCTACTCTGCACATTTGTGTGGGAGACTCCACATTTTCTTAAGGAGAACATTCTAATGTTCTGGTTCCAATGGTAGTCTCTATGATGGTGATGTGATGAGAAAATGATGTGATATCAGATTCAGAAGGCATTTTCTTTGAGAATTGTATGTTGGTTTTGATTTTTTATGTTTAGGTCCTAGTCTTGGATGACCTACCACATGACATGCATTAAGAAGGCTAGATATACTTTTTGGATATTTTCTATAGATCAATTCTGACTTGATATGATTTGCTAACATGGATAAAAAATGTCTTAAATCATATATGGTGCTGACAAGAGTGTTTTTTATTGTTTTTCTTTCATCTAATTAGGCCCACCTAATTGATTAATGAGATATACTTGTATATATGTAAGATTATTTGAAGAAGAAATGTAATGGGGATGTGATGTGCGAAGAAAGAGTAAAGATGTCAATATGGAAGGAGAAGGAAGTGAGGTGTGGTGATGTGCAAAAAGGATTAAGGAATATTTGAATATGCAAGCCTAGATGATCTATCAGTTGAGTATTAGAATAGATTGGTTGAGCAACTATTGTGAGAAGAAGTACTTCATATTCAGAGCTTCATTGGAACTAAACCCTACATAGAGAAGTTGTATTCTATCAGTTCATACTCTTGGAAGTCATCCATAAAATTTATACCTTGGTGGTTAGCCATCTTTTGTATTCAGGTTGTGAGCCTTTCAAGGACAGTGAGTCTTGGAAGTGAGCCATGAAATATCCTGTATCTGGATATAATATATTGTGAGTTAATCCTCACCATGTTTTTTCCCATTTTGAATTTTTCACATAAAAATCCTAGTGTTCATGTGTGATGATGCATTGTCTTGTTTCCATGTTCTCTCTTGTTGATTCAATCAAATATGTGATTATGTTTAGATGGTTTTTATTTGAATGGTTTTATGGAATACTGATTCACCCCCCCCTCTCAGTATTCTAGATATTCAACAACATCACCAATGTTATCTCAAAAACAAACATGATGCATGATTAATGAATAATGCTCCAAAATGATTGATAATCACTCTTCAATGCTCTTGTAATCATAAAATTACTATAGGAATACTCTCATCAATTTTCTAGGAGAAAATATGTGAAATAACCTTGTATTTATACTTGTTTATGCCAAATTTCTCAAAATTACAACACTACAAGCTAACATGAGATCTAGGAGAATAAAATCCCACCAAGAATTGAATTCAAAATTAGGTCCAAGCTAAGTGGGACTCATATGCCAGTTGGGGCATATGAGTCTAAGTAGGCTAAGGATGGGACACAAATTTCAATAAATCTTTAGTTTTATGCCAAATTCAGATTCAGGCCTTGAAACTTTGGTGGGACCCATATGCCCAAGGTGGTATATGAGTCCCAGATCACTAAATTTGGGCCATACAATCCAAAATAACTAAATTATGATTGGTTATTTCATGTGTCAGGGTTCTCCTTAGAAAGATACATTAAGTAAGGCTTTTGGATGCAAAATAGGACCAAATAAGGCATAGAAAAACCTAATTTTAGCAGCAAAGGACAAAACAAGTGTGAAAATATAAAGGGCTACAGTTTTTATACTACAAAGGAAATGAAAATTTCATAAACCCATTTGGAACAATCTTAACTATATGCTTATTCATTTTATCATCTTTTGTTACCAAAACATTAAAAGCAACATCTAATGGGTGTAAAGGGGATCTAACTTTTGGCTTTGTAGATAAACAAACAATTGACAATTTATTATCTACCCAAGATCCCACCTCTTTGGGCTTACCAATCACCTCCCTTCCTCGAGATTTTGGAGTACGAGTTACAAAGTACTCCCAATATGCCCAAATGTGCTTTCTTGAGATTTTGGAGTATAAGTTACAAAGAATTTGGCTTCCTGACAAGCACTTCCAATATGCCCAAATGTGCAACACTTAGAGCATACATTCTCTAGATTTTCCATTATAATACTCTAAGACAATTTGTCATATTTGGATACTATATCTATTTGATCTAGAAAAACCTTTGTAGCATCCATTAGAGCATAGAATCGTACAAATTTTGTTGCCTCTTTAAAGAATGCATAATCATGTTTAAGAAAAATTTCTATCAAACTCAATTCCCTATATTCAAGAGGGAGAGAACTCATTTGAATCTAGAAAGCAACAAACTTTGTTACAAAATTGGATGGGTTAAAGTTTGGATGCTAGGGTTGCATGAATAAGCCAACCCCTTGAAATACCCATGATTTCACTTTAAAGACTGTATCTCTACGAATTTTAGTATAAAAAAGAACTAGAAATATTCCCTTCTCCTGATCTATATAAAACACTTTAATAACCACTTCCCATTCATCATATATCAAATTTATTTTAAAAGGTATATATCAAGGCATAGCTTCCAAAACTTGCATATTATGGCATGATGATGAAGATATTGAACTTGTGGCTCTAAAAATTCATCAAGGAGGGTAATAGAACAAGTAATCTTTCTTTCCCCCTTTCTTTCAAAACTCTATGAATCCAAAGATTTTACTGCTCCTTTCTATTGACTTTTAGATGGTAGGGATTTCTCGTTACCTAAAGAAATGGTTTTCTTATGCTCTTTTCTCCTCTTTCCCTCTTGGTGCTTTTCTAAGCTTCTTTCCTTTCTCTTTCTTGGCAGGCTTTCTCGATGGTCCCACAAAAGATTCCATAAATTTTGCATACAAAGATGTAGTAAGTGCATTCATACAAAATCAAGGAAGCATTGGTCAAATCTTGAAAAATGAGGGTTAGATCGAGCAATTCATCAATAAGATATCATGAAATTCATCAACATTCATCATTAAAATATTTTTTGAATCAAATATAGGAATGCGGGCCCAGGGAAGCGGGTTTCCCTGGGCTGGGAGCCATCAGAAGTGATCAGGAGTAAGATGGCGTTGGGGGCATGATGGCCCGCAAACAGTCACCCACACTCAAAATTCCGCACTAGGGACTCAGTAGTCAAAATATTCAAGTAGACACTTGGCACATGTTGGAGTAAGTTATAAAGTCCTTGGAGGCATCTGATTGGTCATATTTCTTATGCGGGCTCGAGGAGTGCGAAGGTAGGAGGCTTCATTGTAAAGAAACAATGAATAGGGCATGGCAGCCCACAAGGAGAAATACCCAATGTGGGTGGAACAAGGTCCTTGGATGGTCCAAGCTCATTGCTTTGAAGTGCAATCAACTTGGGAGGTATAGGGAAGAACTAGCGAATGACTGTCGTTTGATGGCCATTAGGAATGGCGAAGGTGAGATGGTAGTCCATAGGCGGCGGTACATATGGATAGACCTATAGAACACTTTGACTTGGCCATTTTGCTTTGGATGGGTTCAGACGATAGAAGAGGGCATAGACTCTATAGTGCAGGTAGAAAAGAATGCACCACCATTAAGCAATGACAATCGGGCAATGGCATGCCACAAATGATGGCCCGCATGGACATGTTTGCAAATCATATGAACTTAGTTTCTTTTTGTTTCACAAAGGTCTTGGAGGGAAGTGAACCTGGCACGGGCCGCAATGCAGATAGTCGAGATTGCTTGAAAATTTGAAGCAGTGACAGAGGTAGGGTGGTTCGTGGACAGACTCCCATAGATGTCAACCCGCAAGAAAGGTTTTTCAACTCATCTCTTCGTTTGGAAACTTGGGGTGGTGAGGAGAACCGCGAAGTCTGCGGTGTGGACAGGAGTGGTAACTTTGCCGTTAGGGAATAGTGTTAAGGTGACAACGAAGGGTGGATGGAGGTCCACATGAAATGGCTTGCAAGGAATACTTAGCTTAGGATTTTCTCATGCAGGCTAGGGATGATTGATAAAGTAGCAAGGTCCACAATGCGGACAAGAGGTTCCGCTTGGGCGTTAGGAAACAACATCCATGAGATGATGAGATGTGGGTGATGACCTACAGGGAATGTTCTACATGATAGGACTTGGCATGTTTGGTTACTTGATGGAAGTGGCTCTAGCGGGACCCGCGATGCAGGTAAAGGAAAGTCATTTGAGAACAGCCGCGAGATGGTGGCCAATTGCATGTAGTGGCCCACACGGGATGATTTGCATGGCATGACTTAAATGTTTGTGCGTTGGTTAGAGGTGACTTTGGCATGATTTGAGATATTTGCGAATGGTGTTAATGACACGGCTACCTGCGAGCGGCGGCCCACAAGAACAGACCTGCAAGAAATCAAAGACTTGGGTTTTCGTTTAAGGTTTCACAATTTTGGAGTTTTGTTCAGGCGAGGACGACGAGGATGTAGGGCACAAGGGAGTCAATGCTATGTGAAGAATGGTGTCGATAGACCAAAGTTCCACATTGCCTTTTGAGGGCTTAATTTGAATATTTTAATCAAATTTCCAGGGGATTTTGGTGTAGAATAGGCTGCCATGATAGTTTCCAAGTATTTTAAGGTATTTCACTCAATATTTTTCAATTAATTCAAAAGAACATTAACCAAAAAAGACATGTTTAAGATGCTGGTAGTGGACTAACCTGAAAAGTGTGAAGAAATTTGATGAAAGCTGAGTCTTGATCCGTTAGGAGGAAGTGCAGGTACGAGAGGTTTGATCATCATTCACTCTGACAAATTCCAACTAGAAAATGGTGAAAATGATAGGTCGAACAAACTTATTAATAGGAAAGAAACATTAATTACCTGCATTAAATGTTATTATGACAGCTGGCGAGGTAGATAGCTGTGAAGTTCGACGAGCTGATAGTAGGAAAAGTGTAGCCCACACTACAGAGAGACCTCCAAGCTTTGTCATCAGTGAATGGTTGAGGGATGTCGGCGAGGAAGATTATGGGACTTGCCATACCGATGGACATCCCAGGTTGGCCGAAGTTTAAAAAATGATCAAAAGACAACATTTTTCAAGGGGAAGCCTGTAGCTCCAGACCCGCAAGAGTTGGAGGATGCCAGAGCAAAATGCTAAGGGAAGTTTGCATGGGAACCTGTGCAGGAGAAAAGGACTTAGAAAATTTTAGGTTAGTGAATTTTGGTCAACTAAAGACTGATAAATTTAGGGCTCTTGACCATTTTAAGCTCAAAATTAGGGGCATGAAAAATGAGGTGAAAGAAAAAGAGCAAACCAATGAAGGCGAAAAGAGAGGGTCCCCATTCTAAATGGGGCGTGTGTGCTATAGGCACAACAAATGGCGACTCTATTGGGAGAACACTCCTGAGTGTTCTAAAGGTAAAGATTCATTTAGAACCCAAAATACCTAGTTTCACATACCAGAAGCTGATTTGCATAAGTGAACTAAGAACTCAAAGGAGGATGGGATCCTTAATTGAATCAAATCATGAGGTATCTTAGAGGTATGTTCATAGTGAGTTCATTCCCTTTCTTCGAAAACCATACGTACAACCATTAATCAGTTAGTGCAAGCTACGTAAAATGTCCAACCCCAAAAGTAACTTGGACATTGCTTCACTGCCAGTCAGGCATCCATAGCCCTGATGGAGTTGTCGTTGTGACCCGACGAACATCACTCTATTGCCATCCAGGCATGTATAGCCCTGATAGAGTTGATTTCACACCCACACAGTTGCTTGTTTTAACACTTTATTTCTTTTCTTTTCTTTTCTTGAATATTTTCTTTTGGTATGCTTTTCTTTTCTCAACTACGTAAGCATCAAAGCTTACTGTGGGTTTGGAATCATAGTGGTCATTGGAGTAGACTTAGGATTTTTCACTTGCTGGAACCTCATAACAACTATTGCACAACTCATTAGAAACATTTAAAGTGTTTTTTTCATGTGTGATCTTAGATAAGTGTGAGAAGCTTCAAACAAGGGTTTTTTCCTACGTAAAGTCAGAGTTTAAGTAAGGAAACTTGCTTCACAGGAGCAGTTAGAAATCAATAATTATGAATGAATATTTATCCAAAGAAAAAATAGGAGCAAACAACACAGTAGGCCATTCAATAGGCCAAGCACAACCATTAATCAAGAACGAACACTCAATAAAAATGATAACCGGGGAGGCAAGCAAAAAGAAAAGTGAAAGTGAAGTAGCAAAGCATAAGAACCTAAACTAACCCATATACAACTATATACAGAGATGAGATCGAAGAGATCAGGGAGGGAAATAATGCTCAAGGTGCTATCCATTGATAGGAAATGGGACATCTTCTCCAGTGAGTGTCTTGAGACAAAAGGCATTATCTCCTAGAATTTTTGAAATTTGAAAGGGGTCAAGCTAGAGCTTGTCGAATTTGTCATGTCCCCCTTTCTTTTCATGGGCCTTGTCCCAACATAGGACCAAATCAACAATCCTAAAGGCCTTCACTTTGGCTCAGTGATCAAACCATCTTTTGACTACGCCCTGGTGTTTGGAATTTTTTTTGATTGCTCTATCACTAACTTCTTCTAGATGCAACAACTCAGCTAAATGGGCTTCTTGACAGTCTCCTTCCTCATAGTATGTATTAAGAAAGTGTAGCATGGGGATCTTGAGGTGGACAAGAAAGATGGGCTCTAAGCCATAAATGAGATGGAATGAGGAATCACCCAAAGTAGCCTTATGGCATGTACGATCTACCTAGAGGGAAAAACACAACTGAGTGTGCTAATCTTTGGGGTTCTTGTCAATTTTTTTCTTGATCACAATTATCAAGTTTTTGTTTGACGACTCAGCTAAGCCATTTCCTTGAGGGTAATAGTTGGAAGAAAATTTAAGTGCAATCCCATAATCGAAGGATGAATTAGCAATTTTAAGAAATGAGAAGGCGAGCCATTATCACACATGAGGGAAAAAGAGAAACCAAATCGATTTAAGATAAAAATTTCTAGAAAATTAATAACAAATTTAGTAGTGCATTGCCTACTCACTATTACTTATGTCCATCTAGTACAATAGTCAAAAGTAGTAAGAATGTACCTGTGGCTTGTAGAGGATGGTGGGCTTACTGAACCAATGAAGTCGAGTCCCCACCGAGTGAGCCTTACCTTTATAACTAGTTGCAGCGGGATATCAACATTTGTTTCCCTAGTTGCAATAGTTTGAAAAACATGATAGGTCTTGACATGGTTATGCACGTCCTTAGACACTATCGGCTAGTAGTACCCAGCCCAAAGAATATAATGGGTAGTTGAAGGGATGGATCTATGTACAACACCAAATTTGTCATGAAATTCCTTGAGGACTCTAACTGCTTCCTCTTTTCCAAGGCATCTTAGGTAGATTCCCTTGTTATTTCTCTTGTACAATACAAATCCTTACAGCATGTAGTTGCTGCTCTTCAGTCTAAGAGCACATTTTAGTACTCCTTGTAGCCAGGACAGACACTTGTTATTCATCAAATAGTAGACAGTGTCATCATAGCATTCTCTAGGAGAGACGTCTTCCAACTGATACTGTTGCACGGTGAGCTCAGGTCTTGCTTCAACTATCATTTCAGCTATTGTTCGAGTGGGGACCTACCCTAAAAAAAAATTCATGGGATGAATCTCCATGTCGTACTCCTGTAATAAAGTGACCCACTTTTCTCTCCTTTCTCCTAGCTCATTCTGCATTAACAATGTTTTGACCATCGTGTCAGGCACAATAGCGAACACCTTATTTCTCAAGATGTAGTGCCAGAATTTCTTAACTCCTCTAACCAAGGAATATGCTTGTTTTTCAACATTATGATACCTTAACTCTGTGTCCTTCAGTGGAGCACTCATGAAAGAAATGGGGTGTTCACCCCTTTTGTCATCCTTCTGTGTGAATATGTTGGCACAAGATCGATTTGAAGCAAAGGAATAGATATAAAAGGGCTTCAAGTAGTCTTGGATGACCAACAACGGCGCCTCAATAATGGATTTCTTGATTTCTTTGAAATCATGTTTGGATTTTGGTGTCCATTCCACTTTGGCATCCTGCTTCAACATAACATTCAATGGTTTGATGATCTCCGCAAAGCCTGTGATGACTTTTCTAATGAAGTTGATCTTTCCGAAGAAATATTTCAGTTCCTTCTTGCTACTTGGAAGCTAAATTTTTAGTATAGCTTGAATGCATTCGGGGTCTATTGAGATCCCCTTCTCTGAGATCACATGTCCTAGCAACTTTCCTTCTATAACTCTGAAGATGCACTTCTTTAGATTTAATGAAATTTTGAACTCTCTACATTTCTGGAAGACCTTACATAAATTGGAGATGTGGTCCCCTCTTTTCTTCAAAAAAATAGTAAGATCATCTGTATATATGATTATGCATTTTCCAATCATGTCCTTGAAGGAAATATCCATGGCGCGTTGGAAATTTGCACCAACATTGATTAGTCCAAACAACATTCTTATGTATGCAAAAGTTTCCCATTTTGTAATGAAAGTCGTTTTGTTCATGTCTTCATACTGCACCATCACCTAGTTGTACCCTGAGTATCCATCCAAAAAGGACATCATCTGAGATCCATTAACTATTTGCAACACTTCATCTAGTGAGGGTACTGGATAGTTGTCTTTCTTTGAGGCTCTATTCAAGTTTTGGAAGTCTACACACAATCCGATTTCTTCGTTCTTCTTGACTAGAACCATATTTTCCACCCATGTGGAGTGTCTGACTTGGAAGATGATCCTTGTAGATAGAAACTTCTATTTGTGAATGATAGGCTCTAGCAATGCATTGATTGGGTGCTACCACTACCTAAAAGACCATCTCACATCCGACTTGAAAGGGATGGTATGAGTGATGATCGAGGTATCATATGTCTTCAAGTCTTCATAGCTCTAGGTGATCACATCATGGCACATGTGTAAAGTGTCAATGGTCCCTTTCCTTTCCTCTAGTGTGCACACATTTCTGACAAACACATTCTTGACTTCTTCAACCATTCCTAGGTTTTGGGTATCACACTGATTATCAATGGAATCCTTCTTTGTTTGTTGATCCTGATCTCTTATCTAATCCAAGTCAAATATTCATTCGAGCTGAACCATACCTCATGGTATTGTATTCATTTTGAGGTTAATATTCCCTTCTATGTCTAATTTAGCTTCTTTAGGTTCTACCTCATCAATGATCTGAGTTGCAAACACATTGTAACTCATGATGAAATCCAAGATATGTTTGTCATCATTGAACACTTGGAAATCAGTGATGTTGTCTAACACTGATGGAGTGGAAGTAAGCTCAACTGTGAACTTTTTCGAACTAGCTAGGGAAAGGGGTTGGAGGGTACTAGGTTCCTGGGCTAAGGCATCAACATTATGATTCTTGGAATGTGGGATCAATTGAATGTTGAATGCATCTAAGCCTTCTATGAGACCCTAGACTCGGTGCATGTAATTTTCTAAGCTTCTATCATGACAAGAGTACAACTTCCTAACTTGCTTTACTACTAGTTCTGAGTCACCAAAGACTTGGAGCATCTTAATCTTCTTTCGTAGTGCCATAAAATCCCATAAACTAATGCTTCATACTTTTCTATGTTATTTGTGCAATAGAATTGAAGCCTATGAGCAGAAAAATGTGTCTTACCTGTGGGAGTGATGAGTTGAAATCTTGCTTTGACTCCTTGATTTGAATTGGATCCATCGAAGCACAACGTCCAAAACTTAGAGGACTCTTCAACTTTAGAGCTAGTGGAGCTTTTTTCCTCCCTTTACTGTATATCTACTACAATAGTCTTAAGTGGCTGCTTGGATTCTACATGGCTTTGGTTTGGCCACTTTATGTGGAATTCCCATTTTGGGGTGACTTGTCCTCGAATCTGTTCAACTGATGTTTGGCACAGGCAACATTCAAATTCTGAGTGGTCCGTGTTATGTACCCTACACCAGCTGGGTAATAAGAGATCCTAAAATTCCATTATTTCTCCTAAGCTGAGCTAATCTTGCATGCATTTCTCCATAAACTCTTGGAATCCAACCAACAGTTTGAGGTTACCATCATCATAGGATTCTTCTTCGTCTGATTCAATCAACATCTCTATACTCTAAGGTGTGTGGGTTAGGTTAGTAGGTGCACTACATAACAAAAGAAGGACCTCTTCAGCCACTTCCCCCTCTAGGAACTCTTGTTCATCTTGATAGGCCACAAGACAGTAGTTTCCTAGTTTTGTTTTAGCAAACAATACCTTGTTTTTGTTGTACTCCATGATCATGAACTTCATGCATGGCTCTCGATCGATATGGATTTTCTTTGGAAATCCTTTCCATGGCAACCATAAATGAGAAAAATCTATTGTAGCATATCCATTCAACACCCAGGTAAAATCTCTCCTAGTATGATACCATATGTGTCTATAATGTCGGCCACCTGGATGCCAATTACCTACTACATCCTCAGATCAACAACAATCTGCATAGGCATCCTGTTGATTTCTTTGGCTATGTTCTCTTTGTTCTTGTCCAATTGGGTCACCTTCCATCAGGAGGGAGTTAGAACTATTCCTAGAGACTTGCATAATACCAAAGGCATGACATTGGTTGAGGCCCCTAAATCAAGCAGACAATTGTGAAAATTCTTTCCAAATATTCTGATGTTGGTCAATAAGGGAGGAGTCTCCAACTTCCCTTGGAATAAACTCACTAAAACATCATCCTGAGCTACTTGCGCTTTGTCCTTATCATTGGTTTTATCCCAAGTTTGTGCTTGGTTTTGTTTTGTAGTAGGCTATTTGTTTATTTGTTGATTTGAAGGCTGATACATTTTCTTTCCTAGAATTTCCTTGATTATAGGCTCATGTTGTGAGTCATCAAAGGAGACCCTTTTGGCAGGTACTTCTTGGACTATCTTGGATGGGGTAGTCACATTAAGAAACCTAAAGAAAGAATTCCTAACTATTGGGACTCTAAGAAATTCAAAGTTTGATAGGCTCAATTTCACTTTCTTAAATTGTTCTACCACGTACTCCCCCATTTTTTCTATTTCTATTTCAAAATATTTACCTTGAGAGGAGCTAGCAGGCTATTTTTGGGTTTGGTTTAGTTGCCTATTATTATCGAAGTACTAGGTGGGTACGTAAGGGTAGCCCAAGTTATTACTAGTGTTTGGGTCAGGCAGAGTGTTGAAGTTATTAGGCTGGGTAGAGGTTGTGAAAGGACCACCTACTTGTCTATTCCTCAAGTTATAAGGGGTTTCCCTTTGATGGAACATTTGAACCTCATCTTCACATGACTCTTCCTCATCTACTGGACCATTATCTATTGAATTTAAGAGCTGGGATAGTGGACTTTTGTTACTTACCTCTTTTTCTTCCTCGTCCTTTGGAGAAACTATCTCCTTCTTGGGTATGTTGCTCTCACTTCGTGGGAATGGAGCTTAATTAACCACGAGCATCGAGGAGTCATACGGTTCATATGGGACTATGTCTCTACAACAAGTACCATCTACAACATTCTGAACTTCCACTTGGAAATTTTTTGTTGTTGTTTGGAACTCTGGGAAATCCAATTCAAAATTCCTATTTGTTTTGTGAATATGACACCACCCGGATAAGGTTGCCTCTGCCAAGTACACTCCACTTGTAGTCTTGTTAGCATTAGTTGGCTGATTGAGAGGTGTAGGGACACCTTTGTTGTTTGGCCTTCTATTCCATGTATGATTATGTCTTTATGAAGGTCTTATTTCAAATCCTTGGCTAGAACTTTGACCTCTCTCATAATTATGTTTTGAGGAAGCACCTGCATCATGGTTGTCATGGTTATCTCAATTGAGATTAGCTTGGATCCTTCTTTGAGAGGCTCGCAATTGGTTATTTTGGTTCCTCAAGTGTGTCATTTCAGCAAACATCTTCTTTATCAGTTTTTTTAGCTCATAGATTCGATCCTTTTTCGTGTTGTTTGGTTGCGGTACTTGATTATGGAGGAAGAATGGTTGCACTATTGGTTGATTCTGATGAGTGGGTGGGAACTCGAATCTTTGCAGGCATGTAGGCACTTGAGGCTACTGAGAGTAAGCTTTTTGTTGTTGTGGTTGCATGCAATGAGGCACTAGAGATGCCTTGTTCAATGGTTGCCCCGGATGAGGCACTATCGACAGCTACTGAATTTGATTCATCAACGGTGTTTGATGGGCTAGGGCATGAGTGAGTCCTTGGATATGCATTAGATGGGAAATAGGTCCCAATAATGATAGTGGACCTACGATGTGATGTACTAGATCAGTGCTTGCTATGACTGCTTCTGTATAGGCATCCACCAGCTTGGTAGGCAACGGGCACATTCTCTTCACTAGTGTGGAAGTGAGATTATCCAAGGCAACATAGTAGACCAATCGAGCAAAGGGATCATCAACAGTGTAGGGTGGCTGCAACTTCATGTAAGCGTGATGGAACTAATCATTAAAAGAATTGATTGGCTCATTGATTTCCCTTCGAACGGACATGAACTACTGATATAACTCAGAAGGGCTAACAAGGATCTTGAATTTATGCAATAATGCATTTTTAATTGATCCCAGGTAGTGATTGATCTAGTTGGAAAGTGGATGTACCAATAAAGGGAATATTTCCCCAAAGAGTAAGGAAAGAGCCTGCAACCCACATATTCATGATCTATTTGCATGTCATTTAAGGCTCTTTGAAATATCTTAATGTGTCCTTCAGCTATCCTCTACGGATCACAAGGATGAAACTTAGTGCAAAGGCCCTTAGGATTCTTTGACACATCATGGTAATCATTGAAGGATAGAGGAGATGGGTTGTTTTGCAACCAAGCCATGATGGGAGGTGGAGGCTGCACTGGATGTGCTATAGTTACTTGGGGTTGCAAAGGAGAAGCAACGGTTGGAACATCACCCTAGAAGTGAGGTGCTGGGAGAGGGGCAATGCCTTGGCTATGGGAGATGAAGGGGTGGAAGGTAGTTTGGAGAAGCTGGGAAGAAGATGGTGCTTTCGGAAGGGAAAGGGAAGAGTGGGGAGAATGGATGGAAGGAGAAGGTATAGATGGAGGTGAATTGGGTTGAGTGGATGGAGTTGAGGAAGATGCTTCCCCTTTCTTGGCTCTCTTAGCCTTGGTAGGGGGTGGTAGCTCTTGGAACTCACCTTTGTTTCGTATAGATCTTAACACTCTCTGGAACCTCTGAGGGGAGAAGGAACCAATTGGATCCAGCTTAGCAAAAAGGGTGCCCTCCTTCTAGTGCCAATTTTGTTGATGGGTGTATTTTTCACTTCTCAACATAGGCAGCACACAAGTGCACTACCTCTCTTGAAAGACAACTTCCTACAAATAAGTTGCAAAAAATTATCAAAGGTCTCTCGGGTGTCATGTCATGACTTGCAAAAACATCTTAGTTGATTGATGTGATTGTTGGTAATCACAAAGGGAACTTATGTGTTGCTAAGTTGGGAGGGAATTGGATCTTCAAATGGAGTTTTTTTAAATTTTGTAAGTGAACTGAAATTGCTACAAGTTCAAAACAATAGTCTAAAACTCCATGTTCAACATAAGATTTGGCTTTACAATGATGCTGGAACTTTTCCTTAACTTCTATTTCAAAGAAAATTAAAAACAGAAAAGAGATAGAAGAGTTCCTAGACTTAAAACTAATGATGAATAGTAATAATGGAGGATTCTATAGTGGACGGGCTTCCTAAAACTAAGTTCTACTTAACCAAAAGAATTAACAGTTTCATGAAACTAGTGCTATCTTCTAAGGCCTATAGATTTTCAGCTATCCATTTACCTCAAAGAATGAATAATAGATGAATTTTAAGTGCAACAACAATTTAATGTCTAGATTAGCTTTATACTATTGTTCATCATCAACAAATAGCAAAAAGCATGAACATGGAAGGCATCAACACTACAACATTCTTAAATATCGATTTGCAACATGAACTAAGTACTAAAAGAAACTTGAGATACTTAGAACAACAAACTAAATTCTAATTTTGAGAAGATGAATCATGAAACATGTGAGAAACACAAGAATCCACCAAAACAATGTAATTCTCATTAAAAAATTTGCAGCATGTCTTTACACAACAACTCAACTCTCTCTTGAAAATTAGATGAGACCCCTATTTATAGTTTTCCAAAAGTGAAATGAATGAGTAGGATTTACTTTCATTGTGTGGCCAAGATTCATTTTACATTAGGGTTTCACCTACCCCCAAAATATATCATTATAAAATTCATTTTTGTCTCATTCCTATTTTGTCCTCTAGTGGCTCTGACATTGTAGCAATTTTTTCTTCTAGTGTTTGCCTTCTTTTTCTAGCTATAATATTAGAAACTCATCATCAGTCACTGGCTTTCCTTCATTCTTCTAAAGAGTGGCATATTCCACAAATTTTCCAATCAAAGCCTGTAACTTGTTCCATTCCATGATGTCTAATTGAAGGATTTGAAAAGTTGTCCTTTTGAATCTTCCAATAATCTTCTCCCAATGCTTGGTGCATCTGGGCATGGCCTTAACAACCTACTTGGCTTGGGTGAATGCTCTAGCAGCAAAGTCCATGAAATCCAATGTTAGTGTATTTGCAACCCCTTGCTCCATCTTCTTGTGGAAGAATGGCTTGATTTTCTCTAGATCCAGCTCTAGGGAGGGCATGCCATAATCTGCCATTGTCTTAAGGTAGTATTCGTTGTCCATCCTGTGTTCGAAAACCCATTCAAGGACGAGCTCAAGAGTGAAACAAATAGTGGAGTAGCTACTCCCCAAATAGGAGAGGCACCTAAATCTCCTCCAACAACAAAATCAAGGAAGAGGAAGGATGCACCTGAGTGCCATCCTAAACATAAGGTATATACATAGAAGGTTGTGGAGGGAGATTCCTTAAAGAAAGAAAAGAAACCAGGGGGATTTGTAAGTGAGATGCCTACAATTGAAGAGGATCCCTAGCATGAAGAAGAAGAAGAAGCTGAGCAACTGCAATCACCACCTACCACCTCTGCTCCTGCCACTACTGCTACCATTGCCAGACCTCCACCTCCTGTGTCTCAGGAATTGCTTGTTTCCTCTCCACCCATCATGGACATCTCATTCCACCTCGCTTCTACCTCACCAACTAACTCGATAATGGTACTAGATTCCTCCTCAACCACTACATCCCCACCATTGTCCTCCTCACTTCCTTCTCCACTACCCACTCTCTCTACTCCAATTCTTGTAGTTGTTGTTGGTACTATGCCACCTCTCACCCTGCTAGAAGCCTTCGCAAAGTATATGTAGGGAATACTTGCTGAAATCTCTGGGGTGATTATGAATCCTACTTTTCAAGCCTTACTAGCCCAGATTACCATAGGCCTACCCGTTCCTCTGCCTTCTATAGAGCCACCCAAGATGGAGGCTATTATGCAAATCTCTAAAGAAATGGAGAAATTCCAAAGGGAGGCTACAAAAGGTATAGTTGAATAGCCCGAGGAACCCTTCAAAGATGATTACTTTGAACACCTAGAGGGCGGATTAAACATAAACTTGGATAAGGTGGCGTCTGATGAAGAAAATTCGCAATTTGTAGAAGAGGATATTGAGGCTCTCAACACAAAGTATATCACAAAAACCTCAAATTAGGAAATTGAAGAGGAGTTGTCCCAACAACTCAAGGAATTGGGAGAAAAGGTCAACTCTAAGAAGCAACTTTCTGAAGAGAGAGATGATAATAATGTCAATGTGGAGATACTTGAAAAGCCTCCACTAATTGGCCAAGACAAGGGCTCCATCTAAGAAGAAGTGTCTCCTGAAAATGAAGAAGAAAAAGAATTTAAGAAGATAAGAAAGAAGAGGATGCACCAAGGGAGATCCCTGACCCCAAGCACCATGTTGAGCTCAAGCATATAGAAGGGGAAATACCCCAGAGGGATGATGTCTCTCAAGAAAACATAGCCTTCGTTGAGTCAGATAAGAAAAAAGATATACATATTGAGGACTTAGACGAAGAAGAGAGAATAGAATGAGAAGTAGCCCCAACATGAACAAAGAGAGGAAGTTGATCATGAATCACCTAAAGCGGAAAAAAAAGTGCCAGATTGGCTAGAAAGATAGCTACATAAGAAGAATCCTATGGTCATTGATCCAAAGGCTAGACTTGAGGCAATATTAGCAAGAGTGCAGACAAGGACAAGGAAGGAAAAAAAGCCTAGAGTCCACTCTCACATTACGGTTGATGCCTCCAGATTGAGAATGATACAGATTGTTACTCCTAGTATAGAAAAAGGAGAAGGATCTAGCCATAACATCTCTACCATCAATTTGGGCCTAAAAACTAGAGAGAAAAAAATTGATGAGTTCTAGGGGTCGGTGGCAACAATTGTGTAGCAAATGAGTAAGGATCAGTCCTCTAAGAAGGAACTAAAGGCATAGGTGGTAGATCTCACCACCTATATTCAGCAATGGACGTCCTTGGAAGAAGAGGCTCCAACAACATCATCTGCACCCCATCTTGTCTCCCAAGAAGAGATTAACATAATGGAGAAAATGAAAAATTACACCAAGGACACAACAGATTGGTTCCAATGGGTTATCTACAATGGTGGCATGGGCATCCACGACGATGCTCGAATGTTCAATAATTTTTGGGATTTATAGAAGCAATTGGAAGCCACTAAGAAGACATGTCACAATTTCATCAAGCTATATAGGATCACATATCCTAAGTTCGAGGCCATTCTAAAGATTCTTGAGAAGACATGGGATATGGAGCTAGCATTCATAAAAGATGATCACTGGCTAGTAGAGACTTGGAAAATGGGCTTAGATCACCAAAGGGAGGTCTTGGAAAGGGTATTGCATGAAGTTGAGCTCAACCTCGAATGTGTCATGGAACACAAGACAGACAACAAAGACTACCTTAAGACTAATAGATTATGACATGCCCTCCCTAGAGCTGGATCTAGAGAAAATCAATTCATTCTTCCACAATAAGATGGAGCAAGGGGCTACAGATGTGCTAACATCATTTCATGGACTTTGCTGCTAGAGAATTCACCCAAGCTGAGCAGGTTGTTAAGACCATGCCCAGATGCATCAATCATTGGGAGCAGATCAATGGAAGATTCAAAAGGTTGACCTTTCAAATCCTTCAATCAGACATCATGTAATGGAACAAGCTCTAGGATTTGATTGGATTTTTTTTTGAATATGCCACTCTTAAGAAGAATGAAGGAAATCCATTGATTAATGATGAGTTTCTAATAGTATAGCTAGAAAAAGAAGGTAGTCACTAGAAGACAAAATTCCTACAGTGTCAGAACCACTAGAGGACAAAATAGGAATGAGACAATAATGTATTTTATAATGATATATTTTGGGGGTAGGTGAAACCCTAATATAAAATGAGTCTTAGCCATAGAAGGAAATTAAATCCTAGCCATTCATTTCACTTTTGGAAAACTATAAATAGGGGTATCCTCTCATTTTCAAGAGAGAGTGTTGTTGTGTAAAGACATACTGCAGAAATTTTAATGAGAATTACATTGTTTTGGTGGATTCTTGTGTTTCTCACATGTTGCATGATTCATCTTCTCAAAATTAGAATTTAATTTTTTGTTCTAAGTATCTCAAGTTGTGTTTAGTACTTAGTTCATGTTGCACATTGATATTGAATAATGTTGTAGTGTTGATGCCTTCCATGTTCATGCATTTTTTTGTTTGTTGATGATGAACAATAGTGTAAAGCTAGTCTGAACATTAACTTGTTGTTGCACTTAAAATTCATCTATTATTCATGCTTTGTGGTGAATGGATAGCTGAAAATCTGTAGACCTTAGAAGATAGCACTTGTTTCATGAGACTGTTAGTTCTTTTGGTTAAGTGGAACTTAGTTTTAGGAAGGTTGTCCACATTAGCATCCTCCATTATTACTATTCATCATTAGTTGCAGGTATAGGAAATCTTCTATCTCTTTTCCCTTTTGACTATTCTTTGAAATAAAATTTAAGGAAAAGTTACAACATCATTGTAAATCCAAATCTGATGTTGAACATGGAGTTTTAGACTACTATTTTGAACTTGCAACAATTGTACTTCACTTCTAGAATTTCACAAAACTCCATTTGAAGATCCAATTCCCTCCCAACTTAGCAAAACGTAAGTTCCCTTTGTGATTACCAGCAAATCACATCAAGCAACTGAGTTGTGTTTGCAAGTCATGACTTGACACCCGAGAGACCTTGGGATAATTTTCTACAACTTGTTTGTAGGAAGTTGTATTTCAAGAGTGGTAGTGCACCTATGTGATGCCTATGTTGAGAAGTTAAAAAAACAACCATCAACATCTTTCCCTCATTTCCACCCCTAGATTGTGATCTCTAAGGTTTCCTTGAATTAAATTCAAAGGAAATTTGTGGTTCTATCTCCCTAAACATAGAGTGATAATTTTCAACGTTTCCTTTTGGTGAACCTAGCCTTTTGAACACTTTATTTTCTTATTTGGAGTGCATCGTAGTCCTATATCTGGCTTGCATTTACTTTGCATTAGGTATTGCATTAGTTAATTTGCATCTAGGGTTTCTAAATCTTCCATTAGTGAAAGTGCATATAGGTTGCATTTTTGCATCTTGCATCATTGAATTTCTTTTGAAATCTATAATTGCACTTAGTCTAGACATCATTCAAACTAGAAAACCTAAGATTCACTTAGAATTTTTTGAAATTAGTGTAAAAACCCTAATCTAGGACTCATACAACCCTTTGGGCTATTTAGTCCTGGTACAGGTGGTTTTCCCTGATTTCTAGGTATTGTGTGTTGATTTTTTATCAACATTTGAATTCCTAAAAAATAGTGATTATGACTTATATACCCCTTTGTGCAATTTATTCTTGTGTTAGACCTAAAACTACATTTTCAACATTGAAAACCTTGTTTCTATGCTCCTATTTTATTTTGTTAGATCTCTCTTTTTCAGTTTAATGAGTTTCTATTTCATTCACTTGCTTGCATATAACTTAATTTCATTTGAATCAAAATTAAAGAATATCCTTTATCTTGTGTTCATTGCATCCATTTTTCATTCATTTATTGAAACTTGCATGAGCCTTACAACTTGGTGTCCTATTGCTAATACTATATTGAGACAAAGTTTGAGACTCATGTCATCCTGTGATAGCACAATCATCGTGGATCTTGAGTTATCTAGCTCTTTCACTACTAGTGTTGACACTAGCTCACTAGGTATGGACCATACCCTTAACAACTCTTTTCCTTCAAGTAGTGTAACAAGTGTTGAAAAAATGGTTGCTATTATTTGACAAGAAAACATAACCCAAATATATGAAGATGTAGCAAACCTACAACATCAATTGATTACTAAAAACATTTCAACCACTACTTTTCCTACTATACATAACATATATCACATGATTGAAAGTGAAGGAGTTAAACTTGTACACAACCTAGCTTAAATTTTTGGAAAACATCTTACCTCAACAACTAGTTGTGCTTTTCCTTCCAACAATGTCCAAAGTGAAGGAGGAAGCCAAATTCTTCCTCCCACAACCATTGCCTCTATTCCTACCTATACCAACCCTCAAGTTACAACAACAATGCAACCTACTAGTAATATCCTTCCTACCTTGGGTATTTCCACTAGCAATCCTAGTACCTTTGTGGCATCACACATCATATCTCCTACCACTTTACCTCCCATAATCATTCCATTCACCTCCTCCTTGAACACATATAAACCTCCATGATATTCACCTCCATCTCAAAATACAACTAATGATGTCATCCATAACCAACTTTTGCAAAATTATTCATCCCTTCAAAAGAAAATTTCTACCATAAACTAAAATCAAAATGGCCAATCTACGTACTATATCAAAAGAAATCCCTTATCCTTGGAGTTATTGAGAATGCCAATACCAAAAGGTCTAGAAATTCCTAGATTCAAGAAATATGGGGGGAAAGGAGATCTTTCTAACCATGTTTCTACTTATACTACCTTATGTAGTGATTTGTTCCTCGAGGATAAGTGCTTGGATAAGCTTTTCCCTAGGTCCTTGAAAGATACTGCCTTAGAATGTTTTCTTTGTTACCAAATAACTCAATTTGTTCATTCAATGAACTTGTTGAGGCCTTTATAAAACATTTCCAAGTGCACATAACTCCTAAGATGACCTTAGCTGATTTGATGAGATGTAAGAAAAAAGATGATGAAAAATTTATTGAGTTTATTTCAAATTACCAAATGCTTTATTCCAAAATAGACATAAAAATTCTTGATCCTCACCTTCAAAGGATGTTCATTGAGAACTTGCAAACTAAGACACAGGATAAGATTGGCATGATGAAGTTTCTTTCAATTGTACACTTGTGTACTGTCCTTCATGATTATCATAACTCATTTAGTAGTTATGAAACAAAACCCACCTCTAGCCATCCTAAGAAGTCCAAATCTGCAAACCAAAACAATAATCAACCTATTATAAAATAGAATAAAGGCTTCCTTCAACTTAACCCCCTCAACCGACTCAACATGTCAATACCCAAATGGCTGCTATAAAGAAAACAAGTCCTTTTACATTTGTGCATCTGGCTAGACAATTTAATCCCCTACCCAATACCTTACACAACACAATGTCACAAATTTTATTAAAAAAAATGACCACTTTTCCTCCCATTAAAACTCTCTATCCTAAAAATCCTTTACCTTCAAATTTAAATCAAATTCCTATTGCCATCATCACTGACAAAATGGACATGATACAAAATATTTTAAGCATCTTAAACATCTTTTGCAAGACCTCATTGATTCAAATTTACTTCAAATTGGTGTTAATGATCAAGGAAATAAATTTGTTGCCCCTCCTAACCAAAACATAAAAATATTTACGAACCCTAGCCAAATCATAGCATTTAATTTGTCAAAGCTAGTGAAACAAAGAAGAATGATGTGATGAATGTTGAAATAGATGATGACAATATTGATACTATTGAACAAGGTCCTATGGATACTGATGAAAAAATTCCTATGGATGATATGGCTGGATTGATCAAAATTCAACATCTTAAGGGCTGAACTAAAAAAACATCTTGAAATTACTTTCTCATCTAAAGATAAAATTGGAAAATGCACCTGATGGTCCTCTTTATATAGCCCATCGAATCAATGAGAATCCCACTAATGGGATAATAATTGATACCTTCTATGGGGAGAATGTGATCACTGAATAATGCTTCCTTGTGGATGAACTCTATCAAGAAACATATGATCAACCAAAAGCATGGATAAAAATGCATAATGGTTTCACTTTCCCTATGATGGGATCAATCACCCTTCCTTTAAAAGTTTGACTTAAACAATTAGATGTCTCATTCTCCATCATCTCAATGTGGGATCTATTCCATGTGAAGCTTGGTTATCCATGACTACGCCCCATGGAAGTTGTCCCATCAGTCATGCACAAATGCTTAATGTTTCCCTTTGACAATGAAATTTTCACTATGCACCATAGTGGCTTTAATACTCTATCTCCTCGTGGGAATTTTTCATTGGATTTCTTTTGGTTTGAGCCTATGGAACCTATTGAACCTTGTGAGTATTTCTTTTTCAAATCCTATCAAAAGTTTAAGGCAAAATGCATAACAAAACTATCTTTTCAAAACATGCCTTAGCCTATGATTGAGTCTCCTATCCTTGATGAAACTATGATTGAACCTTAAGAAATTCCAAATAATGAAAACCAACCTAATACAAATACCTTTCATATCTCCTATAAAAGACCAAGAGATTATGAAAACAATCCTATCACGCCTCCTAAGACAAAACAAGGTTACAAAGATAAAGAGAAAGTGGTTGAACAACCTCCCATGTGTTGCAAGATGGTGTGTCCCTTGGTCTACCTTGTCTAGAACAACGCTTGGGTTTGTGACATGGTTTAGCTGCCTCTTGTGGATCTTATCTGAAGCTTGTATCGGGTATTGACAGGTTGACCTTTTGGTGCAACGACAAGGCCAAAAATTAGTATTAGAGCCAGGTTATAGGTTCAAAACCCCCACTTGTGCTAGGGGGGATTGTTGTAAGATGGTGTGTCCCTTGGTCTTCCTTGTCCAACATGACGCTTGGGTTTGTGACATGGTTTAACCGCCTCTTGTGGATCTTATCTGAAGCTTGTATTGGGCATTGACAAGTCAACCTTTTGGTGCAACAACAAGTCCAACACCATGGTTCTTTCCATTCCTCTCCTTAGGGAGGAAAAAAACCTATGGTTGATAGACATGCTCCTACAGAAACACAACTTGAGAATCATACTAAAAGAAACAAAAATGCTAGAGAGCATAAGCATAGACATCATGCTCTTCATCAAAGATTAAATGAATAAAAAAGTAAATAAAATCAACATCTAAACTTGACTGAAGCAATACATGATGAGTCTCCCTCTTTGTCATAACAAAAAGATCCTATATCTCAACAACAACAAGAGCTAAATTCTTATTTGGACATTATCATTCGATCTCCCATTGTGATTAACTTGGATGACAATGATGAGGTTGCTAAAATTGATGAGGAGGTGCATAATGAATTGAATACATTATTTTCATCTTCTATGAGCTTAGATGACAATCCTCGTAGGAAGAGTGTTGAACTTGGTAATACCCTAGTTCGGTACTTTCTATTATCCCTTTGTCTAGTTGTACACCTTCCATATATGATGCATAAGATGGGGATGTAGATGACTTGATAATAGGTTGACTCACATGTGCCTTACTAGTCTTGTCTTTATTTTCTTTTTCATGTTTCTCTTATGTGATTGCAAGTGTGTAATATGATCCCCTGTGCTGTTCAATTTCATGTATCTCTCTCTTTGTGACATTTCTCTATTTGTACCTACATTCTTCTCTATGTCATAATGAAACAATTTAAAATGGTGGCTAGATGCTATTGTATGGCTTAAAACATAGAGCACACCCACTTTCCAATTATTTCATTCAAGGATAACCCTAGAGATATCGATGCAAAGGATAAAGAGATCTTGCAATAGGGTTGTCCTAAGGGATGATTGTAAACTAATGAGGGTTTCACCACCAAGTAAGAACTTGGAAAGAAAAATGCAATGCAAGATGTAATACTAAACCCTCATATGATGCAATGACTTACAAAATGACCTAGAAATGCATGAAAAGTAGAATAACAAGCTGTAGGACAAAATGTGTGCACATGGGAATCTGAAGATGACTAGAAGGAGGTTTGAAATGCTAGAAATTCTATCTTTAATGTTGAGTGGGAATCATTCACCAAGCTGGGTGAATTAGTCCAAAATCTTGGTTTTTGTGCGAGTACAGGAATCTGGCAAATGGGTATCCAAATCTACAAAAGTCTAGATTTTGACCAAAACTAAGATTCATTCGCTAGAAGTGGTGAATCAGTCCAGTTAGGGATTTCTAAAACTTCAAGATTTGAATCTAGTCTTCAAGGTCTACTTTGTGCTTCCCAATTGATTTCCAAATCTGAATATCTATAAATCAACTTGTAGGTGTTATCCAATGTTCTCCAATGCTTGATGTCAACTTTGACAGCTTTAGGCACTTTAAAAACTTTCTCCAATCTTTCTCTTCAATGTGTCTTCAACCTATACCTACAAATCACACACTAAAGAGAGGGAAAAATGTTGTTTTGTTAGTGGATAGGGGTTTTCCTTGGTCAAACCCCATTTTGGTAATCAAACATTGAAAGAATGAAATAGGAATGAAGAATGATGAATTAAAAAAATATGATGTTGCAACTCACCAAACCCTATCAATAAGATGTTGCAAACATGTGTGAGATGGATCAAATGGATGTAGATCTTGGCTCTTGCTTGAAGGTGATATATCTTGAATGAAATGCTAGCTTGAATTATAAAGCCCTACATCACAATTGTTAGCTCAAAAAAAAATATGATGCATGAAGTCCTTGGCATGATACTTGATGCCTAAATAATGCTCTAGAATGCTTGATAATATGCTCTTGAATGCTCTTGTAAACACTTTAATTCTCTTATGAACTCAAACTTGCTATAAGGATGAATACTTGAATGCTTTGAGTCTTGGGGTTAAAATGAGTGAAATAAACTTTTATTTATACTTAATTATGCAAGAATTCCTGAAATTACAACACTACAAGCCGACATAAAATCTAGGAAGAAAACATCCTACAAAAATTTGAATTAATTTTGATTTTGGGCCACACGGGACTTATTCGCCCAAGGTGGCGAATAAGTCCCATTAGGCATAATTTATGGGACCATTTTTAAAAATGCTTAGAAAGGTGTGAAACAAGGTTTGGGACCCAAAAACCTAGGTGGGACTCATTCTTCCAAGGTGGTGAATGAGTCCTAAATCACTAAATCTAGGGAATTCAATTTGAAAACACCTAAATTATGATTGGATGTTGATTTGTGTCAGGATTATCTTCGAAAAGATGAATTAAATAAGGATTGTGGATACAAAATAATACTAATTAAATCATAAAGAAGTCCAATTATTAATGACAACCCTAGAAAAGTGTGAAAGTGTGTTACAACACTTAAGATAAGGCATGATTAAGGTTAAAAATAGATTTATTAGGTGTAGTTAAATTAATAAAACTTCAGAAAAGTGTGAAAGTGTGTTACAAAACTTAACAACACTCTAGCAAGGTACCATTTATCTTCATTAGTTCACAAGGGCCCAAGACCTAATGTGAATGTGTAAAACAAATTACAACACTAAATCAAGGCACCATTAAGCCTAGTTTACAAGGAGGGCCCAAACAAGCAAGGGAATTTAAGCAAAAGGGATACTTTTTCCGTTGCCACATGTAAATATCTTATCCTTTCATTTGTCTTGTTTTTTCCTTTTCGGGATGATGCAAAGTGTTAAGACATTTAGGTCTCTTCCATGTTGACCTAAAATATTTCTCCTTTTCATTTGTCTTGTGTTTTTATTTTAGTGATGATGCAAGGCGTCAAGACATTTAGGTCTCTTCCATGTTGACTCGAAAGGTTTTCCTTTGTTTTCATTCTCTTTGTGTCATTCTTCCTGATCCATGAGTATTTTGGGAATGATGACAGTTCCAAGCTCTCTAAAACATTGTTGCAAATACATATTGACCTTGAATCTACGAATCCCTTATGTGATTTTGGGATTTCATTTTGGGGGCAACCCCTTTTTATAAGGTAGCTTTATTTGGAAACATATGACTTGGTATAGAGATTTCCAAGTAAGCTCTCATTTACTCTTTATTGTTAGAATTTATCATTTGCTATTAAAGTTATTGCTCATGACATGATGTTTAGCAATTTATTTAAAGTGGGGGAATACATTGGCATTATTCAATTGCAACTCATGTTTCATTATGTAGTCTTCTTAATTCATTAGATGTGTCTTTTTCTTTGTGGTGACATTGGTTGTGATGTCCTTCAAGAGTGTGATCTCACTTAGCATATTATATTCCTCTTAGTGGCTTGATGCAACAAATTGCATCCCCTAAGTTGCAAATCTTGTATTATTTTATTGGTCCTCTCTTGGAGACATTAGGCATGATGTTCCTTAAGTTAAGTCCTTACATGAACTAAGAAAAATTCCTTTGAACATTCCTTATACTATTTTTCATTTACAATATCGGTTATATGGCCACATTGCATAACACACTTTTCTTGCCTATGGAACCATCTTGTTTGTTCATGAGTATCAAGCATATGACGTTTTGCTTGCCTCGTGAATCTTACTGCTCGTGTTGTGTGGTGCCTTATCAAAGTTATCATGAGGTATAGATTTGGTACAGTTATATGTATGGGAGTTGAACTTAGGCATGACTTTCACATAGCCACTTACTTGTCTACGTGAGTGCATACCAGACACATGCATATGTGTCTTGTTGGGGGCTCACCTAGTGGATGTCATGAGGTTCCACTATCCCTTGTAAGCGTGCGTTGCTTTGCATAGTGGACATCATGCTCCACTTGTAAACATTTTTGGACAAACAACCTAGATATAATCCACAACGTGCGGGACAAATGATCGAAGCTTGATCCACCCCTTTTTGTTTTTGTTTTCTTTATCTTTGTCTTTGGAAGTGTATGTTTGTGCCTTGTTCTTTCTCCTTACATCATTTTCTTGTGTGTTCTCTTATGCCAATGTTACTTTTCCATATTATGTTGATCAGGTGGGGGCTTGATCATCCCTCTTGGTCATTGTCATCCTATCTCACTAGCACTAGTACATTTAGACCTCTCTTGATGAGATTTTGCTTGCTTTAGTGTGAGTTTGAAGCAAGTTCCTCCTCTCACTAAAGTGGGGGATAAATGTAGTGTAGAAAAATGTATCCCTTTACATTTTCAAACTTGTTTGGGCCCTCCCTACTAAAATTGGGCTTCTTTATGCCTTATTTAATCCTATTTTGCATCCATGAGCATTATTTAATGCATCTTTTCAAGGATAATCCTAACACATATCAAATAACCAATCATAATTTAGTGATTTTGGATTGTATGACCCAAATTTAATGATTTGGGGCTCATATGTGACCTTGGGTGTATGGGTACCACCTAAGTTTTAGGGCCTGAACATGAATTTGGCATAAAACTAAATATTTCTTGAAATTTGTGTCCTGATCTTAGCCTACTAAGACTCATACACTTGAACTGGCATATGATTCTCACTTAGCTTGGGCCTAAATTTGAATTCAATTCTTGGAAAGATTTTATTCTCCTAGATCTAATGTCAGCTTGTAGTGTTGTAATTTGGGAAATTTGGCATAAACAAGTATAAATACAAGGTTATTTCACATATTTTCTTTTATAAAATTGATGAGAGAATTCCTATAGCAAGTTTATGACTACAAGACAATTCAAGAGCATTCAACAGTGATTATCAAGCATTTTGGAGCATTATTCAAGAATCAAGCATTATGTTAAAGTAATCACATGCATCATGTTTGTTTTTGAGATAACATTGGTGATGTAGGTTCTTATGATTCAAGCAAGAGTTCAAGTCAATATTCATATCATTCAAGCAAGAGTGAAAATAAAAATTCATGCTATCTATTATTACAAGATTTCTGCCTTTTGTTCAAAGGTTTAGTGAGTTGCACAACATAGCATATTTGTTCATTCACCATTCCTTCTTTTTATTTTATTTAATTTCAAGGTTTGATTACCAAAACAGGGTTTGACAAAGGAATACCCCTATACACTAACAAAAAAACATTTTTCTCTCTTTTATGTGTGATTTGTAGATTTAGGTTGAAGATCCCTTAAAGAGCAAGTTTGGACAAAAGTTGTCAAAGTTGTCATCTACATTACAAGATCACAGAAAGTTGCCTACAGATTGTAATTCAGTGTTTCAGACTCAGAGTTTTGATAAGAGAGAAGCTATAGGAGAACATTAAAGGATATCAAAGTTTTAGATCAACCCTAATACTAGCACTAAATTGCCACTTATGGTGTATGAGTCCCCTAGTATACCAAATTTTAGACATTTCCAACATATCCTAAGTTGCCAGTTTTAGATTTAAGTTTCTATTAGAAATCCTAATCTCGGTCTAAATTTCCTCTATCGGTGTATGAATCCCAATATGCAATATAATTCAAATTTTTAGGAGTACAAACCTTGTTCTGGGCTTCTTTAGTTTTCTAGGTGCCCCTCTGTACTTTCTCAGTTCATTACTTTGACTTTCAATTTTTTTATCTTGAGTTGCATAGTTAGGTCTACATATCATTGTATTTCTTTCTTTCTAAGCCCTTGCTTGGTGGTGAACCCCCTTTAGTCTTTAATCACACCCCTATGACACCTTATTGCAAATCTCTTTCCCTCATTTCCACCCCTAGATTGAGATCTCTAAAGTTTCCTTGAATGAAATTTGAAGGAAATTGGTGGTTCTATCACCCTAAACATAGAGCGACAATTTTTAACATTTCATTTTTGTGAACCTAGCCTTTTGAACACTGTATTTTCTTATTTGGAGTGCATCCTAGTCCTAGATATAGCTTGCATTTAATTTTCATTAGGTCTTGCATTAGTTAATTTGCATCTAGGGTTTCTAAATCTTGCATTAGTGAAAGTGCATATAGGTTGTATTTTTGCATCTTGCATCATTGAATTTTATTTGAAATTTTCAATTGCACTTTTTCTAGGCATCATTCAAACCAGAAAACCTAACATTCACTTAATTTTTTCTAAAATTAGTGCAAAAACCCTAATCCGAGACTCGCACACCCATCTGGGTGATTTAGTCCCAGTAAAGGTGGTTTTTCCTGATTTTTGAGTATTTTGTGTTGATTGTTTATCAACATTTGAATCCCTGAAAAAACCTTGATTAGGACTCATACGCCCCTCTGGCTGATTTAGTCCCTTTTCAGACGTGAAACTACATTTTTCAGCATTTAAAACCCTATGTCTATGCTTCTGTTTGTTGTTGTTAGATCTCTTTTTTAGTTTACTGAGTTTCTATTTCATTCATTTCCTTGCATCTAGCTTAATTTAATTTGAATAAGAATTAAAGAATAACATTTATCTTGTGTTCATTAGATTCATCTTGCATTCATTGATTGAACCTTGCATGAGCTTTACAACTTGGTGTCCTATTGATAATACTATAGTTAGATGAAGTTTGAGACTCATGTCATCCCGCAATAGCACAATCATCATGGATCTTGGGTTATGTATCTCTTTCACTACTAATGTTGATACTATTTCACTAAGTATGGACCATACCCTTAACAACTCTTTGCCTTCAGGTAGTGTGACAAGTGTTAAAACAATGGTTTCTAGTATTCCACAAGAAAACATAATCCAAATCCATGAAGACTTAGAAAACCTACAACATCATTTGAATAATGAAAAAATTTCAACCACTGCTATTCCTACTATAGATAACATACATCACATGAATGAAATTCAAGGATTTGAACTTGTGTGTAACGTAGCTTAGATTTTTGGAAAGCATCTTACCTCAACAACTAGTTGTGCTATACCTTCAAACAATGTCTAAAGTCAAGGAGGAACCCAAATTCCTCCTCCCACAACCATTCCATCTATTCCTACCTATACCAACCCTCAAGTTACAATAATGATGCAACCTACTAGTAATATCCTTCCTACCTTGGCTATTTATGCTAGCAATCCTAGTACCTTTGTGGCATCACATGTCATATCTCCTACCACTTTACCTCCCATAAGCATTCCATTCACTTCCCCCTCAAACACATATAAACCTCCATGGTATTCACCTCCATCTCAAAATACAACCAATGTCACCATCCCTAACCAATGTAGTGTCAGAAAAGTAATCCTTTTTCACACTTTATTTGAAATAATTGACACATAATTAACTTAATTATACTTTAGAGTGTTGTTGTAAGGTTTTGTACTCATTCACACCTCTCTAGGATCCTTATTCAATTAAAATATTTTTAAACTTCACCTTTTACAAGAGTGTTGTAAAGTGTTGTAAGACATTTTTACACTTTTCCAAGCTCTATTCATCTAATTAGGCCTAATGGATCCCTATTGTACCCTAATCAAGCCCTTTTTTATGGTGTTGTAAAGTGTTTGGACACACTTTCACATCTATCTAGCATGGTATTTATTAATGGTGGTTAATTAGACTTAATTTCAGATCCTTTAATTCAAATTTAGTAACACCTCCTGAAGATCAATCCTAACACCTGGAAATCAAATGACATAACCTTGAATGTGGCAAACTTCAGGTCCCGAAAAGTGTGTTAGGACCCATTCACCACAAAGGGAAAATGGGTCCTCCCTTAATAGGACCCCACTTTCTTGGCATATTCTAATTGGGTTTTTGGCCTTCTTTTCACCCCCCAGAGCTTGGTCCTGGAATGTGAGCCAAGACCCATTTTTCCAAGGTGGAAAATGGGGCTTCCCTTAACAAGGACCCTCTTTTTAAATTTCATCTTGGCATAATTTTAATTAATTTCATTTCCAGATCTGAGTTCGGCCTTGATTATTTGAATTTCGGGGTTAAATATCTAATTTAGTTTTAACTACAAGGATATTTGACATAATTTTACCCAAGAAATCTAAGAGAGAAAACTAGAGAAAGATTACAACCAAGACAAAGCATTCAAACAAAAGTGAAGTTTTGAGCAGCATTTCAAGATCATCAAGCTCATTTTGTGTCCAAGATCAAGCATTATTGAAGGTTGATGATAGATCCTATGGAGAATCTTGAAGGATTCTAGGTGTTGGGATACGCACAACTCATAAAACCAAGCCTAAGGACTTGCTTTAAGATTGATTCCATCTTCTATAATCATCCTATTTGCAGCCTACTAGAGGTATTTTTAGATTAGTGATTCATTAGAGTTATTATACATCTTCTTTAGTGAGTCATTTAAATTTTTCACATTACAATAAAGGGTTTTATCCTAACACAATTGGGTAAAATTACCTTTACATTCTCTTGGATCTTAGTCTTAGACACACTTAATAATGAGATTGCACACACTATTGCATGTTTCAGATTTCCATTCATCTTTCAAGGTTTAATTACCAACAAGGGGTTTCACTGAGGCAAACCCCCATTCCCCAACAAGATATAATTTTTTTTTTGTAGGTTATAGGAAGATCCAGATTCAGAATTAGGAAATTCAAAATGCCAAGGAGAAGTGTAGACCTGGAAGTTCCAACCTAGATTCAGATATTTTCAAAACACCCTAGTAGGATCCATTCACCTTTAAGGAAGAATGAGTCCCTATTGAGGGCTGATAGGCATCAGATTCCAAAAATTTCAAGCTTCTATTTCCAGTTTAGAGCTCTCCAAAGAGGTCTACCAACACCCATTCACCTTTGGTGGTGAATAAGTCCTATTAGTAGCACAGAAAAGTCATATTTCACCAGGTGCACAACACCCTTGCCTTCCTATTCCTCCAGAAAAGTTCCAGTTTCTTTCTATTTTGATTTTAATTCATGGATTGTATGTTAGACCTAGGATTAGGGTTTGTTCATTAGCCTCCTTCAAATTGAGATCTAGCTCACCACCCTATCCTTGCATAAAGGAAAGAGTGCAAGATCCTTTAATCTTGATTCAAATCACATGTTGGGTTGATATTTTTTTCAAGGTTCTTGGGTCTCATCTTTTGAATGAAACACCCATGTAGAGAAAGGTGGGTTGAGGACATTCTTCTCCCTCTCTTTTTCCATGTTTCATTTTGGTGAACCTCACATATTTTTGAGCATCTTAGTTTTTTATTTGGAGTACAATTAAATCATAAAACCCTAGCTTGCATTATGTTTGCATTGCATTATATGGTTTCTTTGTTTTGCATTAGTGAACATTGCATATAGAATTAAATTTCATGTTTGCATTATTTATAGCCATTAAAAATGTGAAAAAAGTGTTTAGATTATATTTAGTTTTCAATTTTGTTCACATTGAGATCATTTTTCAAGCATTTAGATTAAAATTGCATCATAAATTTGTTAATTTTAGCCATCATTCAATCATAGAGAAACTTGCATTTAGATACCTTATATATGAAACATCTGTTACAACATTCACTGTTATAGATCTAAGAGAGATTATACATAGAGCCAACTTAGAAAACCTAAAATCAAACTCAGAAAACCCTAAAAATAGGACCCATTTTCCTTTAGTGGCAAATGAGTCCCTGATAACCCTACTTAGCAGGAATTTTGGGCATGTTTTGGTGTTTCTGGCGCCTTTCTAATCCCTTTATGTACCTACACTAGGACCCATTCACCTTTAAGGGTGAATGAGTTTCTGTACAACTTGTGACACCAAATTTTCTGGGTTGTTTTTGGTTACTGATAAACATTTCTACCTCAATTCTGAAATATAAAAAAGTGTTAGTTTGAAATAGATTGTTCTTGCATACAATTTATTGTTTTTTTAGATAGATTTAACAACATTGGAAAAAATAATTTCTTGCATTTTTAGTTATAGATAACATTAGAATCTTACATTTTCATAATTTTGCATTAGTAGACATGTTCAATTACATTTTGCATTCATTATAAAACAAAATAAAAACAACAAAAACATCAAACAAGACTTGTAAAGAAAGTAAAACAGTAACAAGTTTTCTTTTGAAGGTTGACCTACCCTCCAAGCCTTTTAGTAGAGATGAATTTGACATGTTAGATGAAACCCTTGAGGACTTCATCTCACAAGGATCATTCACTAAGGCTTGTCATGAAAATTAAAAATATAAAGGTGTTAATACCATCACACCACAACTCATAATTTATCCTTCAAACATTGAAAGATAAGACTTCATCCAACAATGGTAATTCTTCACAACAAAAGAACTATAAAACTAGTGCACATACCTATAATACAAGAAACAATAGGAAACAACAACAACCTTCTGTTTCATTAACATTGCCTAATACTATTTTGACAAGTTCTCTTCGTTTTCCGAAAAACAATGGAAAGGAATATAACCTTGTTGAACACCTCAAGAATACTCCTACTAAGATTTTTGTATGGGAGTTACTTCAAGTATCCCCTAGTTATCATGGCATACTTCAAGAGACTTTACAACAAATTATGCTTCCTTCTAATAATAATTCAAATGATGTAGCAGTGCTAATCCAACACATGAACAAAATGAATCTAGACATAGTCTTCCACCAGAACGAGTTACCTCCCTTAGACATTCAGAAGAACTATGAAGCTTTCAAAATCATAGTCCACACTCGTCCAATTGTGATAAAATGAACTCTTGTTGACAATGGTTCTGCCCTAAATGTGTGTATTATGAGCCTTGTGAAAAAAATGAAGACGAGTAAAAGTTATATTAAACCTGATTCCTTATCTATTCAAGGATTTGAAAAGATAGGAAAACAACCACTCAGAGTTATCACATTACCTATTAGAGTTGGGGAAGTCACATTACAAATTTTGATCCACGTTATGCCTGATGATCTTTCTTATAACCTCCTTTTAGGGAGACCATGGATTCATGAGATGAATGGTGTGCCTTCCACTGTACATCGTATCATGAAGTATGTCTATAACAACAAAGTTTATAGATTAAAAGTTGATCCCAAGCCTAGAAGTTGTTTGATGTCTGAAAGAGATGGACAAATCCCTTTGGAAGAATTGGAATCCTATACACTCCAAATTGTATTAGAAGATGAAAAAGAGGAGGAAACTAATATTGATCAACTTACTAAGTTATTGGAAGATGATTGGGGATCCTTGGATTTCACACCAAAATTCATGGGATAATACAAGATGAAAACAAAAGACAATGAAAATAAAAAGAAACCAATGGTAATGTCAACAAAAAATTCACAAGACATCTCACAGCCATCCACCTCATCTACTTCAGATGAAGATACAAGTTACATGATGAATTCTGATGAGATAGATTATCAACAACCACCAAACCCAAAGGAAATGGAAAGAATTTATGGGAGAGGTTATGAGCTATTGAAACAAATTGGGTACAATGGAAAAGGATGTGGAAAGAAAGAGCAAGGAATCAATATTCCTATCGAGCCTAACACATAAGAAACTAAAAATGGTTTTGGATATTGCCCTTCTAAGATAACACAAGCAAAAAAGAAACCTTCAATCAACATCAACACTATCATATGTAACTCTAGCAAACCAACTCTCACCTTGAAGCATCTCGAATTGCTCAACATGAATTCTGATATATCTTTCAAATAATTTGAGGATGATGAAGGTTTAAAAGAAATGATACGAGTCTATGATAAACCATTCACTCCCACAAGAAAAAGGGTCACATGTGCATTGCTTAGTACTCAACAAGTTGACGAAAATAATGGAAACAATGAAGATATCAAGGACAAAGAAGAATAGATCATGAGAAATCAAAACCAATAGTGATTCCTTTGGGAGATAAAATCAATATATCAATGGATATCAATAATGAGGAGAAAACGCTGATAAGGGTGTGGTTCGGTGGTCAAGTCACTTGGTTGTAGTGACGGCCACCAGGGTTCAAACCTTCGTTGGGTCAAAGTGCTCGCAGGCCTTTGTGCTCACAGGTTTGGTTGTTTCTTGTGGTTTGTTGTACCTGGTTCATAGCTCCGGTCAAAAAAGCATTTACCCCTAATAATATGGGTGCATTGCACCTTTAAAAAAAAATAATGAGGAGAAAACAATTCAAGTAGGGAAATTTCTTGACAAAGATGAGCAAGAAGATCATGCAACCTTCATGACTTTCTTGAAATATTTGCTTGGACTTACTCAGACATGCTAGGAATTGATGCCAAGATTGTCACACATAGCATAGTGTTCACAAAAGATGCTAAACCAGTGTGACAAAAAATATGAAAAATGAACCCTAAGTAGCCCTATTGGTCAAAGCAGAAATTGAAAAACGTCTTAATGTTGGATTCATTTGACCTATTGATTATTCTCCAAGGATCTTGAATATTCTCGCAATTGTGAAACCTGACAATCATATTAGGATGTGCACAGATTTTAGATATTTGAATAAAGCATCCCTAAAAGATGACTTTCCCCTTCCTAATATTGATATGATAGTGGACTCGACTACACGAAATCATTTGTTGTCATTCATGGATGGATTCTCTAGATATAATCAAATCTTTATCAACCCTCAAGACCAATACAAAACAACATTCACCACTATTTGGGAAACTTTATGTTGGGTAGTCATTCCCTTTGGACTAAAAAATACTGGTGCAACATATCAACGAGAAATGACATTGATATTCCATGACTACATACACAAACTTTTGGAAGATTATATTGATGATATTCTAGCCAAATCCTTAACTCGACAAGACCATGATGTAAATTTTCTCTGTAAAATCTTTGAGAAAATGCGAAAGTATAACATGAGATTGAACCCAAAGAAGTGTATCTTTGGTGTAGATAGTGGATTTTTTTTAGCTTTTATCGTATCTCACAGAGGAATTGAGGTGGACACAAAGAAAATTGATGCTATCGTTAGTATGCCACCTCCTAGAAATATATCTCAATTGCATATGTTATAGGGAAGGATTCAGGCTATATTTCATTTCATAGCTTCTTTAGCCGATCGAACATTACTATTCACACAAATCCTTAAGAAATATGTTTAGTTTGACTGGAATTGGAATTGTAAATAGGCATTTGAGAGTTTAAAAGATTATCTTGTCACTCGACTTGTTTTACAACTTGCTATACAACACAAGCCATTTATCCTCTATACAATAGCATCAACCCATGCTCTAGCAGCATTGTTGGCTCAACAAGATGATAATGGTAAGGAACATCCTATTTATTACATCAGTAAAACTTTGATTGAATATGAAACATGATACACAACCAATGAAAAAAAATGTTTGGCTCTCGTGTTTGCTACTAGTAAACTAAGACATTATTTATTGAATGCTAAAATCCATGTTATGAATTTTTTTGATCCTTTAAAACATCTCTTTACCAAAATAGACTTCTTAGGATGCTTAGCTAAGTGGGTTATGTTGTTAACTAAGTTTGACCTTAAGTTTGTTTCACAAAAAGCAATTAAAGGACAATCCTTAACTGACCAATTAACTGATGCTCCTTCTCCTCTAGTGCTACCCAACATAGAGTCATTCCTAGATGAAAATGTGTTGACTATACAAACAAAAAAGGAAACATGTGAATTATATTTCAATGGTTCTAAGTGTAGAATAGGCTTAGGGGTAGGAGTTATCTTAATATCGCCTCCAAGGAAGCCTATTTCCTTATCTTTCTTTCTAAACTTCCTATGTACCAATAACGTGCTATAGAATACGAAGCTCTAATAGCTGGCATACACGTCGTGTTAGCATTAAAAGTAAAACACATTTCCATATTTGGGATTCACTCTTAATCATTAAACAAATCAATGGTGTGTATCAAGAAAAGCATGATAAACTTGTACGATATCGAGATCTCACAATGACATTATTATTAAACAAGTTTGAATCATACACGATAGACAACATCCTGTGAAAGGATAATAGGCATGTAGATGCAATGGAAAGAGTTTCTTCTCTTGTATCTCCCAATGATCCTCTAGTTGACTTCATATTTAAAGTCCAAATGATACCAAAGCCATCAATAGAAGATGATAGAAAAGAAGCATTATCAATTGATGTTGATAGCTCTAGTGAATGGTTTACACCTATTTTCAAATACTTTAAAGATGGTACCTTTCCTAAACCTACAACTAAGAACACTCGAGCCCATATGTGAAAGCTCACATCCAAATATATGATCTTAGCTGACATTCTCTATAGGAGATCATTTAACGACCTTTTACTCCGATGCCTTACGAAATCCAAAATCCCCATAACACTCGAACAAGGACATGCAGGTGCTTGTTGCAGTCATTTTGGAGGATGATCCCTAATTCAAAAATTAATTCATATAGGCTATTATTGGATACATATGGAAGTGCCATAAGTGCCATAAGCATAACAATTTGATCCACACCTCTACCTCTGAAATTTGTGCTCATATTCCTATTTGGCCATTTTTCGTTTGGGCATTAGACCTTATTGGGAAAATATATTTTCCTTCTTCCACCAAACATACCTTTATCATTGCAACAACTAATTACTTCATGAAATGGGTAGAATATACCCCTCTTCATTCCACAACTGCTGATGAAATATTTTGTTTCATATTGGGGCACATTATTGCTTGATTTGGTCTCCCTTGTGCATTAGTTTAAAATAATGGAACCCCATTCAAAAGCAACGATGTGAAGAAATTCTTAGAAACATTCAATATTCAACATCGTTTTTCAACACCATACTATCTGCAATCAAATGGACAAGCAAAAGCAACTAATAAGACTATTGAACAAATTCTATGAAAGACGGTAAGTAAGCATAACAAAGATTCGCATACACAATTAACCTATGCATTATGGGCTTATCGTATGAGTGTTATAACATCAACTGGAAATATTCCATATAACCTAGTCTATGGTGCTGAAACAATAATGCCTTTAGAGTTAGAAATCCCTTCCTTAATAATTTATCTTAAAGAGCTTATTAATGACAATACCTATAAAGAACAATGTTTACATCAGTTTGAGATGCTCAATGAAAAGCATATTAATGCTCTCGAACACTTACAAGCTTACTCTAAACTATGAATGGTTTAATTAGATCACATAAAACATTAAATCATGGAGACATTTATTAAATATTCCTAGAAAAGGATATTTAATAAATCACATTGACATTTAATTCAACACAACATCATAAACCAAAATTTCCATATATATAATCATCAAGAGTTTTGGGTACATATGCGTTAGTGAGTCTAATGCTAGTAAGATCTATGATTGCCTGATCCGTCCAGGGCCGGCGACCTCCGCCGCTGTCGTGAGATAGTAGTATGAGATCGTGATTTGACTGAATCTCTATGTAGAATATCTAGCATTCCTGATGCCCTGGCCTCTCACATGAGAGCCTCAACATGCTCTTGGTCAATGTGATTCTTTTTTTTCTGTATCCTTGTGACCTCCTCCCGTAGCCTCGAGACCTCTACCCATAGGTCACTCTCCACCCTATTGTCGGTAGTGCCTAGAGATGTTAAAACTGTTGTACAAGCTGAGCATGGAGCTCATTAGCATGACTAGTGGAACTTTTTTAGGCTACACCCAATCTGACCATATGCTCAAAAATATTTTCATGTGAATCCACTAAGGGTGGGGGCACATACACCTCAAGCAAATCATCCTCAGAATGTAGCAGGGGTACTAGTGTTGTCGTCACTCTATGATAAAGGTCGCACCACTCTCGTCTGGATCCTACAAAATGGAAATCATAAAGAAAATGAATAACCATCATAATCATATATAAACCAAGTACATAAAAGATATATATAGCAGAATAACATATATCATCAAAATATCACCTGGATCACTGGTTTGCTAATCAAGATATGCGTGTACGACAGTGCTCCCTCCTTGTGTTGATGATGTGGGTGGTCTTCTACCACTAGTCTCCATGTGCTTGTGTGTGTGGAACTCTAACCTGACATTGGCACATGGTCTAGCCAATTTGATAAGGGGTACCTCTACACTATCAGAAGTCGCTAGATCCTCCACTGTCTTGGTAGTGCCCTCACTCATGGGCTGGGCATCCTCATCACCCTCATCACCCTCCTCCTCCTCATAGTCCTCATCTTGCTCCTCCTCATCTGCATGTACAAAGAAGTCAGGTGTGTTGACCTCATCGTCCATGGTTGCATCTATGTGATCATCATCTACATCCCCTCTGTGGCCTGGAGTAGGTATGACAAAGCCCATTGGGTGATGTAAAGGGAACATGAGTGCTAGCCTAGCTATAGTGCACCACTCCTCATATACATGGGTGGTCCATGTGTCATCTGCCTTAGAATCTGGGGGTAGATCAGGATCATCATCATCTAAATCACTAAAATATACATCATCCTTGAGACCGGGGGTGCTAAGTGTTAATCATTGGTAGGATGGTCTAGAACGTGGTGCCACTTGGGTATGCCCAAATTGTCTCATCACCCTATCATAATAAAATGGTCTGACCACATAATCATGTTAGCCTAGCAAAAATTGATCCATCTGCAATCTGCACATCTCATATCGATGATTTGCCCACAACGGTATCCACTGATAAGGCCTCCAGTAGATATCATCCTCATATATCTAGTCAAAAGTAATCCTCCAATATAATAAATCTCCCTCTTGCCACATATCCTATGGCATAAAATAAAATCTATTCAAACTCATCCTTTTATTGATGTTGTCATTTTCACATGTGAAAATGGCTTAATTGTAGAATTCACATCTTACTAATAAAATATAAGAGTTTGTATTGATTTGTATGAATTTTTTTCCAAAACATCTTAAACTATTTCTACATTACCATTGTAATAAAAAGTCCAAGAAATCACTACAAATTCAGCATCTTTTACCACGTTTTAACTATTTACAAGTGTTGTATGACTCATGGTTCGAAGTGACTCTTAATCTATAGAAAGCATATATAGTGGGGGTTAGGTACAATGTTTGAAAGAATTGGGTGAGAACAATGCTCTTATATTGTATCTTTTCTACATGGATGGTGCATCCACTAATATGGGTGGGTATCCAAAGTCAAGCTAGAAATATGTTTGTAAACTGTCCTTTTTTGAAGTATCATGCTTTAAAGGTACCACCATTTTAAGTGACACTATAATTAATGCCTTACAAATATTAATAACCCAACTCACATCTAATATGTTAGACATTTGGATGAAGATATGGTTTGATTTGACCTATGCTAGAAATTTGTTTGTCCTCAAAATTGGCTTAGGTACTCTCATTCCTTGATTTTGACTTTTAATTAATATGTGACCACGTGGATTCCTAAGACTATTTTGTTTTAATCATAATTGAATGGTGCACATGCCTTTGTTTTATGACTTAAATAATTTTCTTTGGATCCTAAAATTCCTTTTTGCCATATGGTGACATGATTTTTGGGAATTTCTTATTACATAAGATAAAAAATAAAACATTATTGTTTAGTTGAATTTTGAATTAATTTATGTAGTTTCTTTTAATCATTGTAAAAATCATATTCAATTGTAAAGTGTCACTATATCTTTTTGTTTTTAGGATGATATAAAATTTATTAATGGTGCCTATAATCTTATAATAAAATAGACATAAAATTATTAAATTTAAGAATTTCTTATACTAAGTAAATTTATGGTGTTTATTTCAAAAGAGTAATGGAGTTTTAATTTATCTAAGATTTTTTTTACTATCACTTGAATTCATAATTAGGAAAACTTGTTTTTAACTAAAATGATACTCATTTCTTAATATTCAACCAAATATAACTATCACTCATGTGAGTGCATATGTAGGACTTCTTTAGAAAAATAAGCATTCCTTTCTATCTTTTGGGATATGTTATACAACTAACAAACTCATAAAAATATCTTGAGTGGCTCGATATTCATGACATTGCTTTTGGAAACCTATGCTTTTCACTTTCCATGGGTATTGAACATCATATTGAGGACATTGCGTGTCTTTTGCTTCTTGGTAGATCCGTTTACAATTATTTGGTGATGCATTGATACAGTTTCACATTTTTGTTTGATGATACTAATTATTGTGAAGATGATGACACAAAACTTGAGGACTCACATATAATAATCTCAACATTATCATTTTGTGTGGCATATTTTGACACTATATTTGTACAAGGTACGTTCCTCATTACCAAACTAGCTCTCTATGATTATTTTTTGTGGGAAATTAATTTCTAATTTATCCTCACTTCTTGGAAGGCCTCATTTTCTTATTTAATAAGAGTTTGCACGTGTATTTTTTGAATCTTAGTCATGCCACATCCTAATCTACATTTTATTTCAAACCCTTTATTAGATACCTTGGAGGTGTCTTTTGGTGGCCTTTATCTTATCGAAATTCCTCTTGTAGATGGTCCATCTCCTTATACTATATCTTTCCTCACTATTTCTTCTTTGTTGGTGATTCTTCCACAACTTGATTCTAAGATCTATAAATTACAAACTGTACATTGAATCATCAACATTTTTTGATGCCTCCCATATATAATTTATTGAAGTTCGAATAATTTTGACATTTACCCCATCTCTTCTTAAGTGAAGACATGTAGTTCAATACAAGTGGACCTTGTATACACCTAAAAATGGTCTGGATAATCTAATTAATTAAATAGAATTTATTTGATTATTTAACCTTTAACTCTTGTACTATTAAATAAATAGAAATATTTATTTATATAGTTCATCTTTTAAATTCTTCAATCTTTATTCTATTATTTCGTCTTAATTAAATAAACGAATTTTACTTTGTTTTATTTAATTATCATAATCAAATTCTTCTACTATTGAATAAATAGAAAAATTTATTTATATAGTTCACATTTATATTCTTCTGATTATTCTCTTTTAATTAAATAATCAAAACTTCAATAGTTTTTATTTAACTATCATTATCCCTCTTTTATTAAATAAACAATATAAAAAATATTTGTTTATTTTAATAATTGTTATTTCTTCCTAAAATTGAAATAAATCCAAATATTCAAATTTATGCACATATTTCTACAGCTCATCATATCCCACCTACACAATTAGATGGGTATGTGTAGGATCATGATGGGCCAAAAGTGGCAATATGATGGGTATGTGGCTGACGACTTTTTTTTTACCCAAAATTGATGAAACGAAAAGGGTTTTTAAAAGAGATTCTCAACTTTCCACCAATATAAATTATGCTTTACTTTGAATTTAATAAGTAATTATTATTCATTTTCTATTTGAATTACGACTAAATTCCTGAATGATAGGCTAATTGAAAAATATCTATAGCTTTCAAACGGTATCACATTTTTTGAATCCGAAATATGTGTCACATTCTATGCTTCACATACTATAGGATTAAAAAAAGAAAAATTGAATTTCATGAAGTTTTGACCAAGTTAAGGTGGTTAGACATACAAATTTTTTATAGTTTTTAAAATTTGTAAAAAATAAATTCATAATTAATTATTTACTTGGAAAAAAGTTACAAAAAAATATGCATCACATCGGGACATGAGTCCTCTACTTATATCTAAAATATTATAAAAAAATATTATCATTTTATTGTGGTTAGGGTGGTCAAACAGACACCTACTTATTTTTTCCTTGAAATTTAAGTACTACTACATTGAAATTTCAAATTTTCACCAAATAGATTTTTTTTAAACAAACCTAGTAGTTTAGAAATTACATTCAATTTTCTACATATTCTATTCTTACATATTTTTGAAATAATATAGATAAATTATTCAAATTTTTATGTCATGTTTCCTAACTCTGATTTTTCTAAATTTTTTGCCACTTAAGGGCCTAATTTTTCCATGATGATCCTACACATACCCAGATATATGAAATGTCTAATTTAATTCATCTCAACCTTCATGGGAAAATTTGGAGACAAATTTGTAGGAAATCCTATTCATCTTCTTCCAATGATTCTTCCTATCTTCACGCTGAGTGTTTTTCAGGGGAGGAACAATCTCCATAATCAGCTCAGGCTTCTTCATCCTTTACCATTGAATCTTCAATATTGAATCCAAACCTTTTTTGTTTTTCCCCCTCACAAATGTGCTACCGGAAATCTATAAATACAACCTTTTTCTACAGGAAATGGATCCCAACTTGGTGCAAACTTACTCTGCAGAAATACAAATTAAGCAATTAAGCATCTTAGCAATAACGATCATAGCATTTTAGAATCAATATCATGGTTGCATCATAGTTTACTGTAGTTTCCTTTTATCAAATTTCATGTCAATTTAGACCACAACTTCATCATTAAAATTTAGATATCATCATATAGGATTAGATTATTGCATTTAGCAACATCTCATTCTCTAGATTGGCATTTTAATAGTCACAATGCTTACCAAATCTGAGAGCCCAATGACTAAATAAATATTTGGAGATAGAGAACAATATGATTCTTTCAAGAGTTTTCCCATGTTAATTAGATTAATTATTGTTGATTCTCTTGATATAATGTCTTATTAAGAAGTTTTGTTTGTTTGTTGTTTTCCCAATGTTTGCATGTAGATTTACAGGGTAAATTAGATTGCATTGATGTTAGTCTTACATCTGTAGAGTATTTGTTACAAATATTGGTGAAGAATTAAAAAATGATGATATATTTTCTCATTAATGGATTGAGTATACTTGACATTAAAAAAAAACATCATCATTATTATATAATTCATAATCATTTTCATTGCATACATTAGAAACATTATTATATCATTTCATCATTCATACATTACATCATAAAAATGCATGAGAAAAACAATCAAAAACAAATCTCTATGTAGTTTCATTTTCATTCACCCATTCATCATATCATAAAACATACATTAAAAGTACCATTATATTGATCATTCATTCATCCATTCATTGCATCATAAATTTGCATTAGAAAAATAAAAAAATTGAGTATATCATATTCATCTTCATCATTATGTCATATATCATTTGAAATCATATCCAAAAATCATACATATAGATGCATTTTCATATCATTTACATATATCCATTATCATACAACTATCATCATGCATCTATACATCATCATTATAGGCATTACCACATAAAACATCATATATAAATCATAACATATCATCATGATTATTAATTGCATCCATAACATCATAACATAGATCACCACATGGCATATAGAACATAGGAATTAAATGCATTCATCATAGAAACATATAGAACACATATAGATCGATCAATTCACCGCATATCATAAATCTCAAAAAGCATAATATCAAGTATACAATGATGTCTAAAATATAAGAGGGATACAACATCAAAATGGCTATGAATAAAAAAACTAGAGTATACATCATGTCTCAAAATACATTAGATAATCCAATCATGAAGCTATGTAGTGCTAGCCCCAGATGGTGCCGACATCTTGGGACTGGTACCTCCTCCACTAGATGTACTAGGATCTCTTGGATCTCTCCGTAGAGGTTTTGTTACACCCACACTAACAGTCTTGGAATGAGTCCTTCCTAATTGAGACTGGCCATAACTAACTCTTTGCTAAGAGGGAACTGCATCATGGTACCGCCCTCTACAGTACTCTACCTCCCAACCTACACGGAGAACCTCTCATATAATCCACTACAGAGGTACCATTAGCTAGTCTCTGTAATCTCTCGACTGCCAACTGTGCCTGCTTTGCTGCTCATCTAGTTGCATCTCTCTTAGCTGTCAAAGTGGTAATCTATGCCTGGGCCACTGCTAACTGTGCCTGTACCTGAGAGAGAGCCTGTGCATGAGACTGGGCCTGTGTCTGTGTTTGTACCAATAAACCCTGAGCTTGTATCAACTGCCCCTATAAGGTCTGCACGTACACCTGTAGGCTCACAATCTATGTCTGCTACTACTTGGAAGGTACACTGATCCACACATACTGCTCTGTAGAAGCTTCTTGTGATCGCCTCTTATGAGGCACCATGATCTCTCTGACATCCAAAACTGGAACTGATCCACTAGCTCCACCTGACCCATTGGCACCACCTGGTCCTCCACCTCCTCCACCACCATCTCCATCATCTCCACCCCCATCTCCACCACCTCCATATACCTCCTCATCACTGCTCCCCACATCTTCCTCCTCCTCCACATCCTTCTCCCCCTCCACATGATGCTCCTCCTCACCACCCTCATCTCTCCTCCATCGGCAACCGTGTGCAACAACAACCTCCTCCTCACCAGGTAATGGCACTGGCTCATCAGGAATAATAATCCATAGAAAGGGATGTAGAGCTAGATACTCTACATAATCCTCTATAACAGGTGCCACGGTAATATCAAGATGAATCTCCCAGACTAAAGGCTATAGACCTTGGAACTCCTGAATGAAAAAATCATATGAAAGATGTAGGGTCCCCACTCTATAGAATCTATCTAATGATGGCCATAATGGGAAACACCTTGAGGCATGCCCTATACAATACCATACTGCCTGAGCACCTTCTTGAACAAAAATCTCTCCAAAACCCAACGAGTTTGACCAATCAGCAACATCGATTGAGAGAGATATGGCAACTGAATATCCTTGTTATCCTAGTGCTCACAATCTAGATAAGGCCATTATGTGACAACCTCAACATCCTCCAACACTCTCCTACAATGCTCCAACTTAGCTAGTCTAGTTTGAGTAAGATGACCTACGTAAATATGCATATATGGCCTCATGGCGGGCCACTGTCTCACCATCACTAGACACGTAACAACTATATCCTCCCACACCCACACCTGTAGTAATGTAACTCCTGAGGACAAACTGTGATCTCAAAGATAGACAACCAAATGCAAATCGTGATAAAGATGAGAAAGCATACACATGCCCCATGCATATCTGGTATTGTGTACAATCATACTCTCCAACACATGACCCAACCAACATAAAGTCCCTTTGACTTATGATTAGGACAAAGGAACCCTCCAATAAAACCAATAAGAACAGAAGGCAGGGTGGCATAGGCATCCACCATATCACGCCATGGAATCTCATATCCTCAAATAGTATCATCTTGGAACACTTTGCATAGAGCATCAGTCCCGCCCTGCTCTTAAGAATCATATACTACAATATCACCAACAATGGGTATCCTCAAAATCTGCCTAACATCCTCAGGAGTGATTGTCATCTCGGTGGTAGGAAGGTGGAAGGTATTATGCTCGCTATGCCACCTCTTTGCTAGGGTTGTTAGGAGACCCCGATTAATCCTAATCTAGGGAATGTCTAGAAGAGACGACAAACCACGACGTGTGATGACTGTTGTGTCGAGCTACATTAGTTGCGCTATCAAATCAAATGTCCTAAGAAACCGCTCTTGAATTTGTAGGTTCACAAATGACTCCTATCATCACAAAATATTGAAAGTAAGTAATCTTTGCTAATTCATCAAATGTCAATCAACCTATCAAATCTAATCAGCTTTGTTGAGACTTCGCTAAAATCTCGTGAGCAACCATCAAATCAACCTTTCCAATCATGAGGTCAATCATCAAATCTATCAATGAATCTCGCCTATCATGAAGTTTATTGGTCAATCTATTAATCAATCTTGCCTATCATGAGGTTAATCATCAATCTTAAATTGTACCTCGCCTATCATGAGGTCAATTAATCAAATCAACCTTGCCTATCATGAGGTTTATCAAATCAAACTATAATTATTTCTCGCCTATCATGAGGATAATTATCATCAATCAATCATCAAACCTCGCCTATCATGAGGTTGAACATCATCTACTCTATTGAGATCATCAATCATATCAAATCAATGGCTGATACGATCGAAAATCTACATAGTCAAGGAAAAACTTGACAAATTACATCATTTTGATTTCAATGCACTAAAACAGTGTTTTTATGTGCCACAATATTCAATGCACCATTAAAACACCTCAATGCGCTAAAACAGGCGGTAAAAGCACTATTTCATCAAATGTGCCACTTTAGATGATCAATGCACCATATCATCAGATGTGCTACTTTAACCTATGTATGCTTTAAATAATCTATCCTAAGCACTAAAGAATCAGATGCGCTATTTCATCCTACGTATGCGCTACAAAAATTGACCTATGCGCTTAGAAACTAGTGTATGCTCTAGAACAATAAGCAGATGTGCTACATCAGGCGATGTATGTGCTAGAAGAATTCAAAAAATTACAAACTGAATAAAACATGTGAAAAATGAGAAAACACAAAAAATGAGGAGGTTGATGGGCACGTACCAGAGGTTCGTAGGTGGTCGGGTGGTTATGTTGACGTAGGTGCTCGAAACAGTGAGTGTGGTAAGGGATTGACATTTTTCTCCAAATTTCTCACTCCAAATTCTCAAAACTCAAACATGCACAAATGAATTCTAAACTCAACTTTTTAACCTTTTATAGGTTAATTAAGGGGATTTTGGTGGGATTAATTTCTTTTATTTACTGAAGGCTTAATTCAAAACTCATCACAGGGGCATTTTTCAAACTGTTTGTCGGGAGATAAATTATTTCATCAACATATCTTTATCAAATCATCAAAAATCATCAAAAAATAAAGAAAAAATTCAAAAATTCCAAAAATTCAAAAAAAAATAAAAATTCATCAATTTATCTCCCGAGGGGGCATATATTCATCATCATAGCAAAATCAACATTTGGGGCATACTGAATTTTTTTTGTCAATAATGGCAGCAACATCAAAATTTTCTTTGAAGCAATGCGTAAACACATCACTTCAGAGAGGGGAAAAATGTATACACCTAAAAATGGTCTAGATAATCTAATTAATTAAATATGATTTATTTGATTATTTAACCTTTAATTCTTCTACTATTAAATAAATAGAACTATTTATTTATATAGTTCATCTTTTAAATTCTTCAATCTTTATTCTATTATTTCGTCTTAATTAAATAAATGAATTTCACTTTGTTTTATTTAATTATCATTATCCCTCTTTTATTAAATAAACAATATAAAAAACATTTGTTTATTTTAATAATTGTTATTTCTTCCTAAAATTGAAATAAATCCAAATATTCAAATTTAGGCACATATTTCTACAACTCATCATATCCCACCTACCAAATTAGATATGAAATGTCTAATTTAATTCATCTCAACCTTCATGGGAAAAATTGAAGACATATTTGTAGGCAATCCTATTCATCTTCTTCCAATGATTCTTCCTATCTTTTGGCTTAGTGTTTTTCTGGGGAGGAACAATCTCCATAATTAGCTCGGGCTTCTTCATCCTTCACCATTGAATCCTCAAGATTGAATCCAGACTTTTATTGTGCTGCTCCTTCACAAATGTGCTACCGGGAATCTATAAATACAACCTCTTTCTATAGGAAATGGATCCCAACTTGGTGCAAACTTACTGTGCAGAAATAAAAATTAAGTAATCAAGCATCTTAGCAATAGCATTATCATTTAGCAATAGCAATCATAGCATTTTAGAATCAATATCATGGCTGCATCATAGTTTACTGTAGTTTCCTTTTATCAAATTTCATGTCAATTTAGATCACAACTTCATCATTATCATTTAGATATCATCATATAGGTTTAGATTATTGCATTTAGCAACATCTCATTCTTTAGATTGGCATTTTAATAGTCACAATGCTTACCAAATCTGAGAGCCCAATGACTTAATAAATATTTGGAGATAGAGAACAATATGACGCTTTCAAGAGTTTTCTCGTGTTAATTAGATTAATTATTGTTGATTCTCTTGATATAATGTCTTATTAAGAAGTTTTGTTTGTTATTTTACTCATTACTTATTCCACACTTACAGACCTTATTCAATATTTTCTACAAGTCTACCTTCATCAATTTATACTATTTGGTGTAATTATTCATATATCTTGAGCAAAGAAAGAATTATTATTTCTAACATATTTTATTGGGACTTGATCCAACTCCTCTATTTTTTCTCCCTCTCTTCTTAGGGGGTGTCATTTCTCTTCCTTGATTTTGGGGAAAATATTCTACTACTATATATGGATACCTAATTAGGCCTTGTTGTTAGGATCCATATCTATGGATTTGCTTCATTTCTTTATTTTCTTTCCCTAAGTTTCACTTGAGGCTTTACCTTATTTGTTTTTAATTTTTTCTCCATAATTTTCACTAAAAAGAGTGTCAAAGTGCGCAGACTAGGCTAAATGTTCATCTCATTTTATTAGACTATTATTATTTGTTGGTGTGAACAAGGTATATTACCCAACTAGTTCACCTAGTAGGTCATATTCACATATTTTCACATGTTAAGTTTACCTAGGGGTATAGGAATATTTCTAGAAGCCTTTAGTTTCCATGTGATCTTACCTTAGCTTATAATTTGTTGTCTCAAGTCCTAGGATTAAGATGTGTGTGTCACAATCTTATCATGTCCTATTTCTCATAATTTTAGGAAACCCCCCCCTTGACGCAAGTGTAAAATAAGTATCTTCTTATTTTACATTTTGTATCTTCACATATATTTGCATGTAGATTTAAAACATAAAGCAATACAAAGGAAAAAAGAAAGTTTCCATCAAATTGACAAAAAACATTATAAACACTAATATTTGTCACTCTTGATGGGGTTTACTTTAAATGTTATTGATTTCTAATTTGTTGTTGACCTTCCCCCTCAGTTCTCAGTATCATTATTCATTTTATTAAGTCCTTTGCAACGTTAAGTTACTGGCCCCTTGGCCTTGATGTCAATCCTAGTGCACTAAAATTTAAAGAAACTTTAAAACACATGCTTATTGTTTATATCATAAATTACTCAACCGTTCGATGAACATTTCATGGATGGTTGTAGTTGCATTCTAGAATGAAATGCATAGAGCGCTAGGCTTGCAAACTTAAACCTCTAAAATCACCCTATAACCATTATATTTATTAAGATCAATGGTTTAGAATTTGTTTTCAATGTAGAACAACCATGTAGTAATTGTGCAGTCTGAAAGAAAAATGTTGATGCTTCATTCACTTTAAAGTTAAAAGAAAACCTTTCTACTGGTAAGTGATTTTATTTTTAAGTTAGAGCCTGGTTAGCACACAGGGATATTTTAGATTGTTCATTGCAGTGCACTAGGCCTAGGGATATTTTGTGTTCCATGCCTGTCAGTATTAATCTTTTCAAGAATCAAAATATGGATAAGTGAAAGAAAAAGTTCTTACGACTACATTTCATTGTTTCCTAAAATATTATTTTTTCAAACTAATATAATTAAGAAAAATTAAGGAGGACTAAGAGGGAATTGAAAATTTCATATTATATAAGCATGTCTACCACTAGTACCACTAGAGAAAAATCAAATAAAAAATACATTATGCTGGATTGCTTAAAACCCCAGGTTTCATTGATGAATACCATGATATTTATGATCCTGAAATATATGGTAGGCGTACCTCAGAACTTAGATTTTCATCTAAGAATATGGCTGTGAAGCAAATGCAATTTAATAGTTACAGTGCACCAAGGGTAACTGGATTAGGGTGCATGATGTTACATGAGGTTTTCCCTTGCCCAAAATTTATCATGGTTTGTGCCCAGAATTATGATGATAACAAAAGAGTAATTGTTAATAAAGATAGAAAAGAAGAATTTGTATGGACATTAATGCAAAAGAACTTGGAAAAGTGTTAGGGTTTACAAATGAAGAATTTGGAAACATCCACATTGACCTAGAAAAACTTGCTAGTGATTATGAAGCGGAGGAGGAAAGGGAGAAAAATTATTTCATAAATAAAATAGTTAAGGATAACATACAAGTTAGAAACAAATTGAAAGATAATTATAAGCCTCCTTATGATTTTGATATTTTTAGACCATGGGTTCAGGGTACCTACTATTTCCATGCTAACACTTTTCCTCAGACTGGATAGCAATTGGGAAGTGGGTGCAAGTCTCCTTGAAATGGTATATAATATCCATTTTGCTTTTCCATCTCAACTTGTCAAATATAAATTTATTGAGTGAATTGTAGAATCCATGCATGAAATTTTTTTAATGATTAAAGGAGGTGCAAACTCAAAGTCCACTAAGAAATTTAGGTTCACAACCTACTTGTGCTATTTTTTTTTCTATTCAAATTTAGTGGAATGTTTCAGACTAACAAGCTTTAGATTCAACCCTATAGTAATGCTGAGGAAAATAAAATGGCTCCAGTATATGATTGGACCACTAAGATAAGGATGAATGATTATCGAAGGAACTATAATCATTTTGTAGACTAATTTTTGGCTCCATTGCATTAAGCAATTACAAATACTCCAATGCCTAGATTACCTATGTCATGTAGAAATTGCATTCAACTAGGAAAAGAAATACAATTGGATAATTGGCACTTAATGAAAGAATATACTATGCTAATATTTTATGGATAAGGAGTAGAGCCATACAAACTTCCAATACATGTGACAAAAAGGGTTTTTGAATTGTAATATGTAAGGAAGATGTAGAGTACTGATGAACTACACTTTGTTGGTTAGTAGAAGAAGACCTTATTTCCTTCTTTACCTTTTTCATGTGGAGGGTTCACATTCGAGAGAAAAGCATTTAGTGTGGTACATGATCTTTTGAATTTTTTAAATTTTGATGTTGTATGTCACTAGTAGTATGATCCATGTGACACCATTAAATCAATAATTATGGCCAATAGGACTGTTCCAAGTAGAATTCAACATCAAAGTAAACCCTTTCTTGAAAACTTGAGAAATAAGGATTTTTGGGATGAGGTCAAAATAGCAATGGATAAAAGTGTTGTTGAGAAAGGTATTTCTTTTGAACAATTGTCAATAGAAATTATGGCATTGTACCAAAAAAAATCAAGAGGTACAACATTTTTTATGAAAAAAGTGATAAACCATCTAGTAGAGTAAAAATGCTAGATTCTCTAGATAAGGAAGTTATAGATAAAAATTGGTCACAATAAAAAATTACCACCTTTTGGTCTATGAGGAAGGAGCTAGATGAACCAAGAACTATTGTAGACTTTGGAGATAACGAAGAATATTGTGAGTTTAGAAAATTGTGGAATGTAGAGCATCCCAATGATGGTGAAGATCAAGAAACTGATGACGATTCTAATGGTGATAGGGAAGAACAAAGCTATACCAAACTTGGTTTAAGTAAGGCCACAAAAGAAGCATATACTTAGGAGCAGCAATAGCCAAAAAAAGGGTTATGAAGGCGGTCCATTGGGGTCCCAAGGACAAGGCCCTTCGACAGTAATAGATATAGAGCATAGAAAACCAGTTGATAAATCTAGCCTTGGAGCTGATAAAGTAGACCAATGTCATGCAACTACAACTAAAATAATTCATTTTATTAGACCTTCACATCCTAATCCTCAAGGTCAAATACAATCACAACTTAGGCATGCCCATTGTGGAGAACCTAGTGCAACTACCACTTCCATTGGTGGCGATGGTATAGGTAGTAGTACTAGTAGTGGTCAACATGTGCTACAACAAAAAATTACACATAAGAGGACCACAATACAAGATACCACACAAACAACAAGTGATCAAGGCACACAAAAGAAACAAAGGATTTTGATAGGTCCAAATCCGAAATCAACTACCCTTTCCACCACAAAGGAGTTATTTCCATGTACTCCCATCCCCACATATAGTGTGGATTCAACAACATTAGCAACTACAAGTACTCCTATTCCTTCACCATTCAAGCATTCCATGGTTCCTACGTCCCCAAGCTTTGATTACATTAAAGAGTTTAAAAATAAATCAGAATTGTATAGAAAAGAAAAGAATCAACTGATCGAGAGTGTGTCTATTATAACTTTAGATCTTGCAACAACCATGGTATTACCCAAATTTGAAACAAATAAAGAAATAATGGAGTACACAATTATTGTTTCCATAGTTCAAAATAAACCAGCAAATCAGATGGATTGATCAGAATTTTAGGTGAGTAGTTTACAATTGGATTTTTTTGGACTCAAAAATACTAACAAAATTAATGTATCAAAGAATAACAATGAATTGGTGTACACATCTTTTCTAGAGTGAGAGAGAGAGAAAAAGGTTACAAACTCAAATAGAAAAGTTACAAGCAAACCTAGCAAATGAGAAAGCAAATAGGAAAGTAGTTGATAACAAGAGCAATGAATTAGAAAAAAGAATAAAAAAAATTTGCCTCTACATCAACAAGCAAAGGGGATAAACAAAATGAGAGATAAGTGAATGAACTGAAGCAAAGGTTAGATGAGAGAAAAAAGAAATATGATGAGAAAAAATCCACTTCAAAAAAATTAAGACAAAGCTTTGGGAAAGGAAATGAACAGGTGGAACAAAAATTGGAGAAAGAGAGTTCAAAAGAAATGAAAGATTGGCCGCAGAGCTGATGGAAGCAAAAAAATGAAATTAACTCTTGTCAACATAGGTTAATTGCATTTTGTAGAGAAACAATGAGGCATATGAAACAAAAGATCTAGGATGAAATAATGAAGAGGATTGATCATTTGTGTGAAATTTTCAATTGATTGATGCTATACGATTACATTATAAGAATCTTAACAAATATTTAGTGGACAACAAAAATGTGTTGGTATTAGAGAAATCTGCAAATCAAGTTCAACAAATAGTCTACAAAGCTAGTGACAATGATTTGAAATCAAAAGGGATTAATAATCAGATTGTTGCCTCAATGATGTTGTCATCTATCATTCAAAAGTGTTTGAGAATGTGTGAAAAAAAGGAATTTATGCATTTTGTTGCAAGCAAGATGAAGAAGCTAGATGAAAAGGGAAGGAACTTCATAGAGCTTGGTGTGCTAGAGTCTTTTGGCACAAATGAGTGATTCATTGGAAATGATGATTTCAAAAAGAAGATGAAGGGTATAAGGAAGATTGACTTGGACTAGTTTCCTTATAACCCAGATGTGGTGAACTATTTGGATTCCATCAAACCACTGATAACCTTGAATGCAATTTTGACTGACGAATTCAAGACAGGTTCCAATTTCAATCATGAATTGTAAACAACATTAGTTAGAACAAATGAAAATTCCACCACCTAAATAGTGGAAGTTGCTAGAAAAGGTGATATAGTGATTTGATAATGATATTTGATAATATGAGTTTCCAAGAAATTTCCAACTTATCTCTGTACAATGTTGTATTTGAGCAAGATTTTGCATTTCCAATGCCTCTATGTATTCCTTCATGTGAAAATCAATAAAAAAACTCAAATTCAATAATGTGTTGATGTTCAATTATCAGTATTATTTTAATTTATTTTATCATTTGAAGAAAAAGTTTGGTTACAACTAGTAGATACACATTAAATGATTGTTGATGTTCATTGTTGTATATGCTACTATTGTTAATATTTTATTAAGCATTGAGTTGAGTGATGAATCACAAAGTTCACGTTTAACACAATTAAAAATATTAGATTATTAAATCCTTCTACCTCATCACACAAATCTATGATTTCATCAAAGAAATTTAATTAGTTATTTGAATTAAAGCAGAAACAAAATCATACATTCTGTGTGGAACCCCTAAAAATCTTTGTGTTCCACTGATGAATTTTGCAAAACCTAGTTGATTTTGTAATCTAGACATGTCTTAGAGATTATGGTTCCAGTCTTTCTTCTATTCAAGGGTTTATATGTGCCTTAAACCCTCTAAAAAACCCTAAGTATTATATAGTAGTAAATTTGCATCCCTTGTCTAAATTCCCCTTTTGCATACCCTCACCTTCGAAAACCAAATATGAAGGCGAAATTCCACATCACCCATCTAAAATTTATCCACTTGGAATGTGTTTTATGTGTCGGTGAGGTAATTTTTGTCAGCTACGTGAGCAAAGTGCACAGACGCCTGTGTGGCACATTGGTGTCCCTAATAGATTCCTTCCCCTGAGTCCGCAGGGACATTACACTCATCATTGGGGACACTTTGTAGCACCTCTGTGAAACCAACATACCTAAAAATGATTCATTTTTACCTTCAAGGACATTCATTTCACACTCACTTCATCTCTTTCACATTCAATCAATCTCTCTAGCAATTTCTCTCAATTTTCTTCAAACTTTTGGGATCTCTTGAGCATACTCTTGAAGCATTCTACTAGCATCTTCACAACTCCACTTGAAGTATTGTAGCAGCTGGTTACTCCATCAACTTCATCCTTGTATGTGTTGCTCTACCACAAAAGCTGTGAGCTTGGAGTCTTGCAAGACCTCCCTTCGTCACAATTGCAATTGTGGTGACTTTGCCAAGTTCGTCACCCTGTATTCTCCCTTCATTGGCCTTGAGTGCCTTTGGATGGAGGTGGTGTAGCATCATTTTACATTTGAATTGTGATTTGATAAAGTAGCTTTTATCTTTTGTATTTTTTAGTGCATTTCCTTCTATCTCCTTTATCATACTTTCTACTCCATTTCTTTTCTATGTGTCCATGGAGGTGGAAACTCCAAAGCGGGGGTTTGACTAAGGAAAACCCTTATATAGCCCCAAAAATTTTCCCTTCTTGCTTATGCATAAGTGAACATGTGCATGGAGCTCACTGGTGAAATAACACTTTAGTGAGTTGATATTTGTCACCCTAGTTTTTATCTACTTAATTTATCATTTCCGCATTTACTTTTTGTACTTTATCATTTTGTTCTTTTTGTTAAAATCAATTAGCTAGGTTGTTAAGTAGGTTTTTTACATTTCTTATTGTACTTTATGTTTTCTAGCTATACTGATGCTAGTGTGCCAGAGAGATGCCAAGGCATCGTGTTGTTGTCCCATACCCACACTACCATGCTTAGACAAAGAGTTGTTTGTCGTGCAGTTTGAACTCTAGAAATTGGCTTGTCTAGACCCAATCAGATATTGAGGTTTGTACAGTGATAGAAGCACTCGATAGTGCACTTCATTCTTGATCCTCATTCGAAGACACCCATTAGAGTTAGGTAAGTTAGGGAAGCCCTCCGCTCTCGGCTCTTCGTGACCTAGAGCCTTGACGTGGCTGGTCTCCCTCTCACATTTTTGGTGAGCCTGACGTGATAATGTCTATCCATTCACCTGTGTTGAGACTTTTCCCCCACACTCGGTGGTTGTTGTAACCTTAAGTGTTTTGAATGTTTATGAGCACCACAACCCAATCCATGACTTCCAGATACTTTGTTAGGAGAACTATGCGACACCTACCAATGGAAAAGATGAAGGTCACTTCTAGTTTCACCTCTAGTTTTTCCACTGGTTTAGCTACTGACTGTACCACTTGCTTTCCTATAGGTTATGCTGATGAGATGGGTTTCATGGAAGAGACCACTTGTGTTCCTACCCCTATAGTATCCTCTATGACTTTCTCCATAGATGAGGATGATGCTATGCATATTATTGTGGAAAATCTTTTGGCATTGAATAATAGATTGCTAGATCTTGTGAATCATTTAGAGAAAGTACCAAGTATGGAAAGAGCCGCTAGGCTTACTAGCAAGGTGAGAAATTTGTTAGGGAAGGAACAGACAAGCATAGAGTTTCTACATGGCCTTTCCGATCTAATTGAAGCTTATATCCCTTCGTATAGGTCTAGATCGGGTACCACCTGAGGGAAAGTGCTTGATGCCTATGAAAGACAAATAGGCATTTCAATTCCCACCACATTTGTGTGCATGGATGAAACAGGGCCCTTGATTAGTGTCTCTTTTGCTTCCCAAAGGCCTAACACTCTCAAGGTGAGTAGAATACCCCTTGGGTTCAGTTTCGCCCCTCCTACTACTTTTGGCGGTGGGGACTTTGGTGGAATGAGTGGCAGTGGCTTTGGTAGCGGAGGAAACACTAGAAAAGGTGGCTTTGGTGGAGGCCATGGTTGTGGTTTTGCTAGTGGAGGTGGCTCTAGTGGAGGCCCTACTAGTGGTGGTGGCTTTGGCGGTGGTCACAACAATGGCTTCAAAGATGACTTCAGAGGTGGCTCTAGTGGTGGTGGTTTTGGAGGTTCCATTGGGCCTTTGTCATCCTCTGACCCAATTTTGAAAGTCCTTCTTCAAAACATGGGTCAAATGCAAAACTAGTTGGAAAGCCTTTCCTAGGCCTCTGTCCAGTTTATCTTTCAACCCTTCTTTTAACATAGCCTGTTGTCACTAGCAATCCCGATTATTTCCTTCCCACAAGGAATGTAGATTCCCAAGTTTGAGAAGTATGGTGGTAAAGGGGATCCACAAACACATGTGTCAGCCTTTAATGTCATGTGTACAAATTTCTTTCATCATGACACTTTGATGGAAAAATTATTTCCTCGATCTTTCAAGGTTACGATACTCGAGTGGTACTATTCCTTGCCTGACAATTCTATATTTTCATTTGAGAAACTTGTAAATTAGTTTATGTGGAAGTCCCAAGCTAACATTGGTCCAAAGATGACCTTGAATCTCATCCAATGTAAGAAGGGGGATAACAAGAAGATAATTGATTTCATAGTGCAATACCAAGTGCTCTTTTCATAGATCTCGTACCCGATGCTTGATTCTGATGTGTAAAAGGTGTTCATAGGTAACTTGTAGAGACCTTGGTAGGAAAAAATTGCCCTTATGAAGTACCCTTCTTTTGTACATTTGTGTGCCACATTGTGAGAATATCAACAAATGGTAGTTCACTTTGGGGGATCCTCCTCATGCTCCCATTCTGAGGGAAAATCTATTGTATCTATCTTAGGAAAAGGTAAAGCTGTTGTGCATATAGTTGCCGTGAAAAATGATAATGGCCTCAGACATAACATAAAGTTTACAAAGTTAGTGGAATCTCATTCTTCCATCTTGCAAAAGTTGTTGAAAGATAAGATCATAACCTTGGAAAACCCTCGACCTCTCAAGGAAACTTATCATGATTGGTATGATGCAAATGCCTTCTGTTAGTACCATCGGGTTAATGACCATGATACTGAATGTTGTATGCACCTACACCAGAAGATACATGATAGCATCACCAATGACACCATTCGTCTCGATGGGATGAAAAAAAATACAAATAAATCCATGGTGAAGGCCAATAGTGAGTTGTAGATATACACAGACCCATTTCCATCTCACTTTGCTAACTTGATTATTGACCCCTCTGATTCTTCTACTCAACCCTCAATGTATGTTAATGTGGTCACAATTACTCCTTCCCCGTAGCTTGTGACTAGTTTTCTAGATATGACATTCACTTCACAGGACATGACCTTGAATAACAAGCCCTCTCCCCTCTACATTCCCGCTCGCTTCAATGGGAACATTGTGATAGGGGTCTTAGTTGACCCCATGAGCCAAGTGAATGTTATTATAGAGGAGACATTATGGTTGAATTCATTACAGAGAGAGGAGTATGAAGAAACAAAGTCAACCATTTGTATGCATGATGGCCTCTCTCTCAAGTAATATAGCTCAATAACTATTTTTGTCCTAGTTGGACCTAGGGTCATGGATACTACCTTTGATGTTATTCCAGAATCTGATTTGTTCAGGGTGAAGTTAGGCATCTTGTGGCTAGATTTCATGAATCAAATTTCTTTCAAAATTCATAAATATCTAAAATTATTCCATGAAGGTGTAGTGCATGTCATGCATGACACTAAATAGTAGTCGTTAGTATCCCATGGGAGCTATTCATTGGATCATTTTTGGCCCAGCCTGGTCAGTTTGCTTCCCCTGAGAATGAACCTACTTTACCAAAACTATGTGAAGTATAATATCGGGGGTAAGGGATAGCCAAAAGTGACCCCTCTAGTAGTGTAACAACAAGCTACCTCCTCTTCTTGAAAGGGAAAGGAGAGGCTTGCCCATCCTTGGGGTGCCTCTTTTGCTCCCTTGTCTGAAGAAGAATTTTGGATGTCCACTCCTGGATTCCACATAAGAAGTCCAATGGTTCCTTCTTGGCACAAAACCAAGATTAGGATATTAGACCTTCCTACTATTCCTCTTGGACCTTGGCCCTACCTATATCCTAGAAGAAAGGGTCACTTCTAGGAATCCTCTATGTCTCTGCTTCTGTGGCCTCCCAATGCTTCTACTTCTAAAGTAGTGAATGAGAAGAGGTCTGCCACTGAGGTGCTAGAGCTAACTTCCCCTGATGTCTCTCAACCTCTTCCTGCTACTCCCATTTAGGAGTTTGTACCTCTACCGGAGATGGTTGTGATGGACACTCCTATGGCTGAGAAGGAGCCTCCTATCCCATCCCAAATCTCGGCCTCTAGCTCTAAGAGTCATAGAAATTGCCTTGCATGCAAGCACAAGTACTGGAAAAAGGCTCTGGCGGCTGAGTAGGTTGCCTTGTGGAGAATGGAAGGGGAGTTGACCACCCCTGTTTTAGGGGTTCTTGTTGTGTCTTCTCTCCTCCTATTTGCTTCTATTCAATCAAATCCAGTTCTGCTTTTGGCTCCCACTGTGAGTGTGAGTGCACCTGACTCTAAGAAGGTGTGAGTTTTTATCACTCCTTCAGTCAAGCCACCTCTTTTGATGTCCCTTTCAAACATCCCACCATTCCATAAACCCATGGGCATGTCGAACACCTTGGTGGTTCCCACTCTGATTTTCTCCTCCTTCATTTCCATCACCTCATCTATGGGGAGTTCATATCTTCCAACGAAGTAGAAAGTGGAGGTTGGCCCTTCTAGCAATGAGGGACATAAGAGGATCCCACCTTCTTCAGAATGTGGTCCTGTGCTAGCATGTGTCATCCTAGTGATGGAGCAAGTTCTTACTTCCCTTGAGTTTATCACTACTCCCAAATTGCTCAATGAGCCTAGCAGTGAATCTCGAGTGTCGTCCTCCCCATTTGTTGTGGTAACACATGGCACTCCCATAAAGTTCATGTTTAACTCTCTGGATGAGATCTTGGCCTTATGAGCGATCTTCATGAAATTATTGACCATTGCTCCACAAGAGCCGAGTGTAGAAGACCTTGCGAGGCCTTATTCCTTGGCCCTTGTTGTGGGAGGGTTGGAAGTGCCTCCCCTTAGAATTCCACAACTATAGGCTCATTCTCCTTCCCTATATATTGATCTAGATTGGGAAGTGAGCGACCTCTTGGTTGATGAGTGTTAATCAGGGGCCTCTTCTTTACCTTTAGATTAGGTGTGTTTGTTGTGATATGCTCCCCCGTGCTTGCATAATGTGTTCTTGGATGACCCTTGTCACTCTCATAGGTGCTTGTATACAAGAGTGATTATGTGTCATAAAATTCCTCTATTTGTGGCATCATTCTTCCTTTGTTATGTGTTTTGGTTTTCAGAAAATTGGGGATGATCCAAAGTGTTGGGGGAATTTAGGCTTCCCTTCCATGTTGACCCAATTTTTTATTTATATTTTTTCTTTTTGTGCATTCTTCATATGGTCTAATATAATAGGGGATTGATGACAGTTCATCTATATACTATTACTAATATATATTTATGAGTAGCTCTAACCCCAAAATATCAGATCTCCCTTGTGTCCTCTATTTGCGATGTCATTGTTTCTTTTTACTTTTGTTATATTTCTCTCTTATTTACTTGAGTTGTGATGTTGCAGTTTTTATGTGTTGTCCCTCGTGTGTGTGACAAAATCACCATGATAACATCTCGCTATGTCCCATGGGCCACAACATCACTTTTTTATTCTTTCTTTTCTCTCATTAGGATGTCGTGTGCCTTTGCGTTCAACGTGCACCACCCTAAGGGGGGGCTACCATGTTAACTTTGATTTTCAGAAAACACATTCATTGCCAACAAATCTTTGCAAACCTTTTTCAAAAATCACATTCTCAACTTGGACCCCTAGCAAAACATGTTTCCTTGATCATGGGTTTGGGAAGAAAGAACTTGAAGAAATTTCCTCTGAGGAGGGAGAAAATTTTCCTATGGGAGAAGCCTCAACCTTCGCCTCATGAGGGAACATTTTTTTCCTTTCGAATTCATTCATGAAGTGAACATCTTTCAAAAGGATTCCTTGATGTTGAATTGATTTATGAAAAATATTCTTACACTTTCAAACGTGTCCCTTGAGTGGACCCCTCTTCTTTTGAAGGGTTCCCTAGGGACCCCTTTGAAAGCCTTTCAATTTGTTGACTATCTGCATGACTTTCTACTTGTTTTCCTGCATGGTTGCTTTTTGTTCTCTGGCATGTTTTATTTGCGGATTAACATGTTGCTTTGCAGGTGCACTTGTGAAGCCGCTTTCCAGTCCAACTCTATGGAGTCCCCTTACATTGGGCTTCCTTCATCAGAGTGTACTTGGGGGAATGCATGATTTGTAGGTATGAGGGTTTGTGAAGCACTTGCATCCAATGGGATTTATCCATCATTGGTCTACAGTCCTTCGGTGTACTTTGTGCAACTTCATAGTTTTGTGGAGCTATAGAGTCCTTTTGTTCAAATCTCCTCAGGAGAGAGTACCTATGGAGTCCTTTGCTTGCCCTATGCTTTGAGTTCACTAGATTGTGTTCTGCTTCCTTTACAGTTTAGGTATTCATTTCTAACTCTTCGATCTACTTTACCAAACACTCATCGATATTCACACTCGCTAAAGTGGGGGAGAAAAGTATAGGAGCGAATTTGCACCCCTTGTGTAGATTCCCATTTTTCATAACCTCACCTTAGAAAATAAAATCCGAAGGAAAAATTCCACATCACCCATCCGAAATGCATCCACTTGGCACTTTTTTTGTGTGTCGGTGGGGTAATTTTTGTTAGGGATGCGACTGTGACATGCAGGCATCTGCGTGGTGCACTATTGTCCCTGACAGTATCCTGCCCCTAAGTTCGTAGGGACATTACACTCCTCATCAGGGACACTTTGCAACGCCTCTATGCAACCAACCGACTCGAAAATGATTCATTTTTGCCTTCAAGGACACTCATTTCACACTCACTTCATCTCTTTCACATTTAATCAATCTCTCTATCAATTTCTCTCCATTTTCTTCCACTTTTGGGATCTCTTGAGCATAATCTTGAAGGATTCTACTAGAATCTTCATAACTCGACTTGAAGCATTGCATTAGTTAGTTACTCTATCAACTTCATCCTTGTATGTGCTGCTCTACCACAAAAGCTACAAGCTTGGAGTCTTGCGAGACCTCCCTTCTAGTAGCTCTCAAAAATGCAAGTAAAATACCTCAAGAGGTTGCCAAACTCTTGGTATGTTTTAGGGTAACAAACAAGGCCAAATGGTTTAGACCTTCTTCTCTTTAGGTGTTGCTAGACCTAGGTGGGTACACCTATATGAATGAGGTAGAATTGACTTGTGTTCATTTCCTAAAATAATTTATCCACAATGGAAAATGGGAGTGGATAAATGAATTTTATTTTGGTAGAAATTGTATAAGCAATATCAAGGCTAAAATTTAATATGTTCAGTTAACAGATGTAAAAAATGAATAAAACAAATGGTGGAATGGTAAAGACTAGTGCCTTGCGAAGTAAAATGAAAGATCTAAAATGAGCAACTTATTTCTGGTAGATACTCTAATTCTTTGGCATATAAATTTGAGCTTACAACTTGTATAAACATGCAAGAATATGATTACCAAGTTCTTCTTAATGATCCAAATGAGATTCCTTAATTACTATGATTGACTAAAATGATTTAATCTTTCCTTGAAAGAACCAATTAATCAAACCATACAGATACAACGAGTGTGCACTAATAAATTGAATATAAACTTGTTATATCAATTTAAATAACTAGAAAACATCAACCTTGGAGAGAACTTCAACAATATTTTCAATTAGCACAACAAACAACTGATACCAAAAATATGTCATCACATCAAATGATTTCCATTGATATCTCCATAATTTCAAACATACATCATAGTCTCATAGTTTTAAAACGTTGTGATCTACTGCATCTTTTCCTATTCGGCTATATCATATTGTCACCAAAAATGGATATTTATACATCAACTGTTTGAAAGGACACGTCCTTTCAAAAATATCTCATGCTAAAACAACAATAAATTAAAATAAGTAATTATGCTTTGTTAAGCCATAAATGAATCTTCAACAAGTGATCCAAGTAGTCTCGGTGCTCATAAGTATCTGTGTCTCCCAATGTGTTCCAAATTGTGATCTCCATTTTCACCATCTTTTCTTTTTGTTTGCATGCTTTATCCAGTGTTGTATCCTTCGCACTAGTTGTCTTCAAAATTTCTTGCAATATTGATTCAATTTCATCTTTCCACCTAGTCATTTCTTTTAATCTTCCTCTATCATCGAAGAATGCAGTCAATTCCTATTTAGTGGCATCAATTAATCCCTGTGCATCCCCTCGCAACTCTTCAAGGAAGTCTATGTGCTTGTTCATAAGATGATTTGTAGCCTCAATTGCCACATTATTAGGAGCACACCTTTGGTTTATTTCCTGGAGCTTCTCTAGGATCCTACCATCTATTCTCTCATGTTCTTGTAATGCAGTAAAATTATGTGAGTGTATCCCCCAGAGCTTATTCAACCAAGTCATTAGGATGGCTTGTCTCTTCTTGATTACTGCTACAAGTGCATCATATTTCCCTTGAGAATATGCACTTGATCCTTCCCAATGATCTTTTTCCTATGAACTTTCACCATGAGTGAGCAGCTTGGTTGATCCCATCATGATTCCCAACAAATCCTTTAGGTGGTCATTTTCTCTCAGCATTCTCTCATTATTCATTTTGTACATTTCCTTTTCCTTGATTAACATCTATATTTGGGCTTTGTTTAGTTTTCCTACGTTGGTCCCAATCTCTGTTGTTGCCACATGATCATCCTCCCCAACCTTTAGATTCATAACATGCCTGAATGCCTTCTAAGTATCAATGACAACTAACTTTCTGTGAGGTGGATACAAGGCCCAAATCATTAATGACCCTTCATCTGGATTTTAATTTGACCCTACATATACTTCTATCACCTTTTCCGGGTTGAGCTTGTGTGTAGCATTATTGTTCTTTAGGAAACTGTCAAAAACTAATGCAGAATTGAGATCCAACCCCGAAAAAATCATAACACCAACATTTTATAACATTTTTCTTCCCTTTTCAGGAGTCATATCCACCATTTCTCTTTCCATACTCAACTTTAGATCATTTAGTAATTGTTCTTCATTACCTAGTGTGACATTGTCAATCATTTCTCTTATCTCTTTTCCTTTTAGTTTATATAGGAATGCCTTAAATTATGGAGAATTCACAAATTCATTATCTACTACAAATGACTTGTACTTCACTTTCCTTGCATCTATATATAAACTCTCTTCAACACTCAATTCCCTGGAAGGGCATGTGTAATCCCGAGTTCTCAATCTTGACATCTTATTAGGTAGACCTTGTGGCACATTGCTCTCAGATGTCTCTTCCCCTAAAGATAACAACCTTGTATCTTGCAACCCTTGATTATATTCTTCAAACACCATTTTTTCTTCTTCTGCTTCCAAGTTCCTGATCATATCATCAAATTGATAGGGCACATGTTGATACCCTCCATAGTTTATTTTTTGTTTAGAAAAATTGATATATCCTTCTGGATCAAAATTATTTCTTGGTGGTCCTCTTTTCATTTTGTATTGCAGTAGCTTATCAAGAATCAAGTTGTACCCTTCCTTTTCCAACACAGTAAAATCACCGAAGCATAGTGTACTAGGCATAAAATCCTGCTTTCCAAAAGAGCTCAAATTCATAACACTGGAAAAGTCCATTTGCCTGGCGATTTCCAAGTATGCAATCATGTTCAGAATTATTTTAGGTAAAATGAATGGGGCATCCTCAAATCCATATACCCTAATCATGGTAGCATCATCCAAACAGTACCAATCCCCCCAATTGTGACTAATTGGCCCTTAGGCCTGAGAAACCTCTTTATCTCATTAGATAAATAATAAGCACATGGATGATTATAAATTTTTTACAATGGCTTTACAAAATACTCCTCAAAGTGTACAAAAAATGAATTAGCAAACTTGGTGTCTCAAACAACAGTCCATAATTGAACATGCAAAGACATACCTTCCTTGTCAAATTGTGAAATTCTCATCTCCTTAGGCCACAATCCCAATTCTTGTCCAAAATATAACACTACATGCATCAAGAGTGAATAATGCTTAAGATGTAAGATAAGGGATCCACCTTTTACTGCAATCAACCCAAAATCAAGCCCTTTAGAAATGTATGAGGCATAATCAAAAGGTCTAGAGTTGTGATACTAAACATCTATTGAAATTATCATGGGCACAATTGAAATATACTTAGGGAATTCCATTCCCAATACTTGGCCTACCGAGAAATAGGTGAATTTCATATAGGGCTCAAAAAGATCAACATGGAATGGGGGTCCATCACTATCCTCTAGCAGAATTGGTTTGCCACCTTGTCTAATTCTATGCAATGGCAACCTCCAACCTTTATAAATTGTATCCATCCTCCCGAATTCCTTTTCTAACTCATCACATATGATATTTTCATTACATACCCCTTCCAACTTGAAGACCTCGCTTATTGCATCTTTTGATATATGTATCAATGGTTTCTCAGATGGGTCACAGATAACTTTGAGTTTTGAATTATAATGGGTGGCCAACAATCTCACCAATTCTACATTGACAAATACATTAGGGCAAACCAGCTTCCCCAAATTAAGTTTCCATGGATTAGATATTGGTTCAAAGTGATTCCTTCGATAGTAATGAAAACTAAATAGCTCATAACCTCTTATTGGAGTCCAAATATCTCCTATGAGCTTACATTTGGCTCAATTTTTATTTTCTATTTTTTCCCCTTAAGTTGACTACCTTCCCCATGTTTTCTACCCTTTGATTTTCTTGAACTGGTGACTTCCATTCTTTAAAATTGCAGAAATTATGGTACAAAGAACTTACTATATTTTGCTCGATATCTTTGAGCTAAGAGAATTCCCTGGTCCTTCGTTCGCCCCTTTGCTTCCTTCACTATCAATTCCACAATAATGTTTTCAATTGATTTCTTCTTGATTCATGAAATTACTTATGCTCCGTTGCTCCATTAATGTCTTAGCTAAAGCATGAGTGCAACAGGTTTTTTTTGAAATTCTCACTATCACGTCACATAATCTTATCGGAAAGACATTTTCAAATCTTGGGTGATCCTTTTACTCAAGATTTAACCAACGTTCATTAAACACCTGCTAAGACATCTTGTAGTTTCCCCGACACTCTGAGTCTTGCCGATAGTTATTTTGATTCACTCGTATCTTCGCTAGCAAGAGATCATATATTGCTAAGATGTCATGTAGTTTCATCGGCATTATGAGTCTCCTCGAGAGTTATTCCTCCTGTCTCAAGTATATCGCTATAACTCTTACTGATGCAAAATTATTGTTGTGACTTAGTAGGTCGGGTAGACAATCTTGAGCTCACTCCAAAGATATATATCTCACCGAGATATTTCCTCTATTCTTTATCGACAAGATCCCCAAGCCAATCCTGCCAGTATGTTTTCTTCGACAATTTTGATCACTAAGACATGATAGTTTTCTTGCCGATGGAACTACACTTGGTATGACCTTCTTATCTCTCTCTGCTGAAGTCTATCTCGTTGAGATATTTCCTTTGTAATTTGAGTGATAAGACATATATAAGATTGATATGACTTCTCACTATCACGCCGATGATCATTATCTCATAGATAGAACCTTTTTGTTGTTTAAGATTGTGAACTGCATCTTCCTGATGTGTGTCCTCAAATGAGATTTTATCGACATGACATTCCCGACCTCTTGCCGATATACTAAAAAAATATGCGTTAGTATAAAATGACTTATAGATCGGAGAGACCTACATCATCTCATGCCGATGTGACTTATACATTCAAATGCTTAGGATCAGGTGAATTCTATGGGACCAAATGATAAAGATTGACTAGAACATGGGCGAATATATCATGCAAAGAAGATTATATCAATTTATTACTCATGATATGGGCTTCTTTGTAATACTTATGAGTATAGGAAACTATAAAATTTTCAAAATTTTATAGTTCTAACGCCTTCATCACAATTATGGTTGTAGCGATTTTTCCAAGTTCATCACCTTGCATTCTCCCTTCATTGGCCTTGAGTGCCTTTGGGTGGAGGTCGTATACCATCATTTTACTTTTTCATTGTAATTTGATAAAGTAGCTTTTATATTTTGTAGTGTTTAGTGTATTTCCTTCTATCTCCTTTATCATACTTTCTACTCCATTGATTTTCTAGCTGTCCATGGAGGTGGAAAAACCAAAGCGGGGGTTTGACTGAGGAAAACCCCTATACAACCCCAAAATTTGTCCCTTCTTGCTTGTGTGTAGGTGAACATGTGTGTGGAGCTCGCTGGTGAACTGGAACTTCAGTGAGTTGATATTTGTCACCCTAGTTTTTATCTAGTTACTCTATCATTTCTGCATTTACTTTTCATACTTAATCATTCTATTCTTTTCATTAAAATCAATTACCTTGGATTTTAAGTAAGTTTTTGGCATTTCTTACTGTACTTTACATTTTCTAGTCATACAGAAGCCAACACACTAGAGAGACACCAGTGCACTATGTTGTTGTCCTAGACCCACACTACCATCCTCAGGTAGAGAGTTGTCTGAGGTGCAGTTTGGACTCCAAAACTAACTCATCTAGTCCCAATTAGATATTCAAGTTTGTAGAGTGATAGATGCACTCGATAGTGCTCTTAATTCTCGATCCTCATCCCAAGACACTCGTTAGAGTGAGGTAAGTTAGGGAAACCCTCTTCTCTCGACTCTCCATGACCTAGATCCTTGATGTGGTTGGTCCCCCTCTCTTACAAGTATGAATCCCCTTGGAAAGTGGGTATGTGCATGATCATCATGGAAAAAACAGGTCCTTAAGTGGCAAAAAAAAAAGAAAATTCAGAGTGAGGAAACTTGACGTAAAAATTTGAATAAGTTATCTATATTATTTCAAAAATATGTAAGAATAGAACCTGTAGAAAATTGAATTTAGTTTCTAAACTACTAGGTTTGTTTAAAAAAAAAAAATCTATTTTGGTAAAATTTGAAATTTCAATGTAGTAGTACTTAAATTTTAGGGGAAAAACAAGAAGTAGGTTTTGTCTGACCACCCTAACCACAATAAATTGATAATATTTTTTTATAAGATTTTAGATATAAGTAGGGGACTCCCCCGATGCGATGCATATTTTTTTGTAATTTTTTTCAAGTAAATAATTATGAATTTTTTATTACAACTTTTAAAAAATATAAAAAACTCCTATGTCTAACCACCTTAACTTGGTCAAAACTTCATGAAATTCATTTTTTCTTTTTTTAATCCTATAGTATGTGAAGAATAGAATGCTACACATGTTTTGGATTAAAAAAATATCATACCGTTAGAAAGCTATAGATGTTTTTCAATCAGTGTATCAATAGGGACTTTAGTCGTAATTTGAATAGAAAATGAATAATAATTACTTATTAAATTCAAAGTAAAGCATAATTTATATTGGTGGAAAGCTGAGAATCTCCTTTAAAAACCCTTTTCATTTCATCACTTTTGGGTAAGAAAAAAGTCATCATCCACATACCCATCATATTGCTACTTTTTGGTCCATCAAGATCCTGCACATACCCAAGTGTTCTAATTCACTGTTGACTTGCAGTCACCTATTCCTCGTCACATTATTCATGACTTGATTCATTGAGTCCGTTTACCCATTGACCCTTTGAACCTAGCACTCCTGGCTGTTACCTATTGAATTATTCTAAATATTGCTTTATATAATGCAAGTCATAAATCCTTTAAGTATTTTATTTTCTCCTAAGTTAGGGGTTTTAATTTTTCATCATTAATCTAAGGTGTCGGTCTAAGTTTTATTTCTCTACCGATTGTTAGCCTAGTCATGTCCCCTTTTATGTACTAACAATTATGCATGTGTAGGTTTAAGCTTTTTATGCAGGCCATTGGATCTATACAATTTAATCCTAGTCACTCCCCATGCCCCCGTTTGGTTTTGATTTACATTAAAGTATTCGGGCGGGTTGGCGGGCGAGTACCATGTGTCCCATTAGTCAGTGGGGCCCATTTATCTTCAATGGTTATGAATTTTCATGTTGATAAGGTTGACAGTTGAGATAAGGTGACGTGGGTCAATCTTGACTGCTCCCCACCAGCCTACGGGGGGGCCACCTACATCTCTCGTCTCTCAATGGGGAAGTGAGGAAGTGCCATTTGACACAATTAAAACTGTCCAAGGGACTATAGTATGGAATGCAATATTAGAAAAATATTTCTCATAAGGTTGAAGGTTTTAACTCACAACCCCATGGGCTACTAAAGGGTTATTTGAAGCACATGATGAATACACGAGAGATGTTTTAATCATAACCATTTATCTCGAGCCATCTCACTACACAATCGATGATAAAAATTCAAAGTTGATATTGAAGGAAAATGAGCTATAGCAACCGGTCTAGTTCATATGAGCGAATCATATTGGCAAATATGATGCAAAGCTACCAAATTGGTAAGCTTTAAAGCCATAAAGAGTTGTTTTAAAGAATAATTATAGATTGATAAAGCATTCAATGCATATGAGGAGATCTTGCTGCAATTTTCAAGCTCATTCGATGACCAAATTAGGGTTTCCAAGCATTCTCAAAACCAGTAAGTAAATTGCTATTCTCCTTCTCAGTAATTTGAAAATTTGATGTAAGTGCTCGCTCTGTTATTCTGTCATTAGGGTTTCTTGGTTTGCTACATTTCTTTGAAGGTTTGACATTTAATTTGAACGTTATCTCTATTAAGTCTTGTTTTTTTGAGCATCAAACCATACCCTAGTCATGAATTTATATTTTTCTAAAGGGAATCCCTAGTTTTCCCAAATTCTAGAGTCATGGCACTAAAAGTTAAAGAATTTGCATCTAAAGAACAACCCTCTGGATCTAAACATCGAGTTATACCTCTTGTACAAGATTTAACTAACCAATTAAAACCTTCTACCTTTGAGAAACCTAAGGTTCAGAATTGTTCCAAGGAAAGAAAATTGTGGAAGGGCTCATAGAAAAACAATGTACTATTAAGGATGCCACACTACCAAACACTGGGTGGGAAATTTTTAGCTGTTGGATTGGAAATTGAAACTATAGAATTCATGTGGGAAACCCCTAGAATTTTGATATGGGGAAGTTGATAGTAACAAATGTATATGTGGATGCTGACCTATTGAAGGAAGTGGCTGCAAATTATGATCCTGTCACATGAATTGTGAGAAAATTTGATGGAATTGAAATGGTGAAGGTCACAAGGGATGAAATTGCTAAAGTTTTCAAATTGATAGAGTGGAGTGAGGACATGGTGAAGATAGGGGCATGTGCAGGATCATCATGGAAAAAATAGGCCCTTAAGTGGTAAAAAATTCAGATAAAGCAAAGTTAGGAAACTTGGCGTAAAAATTTGAATAAGTTATCTATATTATTTCAAAATTATGTAAGAATAGAATCTATAGAAAATTGAATTTAGTTTCTAAAATACTAGGTTTATTTAAACAAAAAAAAATCTATTTGGTGAAAATTTAAAATTTCAATGCAGTAGTACTTAAATTTTAGGGAAAAAATAAGTAGGTGTCTGTCTGACCACCCTAACCACAATAAAATGATAATATTTTTTTATAATATTTTAGATGGAAGTAGAGGACTCATGTCCTGATGTGATGCATATTTTTTTGTAATTTTTTTCCAAGTAAATAATTAATTATGATTTTTTTATTACAACTTTTAAAAGATATGAAAACTTGTATGTCTAACCACCTTAACTTGGTCAAAACTTCATGAAATTCATTATAATTTTTTAATCCTATAGTATGCAAAGCATAGAATGTGACACCGTTTGAAAGCTATAGATGTTTTTCAATCAGCCTATCAATTAGGACTTTAGTCGTAATTGAAATAGAAAATGAATAATAATTATTTATTAAATTCAAAGTAAAGCATAATTTATATTGGTGGAAAGCCGAGAATCTCCTTTAAAAACCCTTTTCATTTTATCAATTTTGGGTAAAAAAAGTCTTCAGCCACATACCCTACACATACCCGTAATATTGCTCCTTTTTGGCCCATTATGATCCTGCACATACCCATAGATGAGAAGACACTCAGGGCTGAGTATCAGAAGGTCATACATACCTTCAAGATTTTAGTATTGTAGCACTATTTGGCATTTGTTAATGGTCAAATGATTATCTTGGGACCATCAGATAAAGAGTTGTACCCCATCAACTATTTTGTCTCTTACTTCCAAAGAACTTTCTACTTTTAATGTCAAATCATTGGTTATGATCCAACTATAAGCATGCCAATGGAATAGATGTACATGGTTGCACACATCCAACACCCTACATGTTGTAGACTCTATGACTATGGAGGATACTATGCTGAAAAGATTAATGAGGGCCTCATGAAGCCATAGAAAGGTGAATTTGGGGTCAGATTCTTTTGGTATTCATTATTCACACACATGTTTCTATTCAAGGGAGCCACATATTTTGGTAAAGATATGACATTAGAGAGAAGGGAAGGTAAGGAGAGTTTTAATTTTGAATATGCCTAGAATTCCTACAACCTTACATGATTTTCTGAGACCTAAGGACAGGAGGCCAGATTTAAACATTGAGAACAATTGGGGGGATGCAATCCCTTACCCAAGTTACACAATATTGAGGGTGTATGGCACAAGTGTCTCACTTCATATATTATCAAAGGATGTGCTAGAAGGAATTAGTTTTTGAGAGGTAATGTGGCAATTAGGAGATGTGGAGAACAACCATTTGAAGGATTAGGGCAAGGGAACCTTTTTCCCTACATATACATGTTTCTCTAACTTTGTAATGATAAAAGGAGGATGGATCAATATTAATGATATACTAAAGCATCTCCATATGAGGAGGGTGGGAGAAAGAAAACATGATCTTGAGGGATTTATGGCATCGATGAAAGTAAGGATTAGAAGTTAAAAATTCATTCATAACTTTTATTTCCCAAAATATGTAATAAGAAATATTTTTGAATTTCAGTTACAAGATGATAGAAAAATGAAATGGATTGCATCCAATAAATTGGAGAGGGATTTGCAGTCCAGGGACCTTCAATTCTTTTCTCTTGCCAATATTCCAAATGTAATGAAAAGAATTGAATATGTTTTCCAAAATTTTGAGATAGTTGTTGGGCATTTGAAGGGAGAGACAGTAACTCAAGAAAAGGGGAAGGTTGTTTTAGTAGAGGAACAAGGTGAGGGGGATACCCCTATGATGGAAGAAACACCAGCCCCCCAGCCCCAAAAGAAGGTAATTGTTTTCGAATGGAGGAAAGAAAAAATGAAGGAGAAGAAGGAAACATTACAAGCCTCTTCCCAACAAGAGGAACAAAGAGTCTCTTCACCAGTGCATCAAATGGAACCACCATCTCCTCCTAGGCCAATTGGTCCTATAATTTTTGATATTGATTCTCCACCTAGACATTCATCACCACCCAAGCAACCACCCCTGAAGAAGCAAAAAGCCTAGTCAAGTGGCCTAGTAGATTATGACGAAGATTTTGATGATGAAATATTGGTGATAGAAGAAGAGATGCAACAAGGTATAGCTTCTCCACCTAGGGATATGGTGCTACCTCAACAATTGGCCCTTAGATTGAGCAAAGAAAACCTTGAGGCCTAAATAGTAAAGATGATATTAGAGAAGAGGACTGTAAAATTTTTATCATGGACGATGACTCATTTGTCAAATACCCAACTTTAATGGAGTTTGCTTGGAGAGCTAAAAAAGATGAGTATGCAAATAAAATTACAAAGAAGAGGAGCCTCCACCCCAAATTACATAATGCATTCTTACACGCTCTGATAAACAAAGAGATGAAAGAGAGCTTCAAGGAAATAATTGCATAAGAGGGCAAAGAGATAGTGAGAAAAAGTGATATTCTCCTATTACCAGAGTGGGACCTAGCTTCTGTAGTTGCTTTTGAAATAGTGAAGAGGTGCATGATCGACCTCTATATTATTAAAAGGAGGACTTGTAACAAGTGCATTGCAAATATTTTCATTTAGTGAGCAGTGAGATACTTTGGCAATCTGAGCTTTGGCCCCAAATACTAAAAGACCAGAATTTGCAAAACCTACGACAAACTATAGAGGGGACTTAATCATAAAAAGGGTGTCTAATACCTTAGCTATTGAGGTTGGTACCATGTCTGCGAACGTTGCATAGTTCACAAAAGCAATAGTTGAATAAGTAATAGCCAAGAAAGATAAATTTAGGAATTTTTATAATGATTTATTCATTCAATTTGGCGAGGCCCAACAACAAATAATGTAGTTGTAGATTGAAATGGTATTATTGAAAGAGAAGATGCAAAACATGTATCTAGGCGAGCCAATGCAAATAGATACTTCTCCTTCTACACCCCAATAGCCAACATCATCTTCCCCTATCCCTCCCACAAGTTCTTCATGGGAAATTGTGCCTTACAACATGGGATAGGGGCTCTCTTACACTTCTAGGGTTTTGCACCTAAAAGGAGAAAGGTATCCCAAAAATCTAGGTGGTTCACTCAAGACTAATGCAAATTATATGATTGAAATATGTATAAATAGAATTCCTTAAATGAAAAGAGCTGATAAAATATGAATTATTAATGCAAAACTAAGAAAATGCACTTTGTTTGAAAACACGCTATGATATGGAAAATGAACTAAAAATGCAAGTGAACTATAACAAAACTTATTGAGATTAGAGAGGTGCACCTAGAAGCTAGAAAGTGATGCAGAGAGGCTTTGGAATCCTACAGAATCCACTATTGATGCCAACTAGGACACTTACACCAAGTTGGACGACTTAGTCCTATTTCGGGGAAATTTTGCCAGAACAGGTTTCAACCAAAAGGGTATTCAAAACTACAGAAGATAATTTTCAAGCCTAGAAATGGGACTAATTTTCCTCTGATGGAAACCTAGTACACCTTCATATTTTAGGAAATTTGAAGATGCATTCTGTGGCTCTAGGTTTGCACTATAGTTCCTTACAAGTTTTTGGATCCAAATCTATAGAATCTAGTTTGTAGGTGACCTCCAAGCTTCTTTTAGGGTTTTGTTGAATTTGAATGACTTTGATGAATTAATGAAAACTTTTTACACCCTTCTCTTTGATAAATCTGCACACAAGACTTGCAAAACACACATGCAAAGAGGGGAAAATGTGTTACGGGTTAGTGAATAGAGGTTTTCCTTGGTCAAACCACGGTTTGGTAATTAATCCCTTGAAAATGGAATGAAATGAAAAGAGAATGATGAATGCACAACATTCAATGCTAAAACTCACCAAACCCTTGAAGTAGAAATCTAAAGATATGCTAGTAGAAGCTCCAATGGATGTAGACTTTGAAATAGCTAGAATGCCAAAGTGAATGCTTCATGATTGTTTGAATGATTAGGAAAATTAAGGAGATTAGGAGATGAAAAATGAGGGTAAAAACCTATATTTATACATGATTATACAAAATTTCCTGAAGATACCACATCACAGGCCGACCTCAAGGTTTAGAAAATAATATCTCGCTAGAATTTTGAAATAATTTTAATTTTTGAGCCAAGTGGGACTAAATCGTCCCTATTGGCGACTTGGTCCCACTATGGAAATTTAAGTGGGTGTTGGGAATTAAAGTGTATTAAATGATGTTTAATGATATTATTCTCTAAAACACATTAAGGCCTATAAGTGTATAAAGGGGTCATTTAAACATAAGGGTCAAATTATTGAATCTGACAAGCCTAGAAAAGCATGCAAGTTTGTTACAACACTTTAGAAAACTTTGAAATAAGCCTTGATAAGTGATAAAAAGAGGTTATTTAAATGAATTATATTAAAAAATTCCTAGAAAAGTGTGAAAGTGGGTTACAACAGTTCACAACACTTTTGCAAGACATCATAGAATTCTTATTGATTCACAAGGGTCCAAGACTTAATTTGAATGTTTTGACCACATTACAACATTCAATCTAGGAAAAACTAGGCCAACATCCATAAGAAAGACCCAAATGAGCATGAAAATGTCCGAAGATACATTTTTTTATGCTACAAGAGGAAAAAGAAGAAGAAATCAGTAAAGAAGAATTGCTTCAAAAGTTGAAGGAATATGAAGAAAGGTGTAGTCAACATGATAGGATGATCCTTGTCAGCAATTTGAAAACTATGATTGCAGTGCTAGAGCATCTAAATAAAGGTATTCATAAAAGATTAATTAGCATCCATGATAATTATTCCTCCATGGTTGATGCAATGAATAATTTTGACATAGACAAGGAAGTATCCATGCCACTCATGGAAACATGGATTCCTAGACTTCAAGACTTGAGGCTAATGGTTGTATGATCCAAACATGATGTGAATAAGCCTAACAAGATCCAACCACCCTCAAAACTATGAATGAAATTCATGAATTCTAGGGAAATATTGAGCCTTTGTAGGATAAGATAAGGGAGCTGGTTAAGAGCTTTCATGAAATGAATCATTGTCTCCTTCCTGATATATTGAAGGATAATGGTGACATCAAACCCCTAAAGGATTGGAGAAAGTAGGCCAATGAGGTAATTTCAAATCAAGCAGCCATAATTTGTGATGAAGCAGACATGAGCATGCTAAAGATAAATATGGACATGCTTGCTCAAGTAGGAATTTCTCTAGAGGAGTTTGATAAAGAATCAAACCAGGTTGTTAACAAGTATGCTCTTTATAGGTCAAAGGCTAACAGTATTATAACATTTGATTGGCCCACAGAGGAATAGTTACAAGCATGGAAGGACAAGTACCTGGATGTCTTGGAGGATTGAGATGCTACCATGGGGTAATCACTACAATTTTGGTCTTTTGATCTACAATAACGATGAATAATGGATGTGAGAGAAGAAATGCATGGCATGGAATTAGTATAGATTATGCCTATGATAAAGTAATGTGAAAATATTATTTTCTCTCCAATTTGAAGTTTGAAGAAAAGGGTGTAGATGTGAAAGGTGTTTTTTCTCTTCTGTATTGAACTTATTTTATTTCGTCTTTCTTCATGATTGGCATACATGGACACATTTTTGCAAGAATATGGATATATTGCTACATAAATTTAAAGGTGCCTTTTGGAAGGAAAGACAAAATCTGCATTGACAAATATAAATGGTTTTTGTCCCATATGACATTTCCCTCTATTTGAATTGCAAATATAACTGCAAAGGGGAATATTCATTGTAATGGTCCAATAGAAATAAGACATGTGTACTTTTTTTCCAGCTTGTTTCCTCCTTCATTTCTATAAGAAGGAATTGAAGGCCTGAAGTATGAGTTGTAACGTAGTTGGTTATTGATTGATCACAAAGAGAATTTTTGTAATGAGAATATAGAGAATATTTTAGAGTTTTCTCTTAGATTTTGAGTTTTTCAATATGCATATGTTTTTTTTATAATAGTACTATCAATTGAATAAAAAATGGTGTAAATTCAAATCCATTTCTCTCTTGTTGTACTCAGTTCATGAAATATGAATAAAATGATCAAGGGTTATTTTATTGGTCTCATTGTATTTCAATGATGTATGGCATTCATCCATGTTTTAATTCAAAGAGTTAATTAGATTGATCAGGTGAAGCTATAAGTTCAAGTGATTCGAGTTCAAGGATCTTTATAAGAAGTTTTGGTTCTGAATACAATGTTGAAATGCTGCAATGTAGTGTTGTCAAAGCTCTATGTTGCTAAGTATTAATTTGTTGTCACATTATGTTTGTGTTAAGATTGAATCCATTCCTAGGTTATGGCACGAATCTGAGTTATGTATTCATGGTCTAAATGTCTTCACTTGGATAAATTCTTGGTCTAAAATGTTACAAGGGTTAAGGATTTTTATGCTATTTGTGAGTTTTACTTAGCATATTTTCTCTCTTTCATAATCCTTGTTCTTTGGTTTAATTTTTTTTAACTTGCTATGGTCGGTTATCGCTTGAATGAATTACATCTTCAGCCTTTAAATTCATTTGGTTACTGACCCTTTATACTTAGGCTCCCCATCTACCCATTACATAGTATTGCCTTCTCATTTTTGGGTCTAGATTAATATTTTATAAAGTTAAAAATTGGGCATGTTTGGCCTTTACATCCTTTGTCAAAAATGGTCTTAATCCCTTTTATGTCCTTATCTCTCATCTTTCCTAGGTGGACCCTTTTTAAGAACAACTTATAAGCATGTGCTCAAATCCTGCCACTTGAAGTTTTGTATCACTCATCGCTGAATCCTTTTGGCTCATTTTTTTTGATTTCACGATGAGTGATGGATTGTATTACCATCTCCACAAGTGCTAAAACTATCTATGTGTCAACCTCCCCACTTCCCCTCTAGTTTAAAGCATGTGCATCTTATGGTAGAAGGGACGCGGGGAACAACCTAGATTAAATCTGGCTCCTTCAATTTGCAAGCCTCTTACCTTTTATATTTTCCGATTGAGTACATAAAATTTGGACATAATAGATGACCATGATCATAACATCTTGGCAAGAAATTTTGAATGTGCCTATAAACCCCTCTAGTAGCATGTTGCTAAACTCTTCAATACTTGCCAAGAAATATTTCACCAAATATTTCTATATCTTCAATAGTCCAGCGGACAATGGCGATAGTGCCACATGGTGCCTCCTTGCTTCCCCTATGAGAGATGGGAGTTGAAGGTGGCTCCCCCGTGGGATAGTAGGGGATGACTGAGATTTTTTTTCAAAAACCATAATAACCATTGATTAGATCACTTTTAGCCATCGGTACCTTCGAGCAATGGTAGGACCTATGAAAAGGGATGGCTAGGTGTTGACATTGCCTGCTTATCATGCCGACTCCTTAATTTGATTATTTTAATCCTCTAGGATGGGGGAAAACACACATAGAAACTAGTCAATGAAACTCACCCTGCTATCATGCCGACTCCTTAATTTGATTATTTTAATCCTCTAGGATGGGGGAAAACCAATAGAAACTAGTCAATGAAACTCACCAAGCATAACAAAGGATTAAAAATAAGAATGTGCACTTATTACATGACTTAAAAGGGGCCGCCTGACTATAAAAGACATTGAGTGAATATTAAAACCCAAAATTAGGGAAAGAATAAGAATTAAAAGAATTTTATGACCAACATAAGATAAGGAAAGTATTTTAAGGATTCTATGAGTAGCAACTAGAAAAATTAGGCTCAAAGGGACGGTGAGTAAATGGATGCAAAGGCATAATATATGACTTGAGAGACTGGGAATAGGTAAAACCCAGTCAATTGCAAAATATAATGTAGGCAAAAGGAAAAGACACTCAAGGTTTTTGAGAGGGTTTATAACACACATAAACCATAGAACATGAGAAAAAATAGAACCCTAAGCCTTACGACACATTCCAAATCAATAGAATAGCCGGGTTTTGCAATACTAATCAGTGGAACATAAAAAATTGAAGGGTTCCACCAGTACCTATGGATTAAAACAAAGATAAAATCCATACATTATTGGAACACAATGAAGATGAATAAAACAACCATTGATCATTTTATTCATAGTTCATATAACGAATACACGAGGAGAGAAATGGCTTTGAATTTACACCATTATCTATATTCATTTGCCAGTATTGGTATCATGTGTTTATGTTATGGATGTTGAACTATTAGCTTCTATTCAAGGAATGGATTATGTAAACCAAATTTTTCCCTTAATATTTTTTGGTTTTCAGCTGTTACATTTTTGGTCTTTAGGGTAGATTCACATTTAAAGTAAAAATATTATTCTAAAAAGCACACAATATGCCACCTGGTGGTTGCACAACTTTTGTATATCGTCTTCCTTTCAGACACAAGTCAAGGCACATGTCAGCTTGGGGGAATTTCTCTCCAAAGCCATTTTCATGAATTTGAGATTCCCTACCTGCTCAACACATCATCTCTTCACTTTGGGAAAGTTATGTTTTGTGGAGTGACCTCTTCGGATGGATTTTTTTGGAGCATACTGGGTCTTTCTTGCTTTCGGGGTGGAACATTCAAGTCGGCACCATCAATCTATCCATGGTTGGTCGATCAAATTTTTCCAGGCTATTTTCTAAAATATGATTGCTTTCTGATTGCAAGGAAATTAATGAAGTAGTTGGGACTTAATGAGCAAATATTTCCATGATCAAATTAAGATATATGATCGGATCATGGGCTATTAGGTGTAGGAATTTGGCAATTTTTGCTTCTAGTGATTGGTGGTGGTGTGCTCTTCTTCCAAGCTATAAATAGGAGTAGAGTTAGTTTTTAAAAATAGGTTTTTACAAGAAACAAGCTACTTTGAGACATCTTTTTGAAGTAAATAGATCTAGTTAGGGAGTTTTGGATGTTTTTAGAAGTAGAAAGATTTGTAGAATATTGTTATTCTTTGACATGTTATATTTTTTAACTCAAACTATCATCAGGTTAGCATCTAACCTTTGTTTTTAGCTTGTTGGATATTTGAAGTTTGATCTATTCAGAAGAAATCTTTGAAATTGTGCATGTCATGGCCTTTTGCAAGTTCCTTCATTATGTTATTTCCATATTAAAAAAATTGAGTTAAGCTTATCTTGATAGTGTGGGTAGCTAATTTCCATGTTGTAAGCTTCTATGTTGAATGATAGCTTTCATAAATCAAATTATTTCAATTGAAATTTTTTGTTTCCTCTAAAGGTTGTTATTTCTAATATTATGCCATAAAAGGAGAAAGGGTTTCTATAATTTCTGGATGTTTCTGTTAACATTATAGAGTTTTCTTATGTTTGATTAGACCTTAATGGGTGCTTCACGTGAGAAGATTTGAAAGACTGCACTGTGCTTTTACTTAGCCTTTGTTGCTTGTTCTCTTCCCAACAATGAAGGGTTTTTGGCATTTAGTGTCTATTATATCAATCATAGAAAATAAGTTAAGGTTTTAAATGTTGTAAAAGCTTTGGTGCATCGCCCTTTTCATATTTTATTTGCATTTCCTTCTACCTTTCTTCCCAACAAAAACAAGAGCCGAATTTCTATAAAAATCCCGGAGGTTATTTAGTGAGGCACAAATTGGTCCCCCACTCATTGAATTTCGCATAAAGCTATTGGAGATGTGCAAGCGTTGGTGATCAATAGTTCTTTTTATGGCATGCCAGTTAGACCAAATTTTTTTGAACATCTGATTAGAAGTCAAAAATATTTCTTGAATCAGACTAGAAAATAGGCTAGTAATTTCATGCCCAAAATCCAAAAAAGAGCATCTTGAAGGGGCCATTTCTAGTTCTCCTAGTTACCTGCCTCAGTATCAAGGAGAGGAAGACTTACAGGCTTTATTTCACTTGTAATAAGCAACAGGGAAATAAGCGAAATCCCAAAATCAAGAGATTTATCTACTCCACCAAGAGGCCAAATTTTTTGAATCAGAATACCAATATATCCTATTCATAGGAGCCTATTTTCAATGGCTCATCTAGTTTCCCTTGTTCCTAGAAATTTTGTAACTTGGGATAGTGGTAGTTTGCTAAAACTGCCTATGACCCCAAATGTATGGCCTGCCATACCTGTTAATGGCCTCAAAGTTATCCCAATATTCTTTGGAGAGGATTTCAAAACCCCCTATGAACACCTCCAAGATATAGAGGAGGTATGCAGAGTACATAACATAGTGGAGGAAAATATTGCTCTTAGGTTGTTGGTCGCATCTTTCAAAGGAAAAGCTTAGGATTGGTATCAATCTCTAGCTTCCGGTTCTATCCGCTCTTGCGATCAACTTAGAGAGAGGTTGTTCGAATGTTTCTCCGAAAAGGGAGATCGCTCCTCATGGCTACATCAATTAATCACCATCAAAAGGGCCACACAATAGGCCATGAGCAATTTCAACACCATGTTCGACAAGACTTGGCAAAGAATTCCTATGACTGGTAGGCCTCTCACCACGATGGCATTCATGGTTTACTTGAAAGCTTTCAATTCATATATCGCGGTCATGATAACCTCTATGGGAGGAGATGTCTTACTTGAGCATATGACTTGGTTGTCCACATAGAAAATAGTCTGATCGACACTAAGAAGCTTCCACCATGAACACCAATGTTTGTGTTCATAGAAATATCTAGTGGGTCTTGGGAAGAAATTACTCCAAACACCCCTGCTCCAAAAGTGACCACATCAGCTACACCACAATTCATGTACATATACCCCGATGTGCAACCAAGCACATTGGGTTCCTCTTCGTTAGTAGTGGATGTTAACAATATGAAGATTCTCATGCGGCCTTTTTCTAATGAGCTAGTGCTCATTCAATGGCAGCAATAAGCACCTCCGAAGTAGGCCACTTAGACCTATCAAGGAGGAGGACCATCCTATCAACAAAACGCGTACCAAGGAGCCTTGAGAGGAGGAGGTCAACAAATAATTTTTTTCAACCAGATAGTCCCAGTTACTATGCTACTTTAGGCTATCAAGAGTAGTCTGAGCAAGGACCTAGTACTAGGCCAGAACAACTTAGTAGAAGAAGAAAACACATGGTCCTTCCTATGCAACAATAGTCATATGCCCCGAAATTGTTTGAGGGGAAATCTATAGTAGAAGATAGCAGAACAAAGAAATAAGGGTATGTTCTCAAATACAGAGGAATATAAATCTCTCAAAATGGAGAATACCTTCTTTAGAGCACAAACACAAGGAATGTATTTAGAAAAATAGTTGGATATTGCGCCGGACCAAGCACTATTCACATGGATGGAATAATAAGACAATATTTACAAATGATGCTCTGATGACTAGTGCCCCATAAGTAGATTTGGATTACAAAAAGAGGTCTTAGAGGAGGCTCACTGGAGAATATGTGAAACAAGAACCACAATGTCCATAGGCCTGATCCAATCTACACTTTCAAGCTCCACCATGGTCAGAAAAGTAGATGGACAAGGCACTGAGCTCATTCACGTCGAATCGACTCCTCCCAAAGATGAGAGAGATACCAACATTCAAACCAAAGGCTTTGCCAGTCAGAACACTCAATGTGGTGGAAGAATTGACAAAGGATCCCGCTAACATATCTTTATGGGATGTCATATCCATTCTTAAAAAAAAGACATTGCTCTAGGAAGCATTAAAAAAAGAACAAATACCGCAAACGGATGTCACTCTGCCACACGATCAAAATAAAGATGAAGAGATCACATTGGAACCCCAACCTTCAAGAGCCACCACTTATGTGAAAAACATAGACAATACAAAAGAGAAATAGGTAAGCAAGCCAAATCCCATGCCTTTCTTTTTAACACTTATTGTGGGAGATAAGCTTTTGCATAATAACAGGATCAATTTAGGAGCAAGTACAACAGTCATGCCTAAAAAAGTGGCCGATGCCCTGAGACTTAAGTATGAGCCCCTTGAGAAAGGAATAATGAAATTAGATGGGGAGAAATATCCAACTGTCAGTTGTATCAAGGATCTATCCGAATCTTTGTATCCATAACACATAAAACAATGTAGTCCTATGCTTTGAAGCAACACATACCTCCTTCTCACAAAGGGAGAAGTACTATGTAGAGATGTTAGAAGATGAAGATATGAGTGATCAAAGCCCCGAAGAGGAGGTCCTCCTCAACTAATTTATTAACTCTAACCCATTCAAAAACTTTGTTGCAACTAGATTGGGCACCTATGTGATCTTTGACGATGATCAAGTCTTCCAAAAATTGGTAAAGGAATGGGAGGAGCATAATGGTCCAGATGACAAACATCTATGGAAATTATATTTTGATGGTGCCAAATGCAAAGTCTGTTCTAGAGCAGGTTTCTGACTAGTGTCCCTGACAGGGTCAGAGACACTTAAAACTTTTCATTTCCAGTTCCCATGCTTGAATAATGATGAAGAATATGAAGTTTTGGTTCATTTTTTTATCCTTGAAGAATAGATGGGTGTAAAGAGAATACAATAATTCAAAGATTTTGAGTTGGTTGTGAGTCAAGTCTATACAGACACAAGATATGGGATTTGATTGAGAGATTTAAGGCTTTTAATATTCAAGATATCCCACATTTCCAGAATGATGTTGCTAATCGAATGGCTTCAATTGGTTCACAATTTGGACCTACTTTCGATTCAACAACAAAATTGAATCATCATCATCTGAATGAAAATTTCCAACAATGATCAGAACTGGTAAGTATTTGAGGATGATGTTTAGATCGCCACTCTTTTACAAAAATCAAGAAAAGCTTTCGATCATTCACAGCCCAAAGCAAAGCCTTCCAAAGGGCAGGTGATCGAGTTAAAAGGAAATAAGATCCCTTGAGGTTTAATCTCCCTTAAAAATATTTTGAATTGCGAAGACATGAGAAATGGCAAACAAAGATTCACTACTGATGAGAAAGACTATGAAGATCTCGATGTTGAAAATGACAGAAAGTAAAAGGTCAGAAGGGGCGTTTCACAAAAGGATAAAGCAAGACTAAAAGGTCTATGTTCTAATGTATAAGAGAAAATTTGCACCCCATGTGTAAATCCCCTTTTTTCCTTTATCCACTTTAGAAAGCCAAGATTAGAGGTTTAATTCCACCTAAGCTCACTGCTTGCATCACACTTGGCACCTGTTTTGAGCATCGGTGGAGGAGTTTCTATCGAGGACGCCCGCGCGGTGCGCAAACGTCCACGTGAGGCACTTACATCCCTGACAGATTCCTACATCTGGAGCCTGTAGAGGTATTAGAATTCCCATTGGGGGTCAATTTGTAATGACCTCCTTGGTCGACCAACCTGAATATGGCTATTTCTCTTCATTTCTTCTTCAAATTCATCCCTTGAACTAGCATTTCATATTCTACCATCTTCTACACATCCCTTTACATCTCTCTAAGAGCTTCTACACTTCATTCAAAAACCTCACAATCTCTCCACAAGCTCTAAGCAGCTTCTTCACCATCTCTTCAATCTCCAAACAATTTACACTTCACAACAACAACATCAACACTCCACCACTTTAGTAGAGCAAGTGTGGAACAAAACACCATTGCAGCAGAGGCTTGATTTCCTCTCATTTTCTCCCCCACTAGCCTTGAGCGCTCTTGGTGGAGGTGGTAAGCTTTCACTCCTCTCCTCTATTACTTGGTTGAGTAGCATAACATTTTTTTGTAGTGCTTTAGTGATCTTCACTTCATTTCTACTTTTCTCTCTATCTATTTGGCTATCCATGGGAGTGGGAACACCAAAATGGGGTTTGACTGAGGCAGGCCCCTATACAACCACCTAACAATTTCTCTCTCCCTTTTGTGTGCAGGTATTGAAGACACCCATGAGCTGGAAGCTTCATTACTCACACGGTCGTAAGTATTTCATTTCTCCTCCTTATCTTCTCTACCTTTATTTCATTGCTATTACTTTGTGTTACTTTATCATGTTATGTTATTTCCCTATATTTTGAAGTTCTTAGCAATTAGATAGAAGAATTCACTTTGTTGTTTTCTAAGACATTCTCATTCTCTAGTCTATATGAGACACTTGCGTGCCTCTGGGACGCCAGCACGCCATGTTGTCGTCTGTTTTTTGCACGGACATCCTTTGGTTGAGAGCTTGTCAGTTTGTCTAGAAAATCTCTGTGACCCACTCTCTCAAATTATCAAACTTCCACACTATTCCATTGAGGTAGTATAGGGTAGTTCGCCCTATGAGGCTCTCTGAGTGAAGAGAACTCATGAGTAGAAAATCCCCCTATATTTCATTTTGGTGAACTTGATGTGAAGAACTGAGTTCTTCAAAAACTAGGAATTTATTTACCCCTACTTGACGGGGTCATAACTTTTGACTCAGTGCTCGAAATTCAAAACTGTTTGCATCGTTGTAAAGGAAATCAAATTTCAGGGACAAACGCAAGTTATGACCTCGAATTCCTCTACGGAGACCTCTAAAAACTCAATTTACTTGAACATATAAAATACTAAAAAAATCATAATGGATTTAATATCTTCTTTTATTAGTTCTGTATCTAATTTTTTTCAAAATATTAATGATATTCCATTTCATGCATGTTATGGTGACTTGGCTTTACCCATGTCACTTGGTATCTTTAATCCTTCTCATGAGATTCCTCCTATTTTAGAGGATATCTTGCTACAAGAAGATGAAATCATCGATACCTTTCTTAACATTACTCTACCTTCTCTTCATTCCAATGCACTCTTGTCTAGAGATGATGCATTTTTGAATGATGAGTCCTATCTTCTTTCTAATGCACTCTCTTCTAGAGATGTTGCATGTGTGAATAATGAACCTCCTTCCACATCTGATTATCCCTAGATTGATGTTGAGAATGTTTCTTCAAATAATTATTCCACATTTGACCCTATTTGGATTGATTTTGAGAATATGTATTCAAATAATTATTCTACTAGTTGTGATGATTTTGTAAATGTAGTATATGTCTTTGCTACCTCTCAAAGGCCTAAGAGACCAGTCATTTATATGACTCTAGCTAGTCCTTCCCCTAAAAATATTTGTTCTGTTGATGGTGTTCTATTTGATGGTGGTTCTCTTGATATTCCTATGGCTCCCTCTTATAGAGCAGTAGCCCATACTTATAAGAATAGAATGAATAAACAATCTAGTGTTCCTCTAGCTCCCAAACTTACCACTAAAGCACCTTGTGGTTACGATCTTGTCGAGAAACCTTGGGTTACTTCGGATAAGGTCTCACTGTGGGACTTGCTTTAGTCTACTCCTACCTCTCCTCAAAGGAATGCATGTCTTGGTGATGATTGGGGTTCTTTAGACTTTACAGGTTCCTTTATCTAGGAATATAAAGTTGACCCAATCCGTTTAGATCTTTTGATAACATCACCCGAACTCATTATCGAAGATGCTTACTCTTCTGTATCGCGGGGTAAGGTGAATGTAAATTGTAATATTCTTGGTGTTGATCCTCCTTCTGAGGAAGATGATCACACTTGTGATAAGGAGGTTGATGTTGGTAGTCCTGTTAATAAGAATGATGGCGATCTTGTAAATGAGTGTGATCCCCTCTATTGGGACAATTCTCTTTATGAGGATCCTCCTTCTTTTCAAGATCTACAAACATGTTATGTCCTTGACTTTAGGCTTCTCTCTAAGTATGGTCATGAGTGTAAAGGTTGTGGGTGTAACAAGCAAGGAATTCAAGTCCCTATAGAATTTTCTCCTCGTAAACATAATCTAGGGCTTGGTTGCTCAAATGAACAATCTGAAAGGAAACCATGGTTGAATGGTGACATGAATTCCACTCAACCATGTTCTCATGGATTGATTTATCCTCCTTTGTCTTCTATCTTTGTGCCCTCTTCTTCTTCTTGTGAGAAGTCAAACCTTTCTCCACAAGAGAAAGGGTTGCTTCCCCTTCCTCATTCTTTATCTAAGCAAGAGTGTATTTTGTTGCAGCTTCTAAAAGCCTTCTTAATCACTCTTCCTTCTCCCACATGTAATAAACTCCATAAACATGATAAAGGAGAACATTCTTTCTGTGCATACCATCGAGTGCTTGCCATTCCACTAGTGAATGTAAAGCCTTAAAGGATAAAATTCAACAAATTCTTGATTCAAGTGCCGTCAAACTCCTATTTGATTGATGCTCCTTCCTTTTCTTTGCATGACAAGTGATATCGAGGTTTACCTCTATCCTTCATGCTCTAAGTGTCTTGCATGGTTCTCCTCCCGTGTATGTTGGGGGCAACGATAACTTGTTCTAGAGATGTGCATCCTTCTTAAGGGCCCCTCTCTTCACTATGTATTTCAAATTGAAGCATCCCTTGAGTGGATCCCTTTTCTCTTTTGAAGGGTTCCCAAGGGACCTCTTTGAAACCTTTTCTTTCAAATTAATTCTTTCACATCTAGCTTGGGGGCAGCCTAACTATACCTATTTCATACAGTTGCATCTAGCTTGGGGGTAGCCTAACTAGACCTTGCTTTTCAAATAGTGCGTCCCTTCAGTGGACCCCTCTTTTTTTCATGTCGGGTTCCCAAGGGACCCCTTTGAAAGTATTCCAACTTGATGAGGGTCTACATGACTGTCTGCTTACTTGCTCTGTATGATCGAGAACCTATAGAGCTCCTTCACATACTTACTAGGTGATACAGGTTCTCCTCCTCGAGCGAGGTTGCTTTTATCACCTCTCTTGTGGTACAGGTTCTACTCCTGAGCAATTTTTTCTTTCACCACACTCTTTTTAGTGATACAAGTTCTCCTCAAGTGAGGTTTTCTTTTATCACCTCTTTTGTGGTGTGGGTTCTACTCCTGAGTGGGTTTTTCTTTCACCACACACTTTTTGGTGATACGAGTTCTCCTCCTTGAGCGGGGTTTTCTTTTATCACCTCTTTTGTGGTGCAGGTTCTACTTCTAAGTGGGTTTTTCTTTCACCACATGCTTTTTGGTGATATGGGGTCTCCTCAAGTGGGGTTTTATTTTATCACCTCTCTTGTGATGTAGGTTCTACTCCTGAGTGGGTTTTGCTTTCACCATATACTTTTTGGTGATACGGGTTCTCCTTGATCACGGTTTGATTTTATCACCTCTTTTTTGGTATGAGTTCTACTTCTGAGAGGGGATTTCTTCCACCATGCACTTTATGGTGCTGCGGGTTCTCCTCCTCGAGCAGGGTTTTCTTTTATCACCTCTTTTGTGATACGGGTTCTCCTCCTTGAGCGTGGTTTGCTTTTATCACATGCTTATTTTGTGGTGCGGGTTTTACTCTTGAGCAGGTTTTTCTTTCACCACACACTTTGTTCATCTCTCTCTTATCTCTTGTATATACCGGATCGAAGATCTACATCTTCTTCATCCTGAGTATATGCTCATTCTTCAGCTTCATAGTTTTGTAGAACTATGAAGTCCTCTTTTGACCCCACACTCTCAAGTTCACTAGATCATGGCCTGTTTCCTCGATGGTTCAGGTATACATTTCTAACTCTACTCTTTCTTGATCTACTTTACCGAGAACTCATCAGTGTTCATGCTCGCTAAAGTGGGGGAAAAATGTATAAGAGTGAATTTTCACCCCATGTGAAAATTCCCTTTTTTCCTTTATCCACTTTAGAAAACCAAGATCAGAGGCTTAATTTTATGTAAGCCCACTACTTGCATCACACTTGGTGCCTATTTTGAGTGTCGGTGGAGGTGTTTCTATCGGGGACTCGCGTGTGGTGCACAGATGTCCACATGGCGGGCTTACGTCCTTGACAGATTCCCACGTTTGGAGCCTGTAGAGGCATTACACTTCCCATTGGGGGTCGATTTGTAATGCCCTCCTTGGCTGACCAAATTGAATATGGTCATTTCTCTTCATCTCTTCTTCAAATTCATCCCTTGAACTAGCATTTCATCTTCTACCTTCTTCTACACATCCCTTCACATCTCTCTAAGAGCTTCTCCACTTCATTCACAAGCCTCACAATCTCTCCACAAGCTCTAAGAAGCTTCTTCACCATCTCTTCAATCTCCAAACACTTTACACTTCACAACAAAAACATCAACACTCCACCACTTCAGTAGAGAAAGTTTGGAACAAAACACCATTGCAGTAGAGGCTTGAGTTCCTCTCATTTTCTCCCCCATTAGCCTTGAGCGCCCTTGGTGGAGGTGGTAAGATTTCACTCCTCTCCAAGTGCTATTACTTGGTTGAGTAGCATAACACTGTTTTGTAGTGCTTTAGTGCTCTTCACTTCATTTCTACTTTTCTCTCTATCTATTTGGGTATCTGTGGAGGTGGGAACACCAAAATGGGGTCTGACTGAGGCAGGCTCCTATACAGCCACCCAACAATTTCTCTCTCCCTCTTGTGTGTAGGTATTGAAGATACCCACAAGCTGGAAGCTTCATCACTCAGACGGTGGCAAGTATTTCCTTTCTCCTCCTTATCTTCTCTACCTTACTTTATTTCATTTCTATCACTTTCTATTACTTTATCATGTTTTGTTATTTCCCTATATTTTGTAAGTTCTTAGCAATCATATAGAAGCATTCACTTTGTTGTTGTATAAGACATTCTTGTTCTTTGATTCATACGAGACACCTAGGCGCCTCTAGGATGCCAGCGCACCGCACTGTCGTCTATTTTCTACGCTAACGTCCTTTGGCCGAGAGCTTGTCAGCTTTTCCAAAAAATCTCTATGACCTTCTCTCTCAGATTCTCAAACTTCCGCATTGTTCCATTAAGGTAGTATAGGGCAGTTCACCCCATGAGGCTCTTTGAGTGAAGAGAGCTCATGAGTAGTGAATCCCCCTATATTACATCTAGATACGATGGGGTCGTAGCTTGGAATTATGATGATCTTAGGGGATATGATCTAGGCATAATTCAACATAATATTGACTTGGATGAAGGTTCAAAGCTTGTCCAACAAAAACAAAGGCTGGTCAATCCAAAGTTCAAAGCATTGATGGCCCAATAGCTCACCAAATTAATCGAATCAAGGATCATATACTCGATTAAGAATTCTACCTGGGTGCCTAATCTGGTACTAGTTTAGAAGAAGAACGATGATATCAGGCTTTGTGTGGATTTTAGGGATTTGAACAAAGCCTCACTAAATGATCACTGCCCATTGCCATCAATGGAGTAGATTCTATAGACTGTGGTTGGATAAATTTTTTTCTCATTTCTTGATGGTTTTTTAGGTTATAACCAGGTATATGTAAAATAAGGAGACCAACATAAGACAATGTTCACTACTAAGTGGGGAATTTTTTCATACTCAAAAATTCCCTTTGGACTTTAAAATGTTAGTGTAACTTTTCAGCGAGTGATGGATATCACTTTCATAGGTTTAATTAATCAAATTATTTTAATATAGTTGGATGACCTAATGGTCTTTTCAAAATCGAAGGATGATCACTTTGATCATCTGGAAAATCTTTTCCAGAAATATAAACAGTTCGAGATTTCCTTGAATCCCAAAAAATGTTTTTTTAGAGTGCCACGAGGCAAGTTACTTGATTTTGTGGTATTGAAGGAGGGAATAGTGATAGACCTCGAAAGAGTAAAATCTATAATGGAGTTACCTCTACCAGTAAATTAGAAAGGGATGTAGTATTTTTTGGGAAAAATTAATTTCATCAACGGGTTCATTTAAGACTTCGCAAGAATCACAAGACCTATCACGCTAATGCTGAAAAAAAAACTTGTCTTCAAATGGACACCCAAAGGCAAAGCGAATTTTGATCAGATAAAGGTAGCCATCTTCACATCCCCAGTGTTGGCTAACTCAGAACTCTCCAAGGATTTCTTGCTCGGTGCTCACTTAGAAGGATGAAGGAAATAGTGGAGAGCATCCCATCAAATTTCACTCTAGGACTCTCAAGGGATATGAAGCCAGGTATAACTCTATTGAGAAACAAGCTTTAGCTATTGTTAAAATCCTAAAGAAATTCTAACACCTGGTATCAGCCAATAGAATCACCATTCTCATCGACATCCAAGTGTTCGGGATATATCATTGAGGGTGCAATAACTGAAAAGAGGGCCAACTAGATCACTAAGATCCTAGAATATGACGTGGATATTAAACCGACCAAGTTGGTGTGTGGAATAGGTCTCTGCAAATATATTGTGCAAGAAATGAGCTCCTTAGTAGAGGAAGAGACCGATCAGGCCTACACAAACCAGTTCAAGTCAAATGATTCATGGGTGACAGATAAAATTTAGTATATGTAGAAGGGGTAGTACCCAACCAACCTTTCACCTCATAAAAGGTGATACTACCAACTACAAGTCACCAACTATGTACTAATTGAGGGTGTTTTTTTCAAAAGAAATTATGATGGTTTCCTACTTTGGTGCTTTGATAAGCCACAAGTGAAAAGAGTTCTTAATGAATTTCATAGCAGTCCTGAGGGTGGACGTTTATCCACCAAGACTACTACTTTGAAGATAATGCGAGCAAGGTATTATTGGCCCTCCATGTTTTCCAAGGTGCATCATCTGGTGTAAAATTGTACTCAGTGCCAATTTTTTGTTGGCAAGTGAAAGAATTCTGCCATGCCCCTAATCTCGATTGTAATTGAGGAACCCTTTGATCAATGGGGTTTAGATTTCATTGGAATGATAAATCCTATTTCCAGTGCTGGCTAGAAGTGGATACTTATGGTAACTATTTACTTCACAAGGTGGATGGAGGATGTCACCTTAAAAAATGCTATGGAAGGCAAAATTGTCAACTTTCTCGATGAGATGGTAGCAAGATTTGGTTCACCAAAATTCATCATATCCGACAATGCACAAGCTTTTGTGGGATTTAGAACATCATATTTTTCTCTCAAACATGGGGTGTACCTTAAAACTTCATCAAATTACTACCCACAAGGAAATGGGCTAGTAGAGTTGACCAACAAAAACCTAATTAGGTTAATCAAGCACATTGGGTTAGAAAGACAAAGGGAATGGCACAAGCATTTACAAGCCACTCTATGGGTCGATAGAATTACAGCCAAAAAAATATTGAAGGCCTCTCCCTATGAATTAGTATATGGAAAAGAGGTAGTTTTACCTATTTCCATAGAGATTCATGTCTTGCAACTATTAAAAGCTCTAGAAGTAGAAGGAAGCAACAGAATGGAAGTAAGGTTCGTGTAACTCCCGAACCTTGAGAAAAATAGGGAAAAATCTTACGAAGCCATGATCGAGTGACAATAGACCATAAAATGATGGTTTGAAAAAAAGACCTCCAACCCAGATTTCAAGGAAGAAAGCTTGGTGCTAAAGTATGACGAGTGTATTGTAAAGTCAGGGCAACATGCAAAATTTGAAGCATTATGGATGGGCCCCTTCCATATTCACACATGCAAAGAAAAAAATGTGTATGAACTAGAAGATATGGATGGTAACATTCTGGATATACCAGTAAATGGTATTCATCTAAAATTGTTCAATTAAAATATGCATGTTTTTTAAAAAAAGATTCACAATTATGTACCATATGTAAAATATTTCTAAAATACGATTTAGTTTTGCAAATAAGGCCATGAGAAAAACGTAGGAAGAAATAGAAATATACTTATATTATATTTATTGAAATAGTTTACATTATAGTATGAGCCCAAGGCTCGGGAGAAGCTTGAAGCTTCTTTAGAAAACCCAAAAAGAGTTATACTATGAAAAGGAAAAAAGGTGAGGCAATGAGCAAAAAATTGTAAAATTCATGGTCTCCAGCCATCGCTAAGCAATAAAAAATGGCTCTTTGTCATTCTTATTTTCTTCTTCTTCTTTGACAGGGTGAAAGGGGGGTCAACACAACATATGTAAGCTCAACACATCAGGGACCTTAGTCCTCATTCCCATGGCTATACACTACAAATTCAAAGTGCTTTTTCCAGTCAACCCCACCAACATGCTCCATGCCAAACTCCCTCAGAAGGAAGGTAGTTGCAGGATGAGAAAATGAATGGTTCCTCTCAAGGTCCATTGTGTGGAAATTAGTTAGGAGGGGTAGCTAAGCCACATCCTCCCCATAATCGACATGCCTATAGAGGTCCATTCTATTCGGAATACCAACACTAGGGATGGCCACTTGAACAATCTTTTCGAGCTCACCCAAATACAGGGAATCAAACATGGTGTGAAACAACTTAATTATCTAGGGCTTACTAATGTCTAGGTCAAGAAGGGAAGCCATGAAGTAGGAGACAACATTGGAGTTGCACCATGGCTAGTTTTCATCCTTGACATAGTCCTTACCAAGGACCCACTTGAACGTGATGACAATAAGGTGGCCACTCTTCCTTACCAAGCACTTGATTCTTTCATTGGTAATTTCACCCACGAAGGAGTATTGTAGCCTTCATGGAAGGAGATGAATGGGAGTGCCTAGACTAGATGACATAATAGTGATAAAAGAGCTAAGGCTTGTGGAACAAGATACAATAGGAAAATCTTGTTAAACTAAAATAGCTATTCCAAATGAATATTGCAATAAGGTGGCATAGATATTTATAGAAAAGTTGTGTGGGCGAACCCACCAATGATAAATCCATTTCTCACTGGATGATAACAAAGAAAATATCAAAGAAACCAAAGGGTGAGAGGCGGATCATATGAAAAATCTAGAAAAAGGCCTTGAGAAATAAGTTTTGGCATTGGGAGTAAAATCTCACGTAGGGTGATCACTGCCATGTGTTCATTGCCATCATCAACACTAGCTTGCTTATTTATATGAAAAGATGTTGATTAACACAATAAGTTCTAAAAAATTAAATATACACATTCTTTTGGAGTACTTTATACCATTCAAAGCATGCTTTACATGGCTAAAAACACACTTTCCAATGCATTAGGCTTATTTGTGAAAGATGTGGTAGGAAGAATGCACTAATTACATTCTCACAGTGAATTTGGCATTCCTGATGGATACAGATCCCCAATCCACATGTATTTACTCGATGACAATATTTAGTGAACCAACAGTAACGATAGTACCTTAACTACATGTATGTGCAAGAAAATTAAATGCACCCAAAAGAGGATTTTTCTAAGTAACAAGAAAACAAGTTGTCATTTCTTTGAGGAAACTCTCTACAACTTCTTGGCACAACAATGGCAGAAGAATCAACGTCTGGTAGAAAGGCTAGAGCATCATCCAAAAAGCCAAGTTACACCAATATTTTTGGGAGAAATTCATTCGCCAATGCCACTATGCCAAAAGAATGAAATTTTGACCGTACCAAATTAGTGCAAGCAGGCAATCATGTTAAGAAAGAGGCAGTGCTAGATTTTGCAGAATTTTTTTTTGACCCAAAATTGGTGGCTAACCCTAAAAGCCTTAGGGAAGGGGCATTGCAAAGAATGGTTAAACATGGTCAGCTAAAGGTTTTGCATCACAACTCTAGAATTGTGGTTTTCCATAGTTCATTTTTTCTGCCATACACCCATGTTCAGACTGGTGGATGCATGTGCTAAAGGGTTCGATAAGGAAGCAAGGGTTATTATTAGTGACAAGATAAGAATTACAATTACTGCCGTAATCGTCTGGGATATGCTATGTATCCTTACAACTTGTGGTGTCAAGATCTTTGACCAAGAAGAAATGGAAGAGTTTTGGAGAATGAGAACTAAACAATTGCATTTTTATGAAGATGAAACAAAGGAAAGACCAGAAAGAGATTAATTTTCATTCCCTTTGGCATGCAAAAAATTCAAACAAGATACATATTATTTTTTCTTGATGTTGGCCTATATTTATGGTTTTTACAATGATGAATGGGTTCATCCTTTCTAGATGGGATTGGTTTTCATGCTTAAGAAAGAAGAAAGCCAAAAGTATTTTGATTTTTCTAAGCTAAGGGGATGCTAGAACAATTGAGGACTTATGATACTGAATGTAAATTCAAGTATTCTTCTTTCTTGGTTCACTTGATCTTGCATCAAAATTTTGAATTTCTGGAAAGAAGTTTGTCATTATTTAGGTTTGATGTAAAGGGTTTTCACCAACCAATTTTGGTTTGGACCCATGTGCTTTCAAAGACATGGGATTGCTATTGGTTTGTGGATCATTTTATGAGGAAAGTGCTTCTAGACTTGTTCCCACACCCTCTAGGCCATTTTTTCCCCTGAGGTCTTGCAATGAATAAAAGAATTGTAAGCACCAGTGGATTATTTCCTGGGTGATGATTTCAATTTTATCATATTTCATGGTTTCATCAAGGAGCCTTTCAGGCTCCCTAAATTTGTAACAGATCAGGTTTTTTCTTTGGAGGCATGGCACCAGGAAACCATTTCCAACAACACTTATGGCACCAAAAAGGCATAAGACAAGGCTCTATCCAACTCCCCTTGTTATTTCCAATAGTTAGGTAAAACTAGTAAAGTGGAGGGCACAAGAGGTGCTTAATAAAAATTGGTGCACTTGGGCTTGGTTCTCATTTGTGACACATGGGAATACAACCCGATAAGGCACCTCCCAACTTTGAGGCATGAGAATCAGGAGTATTTTGAATCAAGGAAGAACTCAACCCAAGAAAGGACAAAACTATACATTGGCTTGGCCCACATACCATTCAACCAACCACCATGGCTTGAATTTTACATCCAAACTATGGAGTATCAAATGAGCCTCTCGATGGGCAATTCCCTTAGCACACAATTAAAATGCCTGGGGTTGTTGGAGAGAAAGAAAGCATATTTTTGGAGGTTCCAATAGGAAATGAGGTGCGTTAATGCCATGTTTGGGGATCTCTGATCACATGATGAAAGGTTTGATTAGATCTATGACAAGGAGGATGATACTGAGGACAATAATCCTTAGACCAACCACTAGATTTAGCAAGAAAATATTTCATGCTATACTTCCTAGCCTTAGGAACATGACAAAAGAAAAGGATTGAAGCACAAGGACTCATAGGTGATGTCCTCAACCAATGCCCAAAGCAAAGGAAAAATAACCCAACGGTCCACAAAGGGGTCCGCTGTGGTTACCGAAGGTTAGGTTTTGGTGGGATCGAACACCAATGAATCTGATTCCACTAGTTCTGATTATACAAAGAGGAGATGAGTCTAAGACCTAGGCAGACCTGGTGCATCAGTTAGAGGAGAAGAAGTGGAGTCTGCTCCACAAGGATTTTTGACTGCACCAACCTAGGTAATTTTTTTTCCTTCTCTTCTTTCTTTCTCTGCAGCTCTAGTTGTTCCTCTACCCCCATCTATGGAAAAGGGTCCTCTAGCTGTAGACTCCGATCTTTTGGTCCTAAATGAACCCCTAACCATTTTCAACAATAAACCTTGTGAAGTAATGTCACACGCCGAGCACGCATCATCCACTTCAGCCATGATTGATTCTTTAATCACCCTATCAAGGGCCCCCATTGAAAGAGCTAAAACATCCATGTTGCCAATTTCTCCAAGACCATCCGCTCTTGGAAAAATGTCTCTCTTTTTGCTTGCTTCCCTTTTCAATCTGAAAGGTATTCCCCTTGCTCAATCTCCATATGGTATTGTGTCATTTTCTATGATAACACTCCCCTTTTCCTCTTTGCAATCCCATACAACCAAGGATCCTCCTTTTGTTACCCTATTTAGTCTCCCTCTAGGTGCTTCAATTACCACACAAAGAATCGAAACCCCACAGAGTCTCCAAGGTCATTTTGATGCAACAAAGCATACACGATAGGCTAGAAAACATAAATGGTAGATGAAAGTCACAACACAACCAACTACTAAGAAAATTGAGGATTGGTTCAGCGAGGAGCAAAATTATTTGCTAATTACTACCATGAAGCTACTCATATCCAAGTTTGAGGGAGAAATGTAGATGGAAGATTATGACATCAGAGCTATGGGCCTGGATTTAAGTGAAAATTGCCCATGCAACAAGGTGGTTTTAACTAAGGCCACAAAGAAATTCATCTATATTGATTACGAGAGGATGGACAAGAAGTTGAAGAAGTGTGAGATTGAGTTAGTAAATATAAAGGACATGGTGAATAGGCTGCAGAAAAAAATCAAGGGCAAAGATGTCAAAATGGCTCGCATAAGACAAATAGAGGATCAACAACGGGAAGCAACTAAGTTGCTTGAAGAGGCCCAAAATGAACAGATTCAGCTTTATGTTGAGATTGAAAATTTAAGGGTTGAACTTGCTATCGAGTTCTAGACAAATATAGAGCACCAAAACAGCCAAGAGAACATGCATAAAGATTTGAACAGTGTCTGATCTTAGGCTTCCGATAATCTACAAGAGGACCAGGCAAAAATGGAGAGGGAAAAGTAAGAGAAGCAAGAGATCAAATCTATTTTATAGGCTCGTGAACAAGAGATTGGAAGGTTGAGCTTCAAACTAACAAATTCCCTCCAAGAGAAAAACCAGATGGAAGGAAATATGAAAGAAAGGGAGTCTCATTTCCATCAAGAATTAACTACGGTACAAGGATCCAAGATCCTTTTGATATTGAAAATATTGATATCTATGCATTGGGAAAGGATCATGGTCGTAGTCACTTCTCTAAAGCCATTATTACAATTTTTAAGGGATGCTCAGGAATTGAACAAAAAGGTTGGCCTGGTGGTTGACCAAATTCTGCAGATTTATGCTCCCCGGGCCACTAAATCAGAAAATTTGATTTCCAAATTATGTAAGGCCACTAAAGAGGTTTTAAGGGATGCAAGAATTCCTGATCGAAGAGCTGCCTCAAGGAAAACAATTGAATTCATCAAATGCCACAAGGTCGCATCAAGAAACAAAGAACGTCAAGTAGTGTTGAATAAGAAGGTCAATGAGATTAAAAAAGAGTTCAATGTCTACTCAACTCTAGGTTACCCGCCCTTTTCTCACGGGATTGAGGAGTGTTTTCAATCGAGCAGGTCATAGATGCAATCAAACAAAAGGTCCAAACTTTTACAAAAATCCTAGGTATAAGCTTGTCACCCACTATTGATGAAATTGAGAATGAAATTCTTCCCCTTTCTCGACTCTATTACCACATCGGGGCTATGTCATCAAGGTGGGGTGGTGTTTCTTTTAAGGAAATCTTTGAGTTGGATTAAGCATACGAGATTCTTCACACTCTCATTCAGCCCACTGATTTGGATTGTGAGGTACAACATTCTTCCTTCCTCAAACTCCAAGGATTTCTAGAGCTCTAGGTTCGAGCCTCCGCAAGTGAAGGCCCCCTGTGAGTCGCCAGAACTATAAAGAAATTTTTTCCCTTAATATTTTTTGTTTTTGGCTCTAAAATTTTTTGGCTTCAAGGTAGATCAACATTTAAAGTAAAAAGATTATTTTTAAAAGTGCACAATATGCCACGTGGTGGATACATGGCTTTTGTATATCGTCTTCCTTTCGGGTGTGAGTCAAGGCACACATCAACTCGATGAAATTTCTCTCCAAAGCCATTTTCACGAATTTGAGATTCCCCACCTACTCGGAACATCATCTCTTCACTTCAGGCAAGTTATCTTTTTGTGGAGTGACCTCTTGAGATGGAGTTTGTCAGAGCATGCTAGGTCTCTCTTGCTTTTGGGGAGGAAACTTCAAGTCAACGCCATCAATGTATATGGTTGGTCGATCATATTTTACCAAGCTATTTTCTAAAATAAAATTGCTTTCGATTGCAACCTGAGCTAAATATATATGAACATTAAAGAAGCAGTTGGGACTTAATGAGCAAAGATTGTCATGATTTAATTAAGATCTACAATTAGATTGTGGGCTATCAGGTGCAGGCATCTAGTAGTTTTTGCTTTTGGTGACTGGTTGTAGTGTGCTCTTCCTCCAGGCTATAAGTAGGAGTTGAGTTAGTTTTAAAAAAAAGGTTTTTAAGAAGAAATAAGTTACTTCGAGACACTGTTTTGAAGTAAATAGATCTAGTTAGGGAGTTTTTTATGTTTTTAGAAGTAGAAAGCTTTATAGAATACTACGATTCTCTGGCATGTTATATTTTTTAACTCAAACTATCATCAAATTGGCATCCGACCTTTGTTTGTAGCTCGGTGGATATTTGAATTTTGATCTATTTAGAAATATTTGAAACTGTGCATGTTATGGCCTTTGTCAATTTCCTTCTTTATGTTCTTTCCATATTAAAAAAATTGTGTTAAGCTTATTTTCATAGTCTAGGTAGCTAATTTCCATGTTGTAAGCTTCTATGTTGAATGTCAACTTTCAGAAATTGGATTATGTCTTTTAAACTTTTCTGTTTCCTGTAAAGGTTGTTATATCTCATATTATGTCGTAAAAGGAGAAAGGGTTTCTATAATTTATGGATGGTTATGTTAACATTATAAAGTTTTCTTATGTTTGATTGGACCTTAATGGGTGCTTCCCACGAGGAGATTTGAAAGACTGCATTGTGCTTTTACTTAGCCTTTGTTGCCCATTCTCTTCCCAACAATGAAGGGTCTATGGCATTCCGTGTCTATTATATCATTCGTATAAAATAAGTTAAGGTTTGAAATGTTGTAGAAGCTTTGGAACATCACCCTTTTCATATTTCATTTGCATTTCCTTCTACCTTTCTTCCCAACATAGAGAAGATCCAACTTTCTATAAAACTCCTAGAGGTTATTTAGTGAGGCTCAAACTGGTCCCCCAGTTTCTAAATTTCCCATAAGGCTATCAAAGAGGCACATGCTTTGATGATCAACAAATTCATATTCCTTTCAGTTATTTATCAAAGATTGTGTGAATGTCAATGCAATATGAATTTTTAAGTAGTGCGATAAGTGTTGTTCTTTAAAAATGATGCAGAATCACATATCAAATTCAATATCATGGAATACAATATAAAATATAAAATATCACAATTTCATGGAATGCAATATAAAATATCATCAACTACAATTTGGAATATGATTCATGAAGTGCCATATAAAATAAAATATCATGAAGTGCAATGATTCACAATTTCATTATCCATGGAATACAATATAAAATATCATCAACTACAATTTGGAAAATGATTCATGAAGTGCAGTATAAATACCTAAAAGCTACTAATTCACTTCCATTTCCCAAATGGAGTCAAGGTCCTGAAATTGATGTTCAACTTTAGATAAAGTAAAAGAGTCATCTTGATTCTGAGTTCGGTCTTCATTTTCTTCACCCTACATCTCAAATTCAACATTCATTGTGTCATATTCATTTTTCCTACTTCCAGTGCCACTAGTACAAACATTTGGAGTGTTGTACAATCCTCTTCTTTAACATATGGACTGCTAGATTGTGAGTTCCCTTTCAAAAGGAGTTTTTTTTGACATTATACATAGTTCCTTTCACCCTCAAGAAATTTTCCAAATTCTTGTCTAGTTTGTTCCATATATTTGATTTGAAAAATGCCAATGAACTGAAAACTCTCTCATCTTCCACTAACCCCAATATCATTTTTTGACATAAATCAACAAGTTTGAAATATTCTGATATCAAACCATGCAATATTTCACTATGACCTAAGTTTGTCCAAGCCTTTGCTATTGATCCTGATTCAAAGAGATTCTCCATGGAATCAAACTGGTCCATCATACTTCTTGCAAAATTCTTACATTATTTTATAAGCTTATCTCCATTTATAATTCCTTCTATTGTCTGCTTGTTGTATTTTACACTTTTTGAAAAGTGTTCGACCAATATTTTTAATTTATCATGAAAATAGGTTGTGCTATCTTGGTTTATCCAAAATTGAGGATGCACATACCCATGGATTCAAGTATTTCTTGTCGAGGGAATCTATCATAAATCTTTGAGGAAAGACATTTTGTAATTTCCTTCAAATTATGACTAACAGATTTAACAATGTCATTAAAAGCTTCCTTTGTAACAAGTACTTCTCTGATAGAATGCTTGGCTATCGTACAATGGTAAATTTTTATCTCAAATCCATGTACACATATACATAAGTACCCGCTTGCATTAAATTGTAAATAATTATCAGGTTGATTCAAATCTATAATTTTCTACCACATGAAAATTTTGGGCCTTTAGAAGTTAGTTCTAGATATAGATGATCGAGGGAATGCATGTATTTCTATGTAGTTTGGTATATTCATTAATATATATAGTTCTATGTTGGATTTCCTTCATGAGATTGTTCATTTCATCTAGCATGGGGAGAAGACTAGCAAAACTTAAGAGTGTCTCTATATCGCTTAACCTATGTAAGAGGTCAGGAGCTTTGTCTACTGTATTGTGATGCTCGTACATTACTCCAATCAAGGATTGATATTTTGAAAGAACTTGTTGCACTGGTACATGCAGGGAGATCCATCTAGTATCAACATGCTTGAGAAGCTTGTTTCATGTTGTTATTCCCCCAACAAAATTTTGAAATTTCATGAAAATTTTAGGACTTCGATAGAAGTATGCGTAGAGCTTGTAGACTAGATTTTCAACTTTTGATACTATAGGAAACTTGATTACAATTCTAAATGCTAAATTCATTATGTGGGCCATGCAGTGAATTCCAAGCATGTATGGTGTACTTAAGTAGTTTGTAACTTTGTGCAAACACCATTCCTGTGACCTTGCATTACTGCAGCTCCATCAACTCCTACACACCCCAACTTCTTGGCAATTGTCAAGTCATCCATACATGCAATTTTTATTTAAAGATTCTTGACTATTTCAAATATATTTTGTGATATTGAACTATCCTTTATTTTATGAACACAGATAAGATGAGCTTGGTGGATATGTTATTTTACAATATACACATGCATATAGACCCAATAAGTATTATCTAACATAGTAACTTCATCTAAAGATAATGCAATGAAGTTTGACTATTTTACTTTCTCTTTTAAATCTTGTTTTTCCACTGCAACAAGATAGTTTTCCCATTTCCTTCCAGCGTTTACTAACCAATGTGCACTAGTAAAGTGAGGAACACCCAAAAAATATAATAAATTAAAATATTTTGGGTAGTCTGTCATAGGACACCCTCTAGACAAAATATGAAAAACAACACTCATCTAAATAGTTTTTTCCAATTGTGCTCCTTCCATTGCTTTTCCAAATTGAGCATCAATTGTACCTTGACTTGCAACAAGCTTTCACATTGTTTTCTTATTCTCTTCATATTATGCGGAATACTTAACATGAAGACATTCTTCCTTGATTTCCATCGTACTATTGATTGTTCCTTTCCATCTATGATTTGTTTTACATAAACTTACTGATATAGTTTTCTATAGTGTCAACCATTAGATATAACTTCTTTGTCTTTTACATTTCTAGCTACAAATCATACACTTGCATTCTATTTGAGGTTCATCTTTTTTTTTCTTTCTCCACTAGTATAATGAATGGGTACTTTGACACCCAATCAAGCTAAAAATTCCTTATTTTTTTCCACTCATGCCCCACTTTTGTTTTTCCTTTTCTTTTCTTGCTACCAACATCATCCAAGTCAATTATTTCATTTTGGCTAACCATTGTATCCCTTGGAACATCTTTTGTGGTATTCCCATCCTCATTTGACTCATCTAACTCAATGAAAATATCACCTTTACCTTCCAGTAGCAGTGAGGTATTGTGAATGCCTTCTTCATTAATATTTGGTGGAAGAGTTGCTGATCTAGCTCCATCTTGATATGATGGATTAGAAGAATTTCCAATTCCAAAGTAAGACTATATGGTAACTCTACATTTTGGGCGTTTTGATGGCCTCCTAGTCTATTCACCACCTTGAGGAGTCTTACCCTTCTTGCACTTGTTGCTCGACATATTGATCCCTCACTTTGAATAAAAGATGGAAAAAATATCTTCTTGTTTAAGAAGGAATGAGAATATAGATCCCATTCCCTACTCAATATCATCTTTAAGATTGAAGAAAGAATGGAAAAGAGATAAAGAAATCTTATAACACTAGGAAGAAATGATCACTCACCATTAAGTTTCGTTAATGTAGGAATTCATGTTTTGTAAGTTTGTAACTTTCCTATGATCAACTTCAAGGTTCCAAGTCCAACTTCCAAATCAAGAGCTTACAATTTCCGAACTAAACAAAATGTGTAAGAATAAATGATAGTTTCGATTGTATTTATATCAATCCATATCTTGTGAATTCCATGGGATTTTAAAATGGTATATTAAAAATCTGGCGAAACTCGTGTGATTATACAACGATAGGTTGTAATTTGCAACGTGATTATGGCCCTACAATTAGCATGGAGGTGTCACAACAATTGGTGAAATGTGTCCTCAAATGTAATTATTTTTTAATATTATTAGCGAAATGGGTCCTCATAAGCAATTATTTGTAAATTTTAATTGGCGAAATGGGTCCTCACAAGAAACTATTTTAAAATTTTAATTGGTGAAATGGGTCTTGATACACAATGTTGTTTTAATAGTATTGAAAAATATGTAGGTGATTTATTACATGCTTCCAAGATTCTAGGAGAAAATATTAATCAGTCCATTTTTATGAAAGATTTATTACTTAAGTATGCCTCATAAAAAAATTGATGGTGAATGGACATGCATTGGACCGATAATTTGTAAAATTTAGGTGATTTGGCCAACCCTATTGGGTGAGATTAATTGCCAATTTTGACTTGGCTGATATCTAAAATTCGCCAATTGGAAAAGATTCGCCACTAAAGTTTTCCCTATATCTCAACCTTACATATATAAGCAAGGCATCATATACATTATATAATGTAGGGGTATGCACTATCATTGATACATTATTAATTATTATAAATTATTGCATCCATATCAAGAAATATATCCTCTTGCTCCACTCTCTTGTGGAAGGATATCTTTTATTTTGTTGGTGATCCTAGGGTATGTGAGCTCACTATCAACTCTTACATGGTACCAAAGATCTAAATCTATAAACTCCTCATATTTGAGGGTTATTTGAGCATAATATTTTGTTGGGGGTAAAAGTACAAAGATGTGTCACACTTTCAACCAACATATCAATACAAGTGAATTTAAGTATTTCTAACTAAAAATATATTTGGGTCAAACATATGATATTGTAAGATTCATTCTAGCTAAGTTAGATATATCCACAAATTTTCCAACTAAAATTGTTGGCTAAATACATATGTAGCACCATGTTGAGGCCAATTTACCAAAAAAAATAAATTTATTTGAAAAAATTGATGTTTTAAAACTTTCTACTCATGTAAATAACATTTTTAAGAAAATACAAAAATACCGTTTTGTAGATACATAAGTCTAGTTTTTAAAATATATTTATTTTTAATAATTAAATTATAATTTATATTTTTCTTTTAATTTTTACTAAAATTAGGTTATCAGAAAAAAAATATTAGGTTGATTAACATGAGAAAGAAAAATATTAAAAATCATTAAAAAAATATGAAAAAAATATGATGCATTAGAAAAAAGAATCTATATCAAGAGGGTATAATTTTTTTCCAGTTTAGAAAAATAGATAATATGAAAGTTGGTGTCCAGTGGAAAAAACTATGTTTTAATATGCACACATTCTAATATTTATTTAAAAATATATATTTATCAAAATTAAAAAAAAAAAAACCCATGCACTAAAGTTTCAAGTTATAAATACACACAAAAAATTGAAGGATAAAAAAAATTACTATATAAAGGTTGACATCTCATGTGACTTCAATTTTTAGCATTTTTTCAGCAACTAAATTATAGTATCAATTTATAAAAAACTATATTCAAATATTTTTATTTTTCTTTAAAATAAAATCATAAAATATACTAAAAAATAAATATTTCATTAGTTTACATCATTTCAAATTTCAAAACATATATGTCACTTTTTAGTGATTCAAGTTTAAAACTTGGATTAGTGTTGGTCATTTCCTTTAAAAAGTGTAACACAACTTGGTGCTTTTACCCTAGGTACATTTAGGGGAAAAAATTGCATCATCTATAACAAGCACAACCTTATAACAAGGAATGCACTTAGTATTTTAACCAAAAAGTAAAAAGCACTTATTCCATAAAAATAGGACATAAAATTTTTCTTCATTAATTGAAAGTAACAATTGCATAAATGATAGCATAAGCATAGCATAATAATTCCTTTTCACTTTTTCAAAATAGAAGTATAAATTTATTTTCTTTTCAAGATATTCCACATGAACAATTTCAAATATATAACATAAAAAATTAATGAATAAGCTTAGAGATCCATATCTAGATACTTTCTTTCTTTATGTCTCCCAAGACTTGGCATGTTATCTGCAAGAGGGAGAGCATCACCTAAGTTCTTTTCCTCCAACCACGGACCAACGATCCCCACACACTTTCATAACAAGAAGTGGCCCTCCCTTCAATGAAGGAAATGGTTAAGTACCCCCTAGAAATTTCTATCTAATCTCTTGTGTTGTTCCCTATCTAACTAATACTGTCACTCAACTATGGAGACCTTCCAAATATGAATGAAAACTATAATTGCATTAAGTATATAGAACATAGTGAACCAACAAGTGCAAGCAGAGACTATTGCACCTGCTTTGGCCAAAGTATTTGTAATATAACAATCGCTACTTACTTGGAGCGAAGCCATTTGTTCACCCACCATACTCAACTTGTAGAACTTAATTTGACCTATGGTTAAAACATATTGTAGTCCAATGGTTAACATTTCATACAAATTTTCATTTAAAAAGTGACACCTTTCTCTAAGTCATACTCTTAGACACTTGACAACCTCAATTATAATACTACCCCTTGACTACTATCCATATTGAGTTTAGTATTGCCCCTTGTTAATACATAGTTCATCTACATTGGTCAAGTCTTCTTAACTTTAGAACATTCATGTTGTGTTCACGTAACATCTTGGACCTTGGAAACAACCTCTTGTCCAATGTTCTTACTTTCTAAGTCAATAAATGACTTGAACGGTTATACTTTACTGACCTTGAATACCCAAGTTATGTTCTAGTAACTTCTTGAGACTTGAGAACTACCACTTATTCAAGTCCTTCATGTTAACCATGAGAGTATCTACTCTCTCATTCTATGCATAAATAGTTGATACTGATGACCCAATGTCTTTGACTAGAATCTCTTGGTTACAACAAAAAGTATTGACAAATGTTCATCATATATAAATAATAACTATTATTCTTGAACTGAAGATTCCTTCTTCATATTATAGTCTTAGATTTATAGTGTTTAGTTTCACTATAAAATCCTTTCTTAGAATGTGAATACTCACTTAGTAAATAACTCATCTGAGTTGTTAGTAATTTTTGACTTGAAAACTTGAGATAATTCCATTTAACTGCCCGAGTCTTGGCTATAACAACTTGTTTGAATCTTTACCATAACCCTTGAGAGAAACTACTCTTTCAAGATATAATCTTTAATCAATTCTTGACCTATTTGATCATAAAATTGTATACCAAATACATATACTAATTTCCCATTGTGATGGTTATTTTTCCATGAAGAATATGGGTATGTGTAGGATCATCATGGAAAAAATAGGCCCTTAAGTGGCGAAAAATTCAAAAAAATCAGAGCTAGTAAACTTGACATAAAAATTTGAATAAGTTATCTATATTATTTCAAAAATATGTAAGAATAGAATCTGTAGAAAATTAAATGTAGTTTCTAAACTACTAGGTTTATTTAAAAATCTATTTGGTGAAAATTTGAAATTTCAATGCAAGAGTACTTAAATTTTAGGGAAAATAAGAAGTAGGTGTTTCAAACCCTAACCACAATAAAATGATAATATTTTTAATAAGATTTTAGATATAAGTAGAGACTCATGTCCCATGTGATGCATATTTTTTGTAATTTGTTTCCAAGTAAATAATTAATTATGAATTTTTTATTACAACTTTTAAAAAAAATATAAAAAATCAGATGTCTAACTAACTTATAGATTTGATCGGCCAAAAAGTAGGATATGTAGGGTATGGTTTTAATTTACCTAAAATTGATGAAATGAAAATGGATTTTAAAGGAGATTCTCAGCTTTCCACCAATATAAATTATGTTTTACTTTGAATTTAATAAATAATTATTATTCATTTTTTTTTGAATTACAAATAAAGTCCTGATTGATAGGCTGATTGAAAAACATCTATAGCTTTCATATGGTATCACATTTTTTGAATCCAAAACATGTGTCACATTCTATGGTTTGCATACTATAGGATTAAAAAAATGAATTTCATGAAGTTTTGACCAAGTTAAGGTGGTCCAGTACAAGTTTTATATTTCTCTTAAAAGTTGTAATAAAATTCATAATTAATTATTTACTTGGAAAAAAATTACAAAAATATGCATCACATCGGACATGAATCCTCTACTTATATCTAAAATCTTATAAAAAAAATATTATCATTTTATTGTGGTTAGGGTGGTCAACAACACCTACTTCTTATTTTTTCCCTAAATTTAAGTACTACTGCATTGAAATTTCAAATAAACCTAGTAGTTTAGAAACTACATCAATTTTCTCTGATTCAATTTTACATATTTTGAAATAATATAGATAACTTATTCAAATTTTTATGTCAAGTTGCCTAATTCATTTTTCTGAATTTTCATCGCCATTTAAGGGCTTTTTTTTCCTTGATGATCCTGCATACCTTAACTTGGTCAAACTTCAGATTTTTTTTAATCCTATAGTATGTGAAGCATAGAATGTGATACATGTTTCAAATTCAAAAAATGTGATACTGTTTGAAAACTATAGATTTTTTTCAATCAACCTATCAATCAAGACTTTAGTCGTAAGTCAAATAGAAAATGAATAATAATTATTTATTAAATTCAAAGTAAAGCATAATTTATATTGGTGGAAAGCTAAGAATCTTCTTTAAAAACCCTTTTCGTTTCATCAATTTTGGGTAAAAAAAATGTTGTCAACCACATACCCTACACATACCCAGCATATCGCCACTTTTTGGCCCATAATGATCCTGCACATACCCATATAACTTACTTTAGGTTTTAGACTATCTCAGTAAATACTATGGTATTTTTTACTAAGGATAAATTCAACTATAGGCCCACTGGTTCTATTATCTTAAGTTTCACATTCATAAAATAATACCCACTAAGGTGATCAAAATAACTAGATATTAATAACATTATGAATAATACATTCTCCTATTATGTTCTTGTAACATCTAGGGTCTAGGCTACTACCTCTATTCCAAACCATATCAACCCATAAGATTTACCATTCACCTATTCTTAGGTTTCAAAAATAGATAATGATGAATCTTATGCCACCATCTTGACATACTTATGATTATTCAGAAATCATTAACATCATGTCATATTCATGAAAATAACATTGTTTGATCCAACTAGAGGATTTCTTCCTCTTACTCATGATTTAAGAATCCCATTTACAAGTCATAAGGTTGGGTTCATAATTCAACAAAAAAGATGATGAGGGTTTTCAATATGTGATAATATCAAGTTTGTGAGCATCTGATTCACGTGTTCAATCCCTAAAAGCTCATACTTAAGCAGTACATCATACCATTGACTATTTTTTTAGCTCTTTTAAAGATATACACAATAAAGATACTATTTATCTAGCAAATAAACCATATTTTTGGTTACAAACTCATATATGTTAGAGTGCATTTAGAGTACATAAGAAATATCCTTCCATTCATATTTTAAGAACTATCATTATTAAGATATTATCATTAAATCTTTTATTTCCAAGCTAAATATGCTCATTCTCAAAATATACATATGAAACTCTTTCTTTTTCATTCATAACAATCTTTTCTCAAACTTGTAAACAAGAAAATAACTAGTTTAGAAATAAATAAAACATGTTTGTAGTTTCAACTATCGATTGCAACCAATAGCTTCCAATGCTCTATTCTTCACTTTCAACACAGCTTTCCTCTTGCTTTAGAAATGATTTTCATACCTTTATTATGCTACTAACACTATTTTAAAATTGATATTCAGACTATAATAGCTTAAGAGCAATAAGAAAAGTAACTATGCCTCTACAATGCTTGGTAGCCAACCCAAATAATATGCAAGCCTACTATTTTTATAAACAAAAATACTCTACATTCATGCTTTCCACTAGTAACAATTATGGCACCATATTAATGCAAGATTAAACTACCTTACTATTGATAAATGCCCTCCTTAACAACCACAATGCAAAAATAGTTTGGTAAATGATAAGAAATTAGATTTAAGAGTCTTAATAACTCTATTTCCCATGCTTGAAGAAGGCTACCAAAATAGTCTAAAACCTACTTACATTATCACATTGAAGTTATGCTTTCCATCGACTCATTTTAGTCTACTTATAGTTGCAACTATTGCCACTAAGTCATTGAGAATTATCCATAAGCTAGTCGATAAAGTTGCCTTTTAAATAGGTAATCGAAACTTTCTCTTAAGCCCCTTGCTTATTTGTTGGTAAGAAGATTCATTTTGTTGACTTAGTCATCCTTTTTAAAAGGTCAACCAAAAACTTTTTCATGGCTATTTTTAATACTTTATAACTACAAACTACTTTCCACTTTGTGGCTGTTCAAAAACATTAATATTTTGTGATAAATCTTCCCTCAAAAAGGCATGTAAGACTTCATATTATTCACACGCATGTTGCTATTTATATGCAATTTTTTATATTTATAAATTGCAGCTAGTTTTACCAAGGCTCACGCCTCAAACATTTCTCACATGGTAAATTTTTCCATGCCTCATTTAAGCTTATGTTACAACCAACTCATGGCTTATTAATCATGCCATTAATTTTCATTTCAATTAGCTATTATCTAGCTATAATATGGCCTTCTAAAATGACCTATAATTTTGTCTTTTCAAGCCTCGTGACTATGTCAAAATCATTAATTTTTATTATGTTTTCTTGCAATTTTTAAAGGATTGAAAAATATTTGTTATTTAATATCATATCAATATATATATATATATATTCTTGTATGTACTTAAATATCTACTAAACCATAGGATAAAGGGGAAAAGAGGGTGATTTCCTTCTCTATCTTGGTAATTAAATTATTTCCTAGGAGTCCTAATTGGATTGAATAACAACCTCACAAGGTGATTCAATTCTCAATGAGGACCTAGGAGTGGGATTTTTCAACTTTTAGGGGTTCACCACCAAGCAAATTCTTGGAAATGACAAATTAACATTCAACCTACAAAACCTAGTTATGCAAGCTAAATGAGAGATGAAAATGATGAAATTATGTGATAGGGAGATAGGATATGTGTACATGGGAAGTTTGGAGATATTGTGAGGATTCATGAAATGTGAAGAAGTTTCCCAAATATGCCAAGGAGGACAAAGATGCCATAGGTGGTGTATTATTCCTGCTACTAATTTTTGGGGAAGATGTAGAATCTTCAGATGTCAGAACTAGATCTAAAGGAATCTCTGAAAAGATATGACAGGGATGACTAAGATGCCCAAGGTGGCGTATTAGTCCCATTCTAAATTTCTGAAAACTCTAAATGTGGTCTTGAGCTCCAAGGTTTGCACTTGCTTCTCCTTTGATCTTAGGTTCTAAAACTTTCATATTCGGCTTGTAAGTGAGTTTCCATGAAGATGACAACCTTGTAATACAACTTTGCAACATTTACAACTTTGCACTCCAAATAATCTTCAAGTCTGGGAAGTTTGGAAATGTAATGAGGATTCTAGAAATGCAAATAAGCTATCAAAAAGTGTTATGGAGGACTAAGACACCCTTACTATTGTCTTAGTCTTGTTGCTGATTTTTAGGGGAGATGCGAAATCTTTGGATGTTGGATTAGGATCTAAAAGAATCTCTGCAAAATATTCTCAGGAGGACTAAGATTCTCAAGGTGGCGTATTAGTCCCATTCTAAATTTTTGAAAACTCTGGATGTGATCTTGAGCTCCATGGTCTACACTTGTTTCCCTCTAGATTTGAGGTCCTGAAACTTCAAGACCTGTCTTGTAGGTGAGATTTCATGAAGATGACAACTTTACAATGCAACTTTGCAACTTTTCAATTTTTCACTTCAAATGATCTTCAAGTCTTGAACCTAAATCTGCAAACACAAACATACAAGAGAAGAAAACTTGTTGATTTTTAGTAAATGGGAATTTTCCTTGGTCAATCCCCTTGTAGGTAATTAAACCAAATGATGAAATGAATGAAATGAAGCATGAAATATAAAATATATAAATGATATCACCTTGGATGATGTATTGTGCAAAAAATTTGCAATCTACCATGTAGTGGCCATGAAGAATACATATCTTAATGATGTTAACAATAGTTGCAAATAGATCTTCAATGCTACATCCACAATCTTGGCTCAACAACATGAATGGATGCACTAAACCCTTGACATGATGCTTGAATCTTGATGTTGGATTCAAGTTCTTGATGAAATGCTCTTGAATGCATAAAATTTCCTTAGGAATGAATACTTGAATGATTGTTATTAAAATGAGTGGAGAAACCTTGTATTTATACTTATTCATGCTTCATATCCTAAAATTACACCACAAAAAGCCAACATATGAAATCATTAAGTAAAGGAGGCTAAATTCTGCCAAAGTTTGAAATTAAATCCTAAAAATAAGCCAAGGAGGACTAAGATTCCCTAGGTGGTGTCTTAGTCCCAAGGCTCAAATCTCAGGGCAAAGACTCCAAAAAAGGGACCTTTTCAAGTACATTCAAAATTAGGGTCCCAAGACCAATATAGGACAACGATGTCGTAGGTGGAATTTTAGTCCTAGTCCACAAATCGGGGACACACAGATAGAATCATTAAATGATCATTTATCTTTTGGTGTTTGTCAGGATTAGCCATAAAAATATATAGTTTATTAAGTTTGTTGATGCAAAATAGGACCAATTAAGCCATAAAGAAGAATAAATAAAGCAAGGTAGGCCCAAACAAGTGTGGAAATGAAAGGGTATTCATTTTTCTACAATACATTTAGCCCCCACTTTAGTGAGAGGGTGAAATTTTTTCAAAATCACACTAAAGTATCCAACCACACAATCAAGATGGGTTCCTATGTAAGAATGCTGGTTAGATAGGATGACAATGATCAAGAGGGATGATCAATCCCCCAAGGTTGAGATTTGATGACAAACCAAAATAGGCACAAAGGAACACACTTGCGGATGATATTTGAAGCCATAACCAGATCACAAGCATACATCATCAAAGACAAAAAAAAAGGAAAACAAAAGAAAAAGGAAAAATGCAACGGATCAAGCTTCGAATGACCGTCCAACGCAGTGGACCAAGTCTAGGATGTTTGTCCAAAAAGAGGTTTACAAGTGGAATGCATTGTCCACTATGCAAACAAAACACATGCTCACAAGGGCTAGTGAAGCTAGGTGTCCACTAGGTGAGCCCCAAGAAGTCTATATCAACGTCATACCCCCATGATTATGATAAGGACAAAAGGAAAATGTATGCTCACAAGGGCTAGTGAAGCTAGTTGTTGACTAGGTGAGCCCCAGGGGACCATATCAAAGCCATACCTCCATGACTTTAATAAGGTACAAAAATCAAATGCAACAAGAAAGAGGGATGTTTAAAGGGATTTTTCCTAGTTCGTGCAAGGTCTCATCTTAGGGAACATTGTGCTTAATGTCTCCAAGAGAGGAAAATTCAAAGAAATATCATGCTCTCAGGGGAAATCAAACCCATTGACACCACCAAGAAAAGGATGCATTGTAAGAAGAAATAAAATTGCACAATGAAACATGGGTGTCAATGTATGCCCCCACTTTAAATCGGTTGCTAACACCATTGCTGTGAGAAATTGCTTTAAAGTAGAAGAAGACATCAAAGCTTACTTGGAAAGCCCTATGCCAAGTCATATATTTTGAATAAGCTACATCATGAGAAGCAAAGGGGTTTCGCCCAAAGTGCATAACTTAGTATGTCATATGCGGGCCAACTTAAGGCATGCTATCCAAATCCCAAGCTTTCTCTTACATATACATGGAAGACAGTCAACCAGCCAAAAGAGACAACGACAAATGACATACGAGGACAAGGCTACCCAATCCATTGCCCCCACTTAGTCCAGGACAAGGGTGAGCCACGATGATTGATGAGAAACATGCTAGAGTGAAATGAGTATCGATTAGAGGAATTAGGTGCTCCCACATAAGGAAGAGTACCAAACTCCTTAAGATGTTGAATTTTACTACTCAAATCCTTACATTCATTAGTAGAATGAACATTAACTCTATGATATGCACATAATGAACTATTGTAGTAAAATTTATTTCATTTTTTTTGAGGGAGGGATATCACATGATCTCAGAGGAGTCTCAACAAGATACTCTATTGATCAAAAGCAAGAGATGTTGCTTTATTTTTTGGAAAAGATATCCCTTGCTGAGTATTAAGTGAAGATTTATTTGTTTCCCTCAAATGATAACAATCAAGACCATTAGTGTTGCTATTAAATGAAGGCTTGTTTATTTCTATCAAAGGACAATAACCAAGACCATTAGTTGTTTCTTTCCTGTTAGGCTTGATAGGGACACAAATACCTTTTTCTGGAGCACCACATCCTTTTCCACTATATCCAAGTTTTTCATAAGCTCATAACCTTTTCCATAAATATTTTTCATTTCTTTAGGATTCAGAGGTTGTTGATAGTTAGTTTCATCAAATTTTGTTGTGTATATTGTCCTTTCTTCTAAAGTGGTTGAGGTGGATGCTTTCGAAGGGTCTACTTTTTCCTTTCCCTTTTCAGAGTCCTTTGTTATGATCTTGTATTCTCCCATGAATGTAGACCTCTAAAATCTAAGGAACCGCAATCATCTTCTAATAGCTTCGTGAATTCTTCAATGTGTTTTTCTTTGTCTTTTTCTTGCATGGGTTCCACTTGTGTAGTTGGTGTTAATGTTTTCAAGGAGTTCTTATTTTTATCAAGCTGTAAGAAACTATAAGGATCATGATCAATGTCAAGTGTGCACACTTTGTTGTTGTAGTATTTCATTTTACGATGGAGAGTGGAAGGTACCCCATTCATTGCATTAATCCATGGATTGCCTAAAAGAAGGTTATAGGAAAGATAATTAGGCATAACATGGATCGGGGTTTGTAATGTGGCCTTTCTAGATTTAATAGGTAAAGTGATTACAACAAGTGATTGTTTTCACATGTTATGAAATCCATTAATAGAGAAAGAGACATGATGGATTTTTGATTTATTGACACCAAGATTATCCAAAAGGTTTACTCTTCTCACATTTAAGGTTGAGCCAATGTCAACAAGGGTTCATTTTATACCTATCATATTGTATTGAGCTATGATCATGAAAGAATCATTTTGTTTTTGCACTTCCAAAGGGGGGAGTTCACTTTGGTGGAAAATAATGTCAACATTTATCCCTTGAATCATGGGTGCTATGTCATTCGGGTTTGCACTGGAGGGAACCACAAGTTGTTGCAAGGTTGTTTGAAGCATAGTGTGATAATTAGGTGAATTTTGAATTAAGTCCCATAGGGATATCTTAGCAGGAGTATTCTTAAGTTGCTCAACAAGATCATACTCCTTCCCACTATGCAAATTTAAATAGGGAGCACTAGGAAAAATAGGATTAGGCAATGGGAGGGATGTTGAAGGTGTTTTTCTTGGTTGCAGATTGTTCCTAGTGTTGTATGTATGAGCAACGGTATTGTAACTCAGTTGCTGTGAAACATTGTTCTTAGGTGGTTCGAGGATAAGGATGGGTTTGTTTTGAACTTGTAGTTTTTGAGAGGGTGGATGGATGATAAGTTTAGGCTCAAGAGAGTAATTCAAGGGGTATCTAATGTGCATAACCTCAAAAGAATTATTGTTATTTTCATGATCTCTTAGTGAAGAGGAGTCTAATGTTACTTCATCATCTTCATCTAAGGAATTACTATTGTCAACGTTCTCATTTTCTTCCACTGTTATATCTTCCCTAGTAGGAGATTTTTTAGGAGAACTACAAACCAAATGTTCTTGACATTCAAGGATTGGTTCCTCTAAGATGACTTCATTGCAAACAAGGGAGTTATCAAGGGTTGAATTTTCTTGTTCATCAACAATGGTGTTGTCTTGTTCAAGAATGTTTTCTCTAGGGGAAGAGAGGAAATCAATATTCCAATTACTTTCATTGATTAGATCTTCTAACATCAAAGTATCATCTTCACAACTTGGAGATATACTAGGAGAAGAACAAATGTGATTGTCATGATCATTTATGGTTGTTTCTTCTTGTCCATCAATGTCATGTTCACTAAGAGAGGTAGGAGGAGAGAAAGAATTAGGACTCTCAAAACTCTCATTGATTAGTTATTCAAACATCAAAATATCTTCTTCGCCAATAGGAGAGATATTAGGAGAAGAATGAATATGATCATTAGGATTGTCCAAGGTTGTATTCTCTTTCAATAAAAAACTCTCATAGGGAGGGGATATGAACTTTTTCTTAGTGTGCCTAAAAAGGTAAGGTACTAATATTGTTTGATGAAGAATGAAAAACAATTTTAACCATCTCATGAAATGCTTTAATAATGTAAAAAATGTGTATCCAAAGATACAAAACACTTTTATCCAATGAATGCAAAACTTTAAGAATACAAACAAGGTATATCCAAAATGAATAACACTTTTATCAAACTTATGCAAATTTTTATGAATGTAAACATTGTATATGCAAAAGTGAAAAGTAATTTTATCCATATTATGCAAATTTTCATAAATGTGATCATTTTTCAGATCTAAGGATGCTTGTAATTAAAATGATTTAAAAAAATGAGAGACCTAAATTGATGTTTGACCTAGATGCATAAAATAGTTGTTCCCGAAACTTTCCAAAATTATAGTATATGTTAGTAGGAGGCTTAGGAAGCACAAAAAATAGATTTAAATCTCGAAAACTATAGCTTCAAACTCAATAGGGACTAAGATGCTAGTAAGGGGGTCTTGGTCCTACTGAAGGAATTTGAAGGTTCCAGAAACTGGAATAGAATGCAATCAACTTAGACAAGATTCTAAGGTAAAAACCCAAAGAGGGACTAAGACACCAATAAATGAGTTTTTGTCCCAATGGAGGTTTTTCTCATAAAAATAAAAAATTTTGAGTTTTTAATAGTGTTCCTATATTGCCTACCCAAGGACCTGATGTTTGGAAATAGAAAATTATGCAAATGAATACAAGAAAAAGTAACTAGTGACAAGCAATTGGATGCAAAGTTGAATGAAATTTTTTCAATTTTGGATACAATTACAATGTTCCTAAATGCAATTAGGATGATGAATAATGCACTTTTTAGTTTTTCAATGAGATAAAATGATGAGAGCAAGCAAAAATGCAACCTATATGCACTTTCACTAATGAAAATATGAGAAGCCCTAGATGCACTTTCACTAATTATCAGAAACCCTAGATGCAATTTCAATAATGTAAGATGCAATGAAAGAATGAATGCACCTAGATCTAGGAATGTAATGGACTCCAAATAAGAAAATGAATGCTTAAAATGTTTGATTCACCAAAATGATTAGTAAAAGAATGGACATATAGAATATCAGTTTTCTCCAACTAACATTCAAGGATGTCCTAGGATCCCAAATTGGATTGACTAACAACCTCACAAGGTGAGTCAATTCTCAATGAGGACCTAGGAGAGGGATTTTTTATCTTTTAGGGGTTCACCACCAAGAAAATGATTGGAAAAGACAAATGAACAATCAACCCACAAAACCTAGTTATGCAAGCTAAATGAGAGATGCAAATGATGAAATTATGCAACAAGGAGATAGGATATGTGTACTTGGGAAGTCTAGAGATATTTTGAGGATTTCAGAATTATGAAGAAGCTACCAAAATATGCCAGGGAGGACAAAGATTCCCTAGGTGGCGTATTAGTCATGCTTCTATTTTTCAAGGAAGATGCAGAGTCTTCGGATGTCTGAACCCGATCTAAAGGAATATCTAAAAAATATGTCTAGGATGACTAAGACGCCCAAGGTGGTGTATTAGTCTCATTCTAAATTTTTGAAAAATTTGAATAAGGTCCAGAGCTCCAAGGTCTACACTTGCTTCTCCTCCAATCTCAGGTTTTGCAACTTTTAGATTCAGCCTGTAGGTGAGTTTCTGTGAAGATGACAACCTTGTAATGCAACTTTGGAACTTTTTCAACTTTTCACTCAAAATGATCTTCAAGTATGGGAAGTTTGGAAATGTAGTGAGGAATTTGGAAATGGAAAGAAGTTGTAAAAAATTTCTATGGAGGACTAAGATGCCCTTACTGTTGTCTTAGTATCACTACTAATTTTTGGGGGAGATGCAAAATCTTCAGATACCAGATCAGGGTTTGAAAGAATCTCTATAAAATATGCATGGGAGGACTAAGATGCCCAAGGTGGCTTATTAGTCCCATTTTTAATTTATAAAAACTTTGAATGTGATCTTGAGCTCCAAGGTCTGCACTTGCTTGAACCCTCCAGATCTGAGGTCTTGAAACTTCCAAATCTGGCCTGTAGGTGAGTTTCCGTGAAGATGACAACTTTACAATGCAACTTTGGAACTTTACAATTTTGCACTTCAAATAATCTTCAAGTCTTTAACCTAAATCTACAAACAAAAACATGCAAGAGAAAGAAAACTTGTTGATTTTTAGTAAATGGGGGTTTTCCTTGGTCAAATCCCTTGTAGGTAATTAAACCAAATGATGAAATGAAGCATGAAATATGAAATATATAAATGATATCACCTTGGATGATGTCTTGTGAAATAAATCTGCAATCTACCATGTAGTGGCCATGAAAAATGTAGATCTTGGATCCTTGGATATGATGTGAACAATAGTTGCAAATAGATCTTCAATGCTACATCCACAATCTTGGCTCAACAACATGAATGGATGCACTAAACCCTTGTCATGATGCTTGAATCTTGATGATGGCTTCAAGTGCTTGATGAAATGCTCTTGAATGCATAAAATTTCCTTACAAATGAATACTTGAATTCTTGTTATGAAAATGAGTGGATAAACCTTGTATTTATACTTATTCATGCTTAATATCCCGAAATTACACCAAAAGAAGTTGGCATATGAAATCATTAATTAAAGGAGGCTAAATCCTGCTAGAATTTGAAATTAAATCCCAAAAATAAGCTAAGGTGGACTAAGACACCCTAGGTGGTGTCTTAGTCCCAAGGCTCAAATCTTGTGGCATAGACTCCAAAAAGGGACCTTTTCAGGTACATTCAAAATCAGGGTCCCAAGACCCATGGAGGACAAAGACGCCCTAGATGGCATTTTAGTCCCATTCCAAAAATCATGGACACATAGATAGAATCATTAAATGATCATTTATCTTTTGGTGTTTCTCAGGATTAGCCATAAAAATATATAGTTTATTAGGAACGTGGATGCAAAATAGGACAAATTAAGCCATAAAGAAGCATAAATAAAGCAAGGCAAGTCAAAACAAGTGTGAAAATGCGAGGGTATTCATTTTTCTACACGAAATCTACATACATATGCCTTTATACACATGATTATATATATACATCAATTATCGATTATCATTGAGTCATGTTTATACATGCTCATTTATGTTTACATATAAATATATACATATCTATATTTTTATACATACCATATATATATATTGATATCATAATGATCAAACCATTTGATCTTAATACATAGACACATACCATAATATATACATGATCACTTCCATATACCAAAATCATAACGACAAAATCAATACTCATTCAACTTCGACAATAATGATATATAAATACAATCAATAGGTTAATAAATAAATATTAATAATCCTATAGCCTTCTATAAGGAAACCAAAGTTGAATCAACCTTGGTTAATGTGAAAAAATGACACAACTCAAGATAAAACTTACTCATTTATGATAGTATCCAAAACCCTACCTATGCACAACAATAAACTCATATGGATTTACTATTCAGTCCTTATCCCTACTATTCTATCAGGTGAAACTCCCCCTCTTCTTCAGGAGGCATGAAATCCTTACTATGTATCGACTTAGAAAAAAAATACATAGTTAGCTATATCATTTATATTTTATCAATTTCATTGAATATTCCTCAATATTTCCATTAAATACATAAAACCATTGCATTGCATTTCATTCATCATAACATTCATCTTTCAAAGCCTCATAATTACGCAAATCATCCATCCTTTTAACATAAGGGAAAAAGTAAATTGTAATTCAAATATGGGGTGTAACATCACCATTGAGTCTAAAAGGCCCAAAAACTCCTATTTTAATATAAAAAACATGATATTTTGGTGACAAATTTATTTTTTGCTCATTTTTGCTAAGGCCTAGAAATTTTCATGATCAATATGGATCAATACTCTTGTATGGTATTGGTCATATAGTCTATGATAGGTGTCAATATTCATAAGGTAGATTTGTAAAATATTCTAGACTTGCATCAACATATATATGGTTTGACATCATCCCTAAACAAAAGGTACAAATTTGGTGATTTTATTATTAAAAATTTAGGTTTTATATTTTTTGTTCTTGTTTATTTATAATAGTCTAGTGCCTAGTTTGATTGGGTTTTGGCCCTTGATCATCATCAGGTGCAAGGGGTTGAATCCCTTGTGGGGAAAACTCGGCACTTGTGGCATGCACGAGTTGTCTCTTCGCCACCAATCATCATCCCAATTGGTAGATTTGATAGTTTACCATCCAAATTAGTGGCTCAACCTAGTTCTTTAGACCAAACGTTTCCTATTTGCCACTATGGGGACACTAGGACTCATTTGATGCTCTAATTGGGTAGTTTTTTGGGAGCCATAACTTTTTGTCTAGGTATCAATTTTTTGACTTAAATGGTATAGGTCACATTATCAAATTTTTCTATTGGTAAAATTTATTTCTTATTGAATTAAAATCTTTCATTTTGATCTTCAAGCTCATAATTTTTTCTTGTTTATCCATTTTTTGCAATTATTCAAATATTATAAAGGTATTGAGGAGCTCTTAAATCTATCCATGCACTTTTTCTAGGTTCAAACCTAAGTATCAGGGCTTAAATTTGATTGCCGTATGAACGTATTTAGAGATTTTTGTCGTAAAATACAGTCAAAATTTTTAGAAGATTGTATCGGATGAAAGGAGAAATTTTGGATAGACTGTCAAAATTTATATAGAATTATAATGATATATATATTTGATTTATATATAATTTTACTTACACTAAGGTATATCATAATGTTTTAAGGGAACCTTTGAATAGATAACCGTCATTAAAAAAATTGTTGACAGGCAACGTTGACCATCAAATTTAAGCCCTGCTAAGTATCCTTTATTCAATTTTTTCAAATATCACATTCTCATTGATAACTTAGGCATCCTAACACTTGGATAAGTTTTTTCTATTTTGGGGGGCTTGATTTTTAGCATTGATCTCATTTAGAAGTTTCTAATTGCTATTAAAGGTTGATGTCTTTGTAAATTTAGAGATCTCTCTTAGTTCATTTTTTTTTTTTTCATTTTATCCTTCTCTGATCATCTTGAAAAGGGGAAAATATAAGCAATGGAGAGATGCTATCTTGAAAAATCTTGGTTGGCTTCATATTTTTCCACATTTTTATGGTCTTGTTCCCCAACCAAGTATTCCTTGCAAGAAATTTGTTTGGATAGATAAAAAGGAACATATAATGGGAGTTATTTGTGTACATGCTTATTTTGACACTTGGAATTCCATTGAGCACCTTGAGTGTCTGCATGATCTTTGGACCAAAATTTGGGAGATATATTGATATTGTGATACATAGCCATTCCCAAATGATGCTATTTTATATTTTTATTGTACCTCTTGATGATTCGAATAATATGGGATATGGCTATCATACTCTTAATGACTTTATTTCATGAATCAATTTGAATATTCAAAAGATGAGGATGATGATGATTTTTTAGATTATCCTTGTCCTCCTATAGAGATAGTTGTCGATCCTTCACCTTCGTTGATCCCTAGTGCAAAATCATTAATCGTGATTCCTTCCATTCCTTCTTTTTTAGAGATTACTTTAGTTCAATAGGACCATCATTATATTTCAAATTCAACTTTGTGTGATGCTTACTTGAAAGGTATATAATATTACTTTTGTGTCTCATTTTGTAGATTTGGAGGACACAATTGATGATATTCATCTCCTCTTTGATGATAGTCATTGCACTATTATTTTCAAAATATCATTTTATTTGGAGATTGTTTTTCATGAGTTTCCACATAGTCTTTATTTTTATCTTCTTTAATTGGGGTATCACCTAATTTTGTTATGGCATAATCTAACATGGAGACACTTGAGAAATTTTAATAGAAATATATCATGAGACTTCTTCCCTCATATATCTTAGATTGGAGTTGGAGTTTTTTCAACATCTACCATTAGCTTTATTTTTTCCTAAGTGGAGGCATGTTTTTTGCAAGAATTAGATTATATTTTGTGTTCAATCATTCCCCATTGGAAAAAGGAGCTACTTCATTATGGTTGGATCAATAGTCTCACTATTTCTCTCCCATCGGGGAATATATATTGTATATTTGTGATAGATGCAGTCCTTGGGGGATTATTTTGAGTCCTTCATTCATAATTTCTTCCATCATTTGTACATTCATTGTTTTATTTCATTATCTCTTTTGGAGATGGGTTTCTTCCCACAAGTTTTTTCTTCTTTACTCCATTTATGAGAAAATCACATTTAAATGGATACCTAACATGGACTAGCAGTTGGGACATATCTTTGCATTATTGCATTTTTTACTTCTCCCTTCTCCCTAAGTTTCACTTAAGGGGGGTTGTTGGTGTGAATGGGGTTTATTATCTAACTAGTTCACCTAGTAGGTCCTATTCACACATGTTCATCTATTAAGTTTACTTAAGGGTTGAGGAATATTTATGTCTTTAGTTGTCATGTGATCTTATCTTATCTTACCACTAGTTGTCTCATGTCATAGGATTTAGACAACTGTCGTGCAATCTTTTCTTGTCATGTCTCACAATCTTTATTGTATAAGCAAGGCCTCATATGCATTATATAATGTAGGGGTATGCATTATAATTGATCAATTACTGATCATTGTACGTTGTTACATTCATATCAAAAAATCTATCCTATTTCTCTAATCTCCTATGAATGGCTATCTTTAGTTTTGTAGTTGATCTTGGGGTATGTGAGCTCACTATTCTCTTACATTTTCATTTACAATTTTTTATTTTCTATTTTAATTTAACATAGGTAGTTTATATCAATCATGTTCCCTTATATAATGCACATGATTGATACTTAGCTAGTTTAGGTTGATGTAGCTCTCCTCTATCATGTTAGCTTAGTTTTAATTATCTTTGACATGTCATACTAGAAAAAATTTAGTTATCTTATACCCATTATGCTAGTTTATCTTTAGTTATCATCAACCTATGATCCATGGATTAAATTTACCCTTAATTTATATAAGTATGAACTCATTTGTACTAGCTAATCGATCAATCAATATAAATAATTAAGTTTTCTATCTAATATTACTTTATTGTTATCTCCTTGCATTCGTATTTTCTTGTGTATAGATCTAAGTGTAATTTTATGCTAATTTAATAGATTTCAGGATATTATAATATCTTATTATTCCTTAATATCTACCCACAAGATTATATTTATTAATATTTGTTACACACATAGAAATGTCACACATTTAAGCTAGAAATATTATGGCTTAGGTATAGTGAAGACATATAAATTATTATAAATATATATGGTTTATATGTTCAGTTACATATAAATAAGATATATTACACATATTCATTTAATATATTATAATATTGAAATAATGATAGGGAAGAGGCATAAAGACTTATCCTACTTGTGGCCATCCTAATATTTTCCTAAAATCACACATGTTTTAAAAAATGTATGATTTAAACTTCTAGAGGGGTTTTATAGGGAAAGAGGTTTGATCTAACCCATTTATAGAGAAAAATTTTGATAGGACCCCCTTGGGATTAAATCTATCCCCCAAAAAAGTCTCCACCGTGTATATCAAAATGCTAAAAAAATAGTAATTTCAATTCACCTTTTACATGATCAAATGAAATCATTTAAAAATACCATTTTGGAAGTATGTAGCCCTTAATGTTAGCTTTCAAAAAATTATAATTTTTTTTTTATTTTAATAGTTTTTAAAAATATTTTATAATGTGAACCAAAGATTTTTGGGTATATGACTCTCTTACGCTTCTAGGGTTTTACACCTAAAAGGAGAGAAGTACTAAAAACCTTGATGGCTCACTCAAGAACAAACCCTTGAGATTCCAATGCAAATGAGATTGAAATTAGTAAAAGGGGAATGTCCTAGATGCTGAAAACTGATAAAAGAAATTAAATACTGATGCAAAACTAACAAAATACAATATGTTTGAAAACACGTTGTGATATGGAAAAAGACCTAAATCACCTATAAAATGCCTTGAAAATGCAATCAAAACAAAAGAGGAAAGTTTAATAGTAGATTATGTGCACTTGGAAATCTCAGGACAACTGAAAGAAGCTTTGAAAATCTAGAAATACTGACTTTTTGACCAATTGGGACTCATTCGCCAACCTGGGCGAATCAGTCCTAGATCAAGGTTTCTACCCAAAAAGTTGTTTCAAGGAAATGGGTACTGGAATCTATAATCTATTCTGACAAACATCTCCAGTGGGACTCATACACCACTAATGGTGTATTAGTCCTTTTCCACTTTTCCAAAAATTGAAATCTTAGATCTGTATTCGAACACCTACACTTCGTTCCTAGATTGAAACCCATTTGGTTCTAAGAAAACACCTAAAAAATAAAATATATTTTGATTTCTAATGGGGGGTTTTTCTTGGTGAAACCCCTAGTTTGGTATTTAAACCTTGAAATAAATAATGAAATATGAAGCAAAACCCTAGCCCTAAGTGTGTCTAAGACTAGGAAATCTAAAGAAAGATGCAACCCTATTCTATTATGCAAGAATAAGATGCATAAATGAAACTTGAACAATGTAAGACTTACTCTAAGAGATCCTAAATCACATAGAAATCAATCTCAATGGCATGCGAACCTTCCTTAGACTAAAGATAGAGAGAAAATGAAAGATGGATTCACTTAGAAAATAAGTCCTTAGGCTTGGCTTGATGGCTAGTTGCATCTCTCCAACCTAGAATTCTTCATGATTCTCTAATGGCATCCATGATCAAACCTTGACAATGCTTGATCTAGAATAAAAAGTAAGCTTGAATACTTGCAAAAATCCCTAAATGGTGCCCTAAAGCTTCAACTTTGTTGTAAATGGACATGTGAATGATCTTGTGAAAGATATTCAATACTTGACTCTTGAATTTGTTTGTAAAAAATGGCTAGATGTTATGAAAAATGACCTAAAGATTTATATTTATATGCATCAATACCTAATTGATCATTATTTAGACCTCAAAGGTTGACATCCATCATAAATTTGAATTAGGTTGGTGAATTTCTCGCTCAAAATTGAAAAATGCCCCAAAAGGGACTCATTCACCATCCTTGGCGAATGGGTCCCACCAGAGGGGACTCATTCACCATCCTTGGTGAATGGGTCCCACCATAGGGGACTCATTCACCCATGGTGGAGAATGGGTCCCACCTGAGGTTTTTGAGGTGGTTTTTTGATATTTGAATGATTTAAGTGTTATTTGTTGGGATTTATATTATTTTTGAGTGGAATAAGCCTCAAGATCCAAAATAGTGAGTCCTAGGGGCCCATAAATGGTAATTTTAAAGATCAATTAAAGCAAGGGTGCCAAAATAGGTCCAAATTAAGTGTGAAATTGCCTCTTTCTTCAAGAGTGTACAATATTCTATGTTACATAATGAATTTAGATCCATTATAAAATAAATCTCTATTCAAGACACTAGGAAGGAGAATAAAATTTATTTAAAAAATAAAAAAATGCACTACCCTGAATACTTCATAGCCAATTCAAGATATGTTCCATTTTAAGGGAATTTCAAAAATACTCATTCCCATTTTAATCTATTACTATAAGTTACTGAAATCGCTATTATTTTTCTCTTCTTACATATGTCTATTATATAATATCTAAGCTACATATTTCTTACAAAAATTATTAACTCATTAATCATCCTAAATTATTATAATGGGAGAGAAAAATATAAAACCAAACACAAGAACTTTAGTTTCATATTTTCCTTTAAAAAGTTATATAGGAACTATATCATTAGCATAATAATCTCATTGAAGTTTTTTGGTTGAAATAACCATATCTACAAGGAAAGAAAGGATGCAATAGAATAGTTAGTCTTATTAAAAGGCCAATTCCTTATAAGGGAAATGAATGATAAATATTTTTTATATCCACCGAAAGGAAAAGCATTAGTTTAATATAAAAAATAGAAATAATCAAACATTTAATACTTAATTCAATTATATTGAATACACTAAAATTTATGCTACTTGTTTCAATGAAGTTATAAATATTCACAAGACAAAAGTCTAGGTTGGAGTTGTGCATACACTGTTTGGTGGACTATTATTGATGAAAATAAGTTCTATAACAAGTTGAATAAACATATGCAATTTTCTTTAGACCATCAATAAAGTTAACATGTCTCTGAGGATGCTCCCTTAATTCCAATATACCAATTCCACTTTAAACCAATCAATCAAATCATAAATATGAATAATAATAGTTTATTTTTATTTTTTTAGAACTATCTTTTCTATTAATGTTATCTCTATAATAATATGGAGAGATGAGAGTGTAAGTGCACCAAGATGGTGCACAAAAATGGGGTCAAAAGTGGCCACTTTGATTTGGAAATCAGCTAAACCTAAACTTGGAGGAGTGATTTGAGGTTCATGTGCTCAAAGTTTGAAGATACCAAAAGAACAAGAATTCTAGTACTCTGAATCTGGTTTCTAGAATTCTAAAGTTTTCCAAAAATAGATAAGATTAAGAGGATCAAAAGGTTTGTGCACACAAAAGTGTTCATTTTTTTTTTTACGAAAACATAACATAGTGTCTGGTGTGTGCGCTTCCATTTTTTTAGTTGCATTTATTATTTTCAAAAACTCTTTGGTAGAAATATAGTTAAGAGTGAGAAATAGAAGTTGTATATTTTTTTGTAATTTTTTATTGATTAATTTATGTTATGATTTTTCAAAGTAGATGCATCTTAAAAATCACATCACTGAGCATGCACGTCACATAAATTGCACCAAAATAATTAATAATGCAATTTTTTTTCAATGTATAATGAATGAAGCGTAGAAATTATTATATATTTTTTTCTAATTTTGATAAGTAGGTCAAATGTTATTAAAAAAAGTCAATACATATGTCTCTGATATATATGGAAACATTAGTGAAAGAAATTAAAAAAAATGTGTTAATGTAGTTCAAATCTACAAAAAAATTATATGGTTACAAAGCTTAGAAGGTGTGTGAAATTATGCTGGTAATTTTACTGAGATTTGATGAATAATGTGTAAACTTGATGACTAGAAGGTTGGGAAATGAGAATGGAGGAGAAAATCAAATGAAAATGAGGTAACTAAGCCATCCAAGCCTAAGTATAGGACAAAACACAAACATTTTTTATGCAAGCTAAAATGCGTAAGTTTTTTTTGCAAGCCAAAATGCGTGTGTTTTGTGTAAGCCAAAACATGTACATGTTTTGTCCAAGCCAAACCCAAAAAATGTACATATTTTTTGCAAGCCAAAACACGTGTGTGTTTTGTGTAAGCCAAACATAATGTCGCACGTGTTTCATGCAATCCAAAACACGCACATGTTTCATGCAAGCCAAAACACGCACGTGTTTCGTGCAAGCCAAAACACGCACGTGTTTCGTGCAAGCAAAAACACACACATGTTTCGTGCAAGCCAAAACAAGTATGTGTTTTGTAAAATTACAATTAAACAAATAAAGATAATAAATAAATCTTTTGTTCATGAATCATGCAAAGAAAATGAAATTCTTGAAGATGGAATATAAAAAATCATCAAGTATCTTATTTTAGAGGAAATTAGTATAGTCGACATTATGATTATATATTTAAAATTTAAAATTGGGAAACTATGTATTTATGTATGCAAAGGAAGATCAACACAATCTCAATTTTATGTTTAAGTATTAGACTATTGTTATCTAAAATCTATTTTTACTTTCTCACTTTGATAATATATATGCAAAACATTATATCATAAATTAAACAAGATAATAATTGGTTATTATAAGCATTATAAGTGTGCATTCAATTAGCTTTCATTTTTGAAATAGGAGGATTTTAATACTAATAGTTCTATTATAGAGTTAATTTGTCCACTTATGTAAAAATAATAATAATACCCCTTTTGTAATAAGATCGTTTGGAGTAAATTAGTCCTCTTAGTGGTTTCCCTTTAGTAAACCATAAGATCACCTTTAGTAATAATCCATAGATAGTTTTTTTTTCCTATAATGAATTGATAAACATGATATATATCTAGATTTTGATCTACTCAAGTTATATTTTATAGTTAGCCTTATAGAACTCATTGTATAATATATTTTCCTTATGCCAAAGGTGAGCATGTTTTGGACTGCACTAAAAAAATAATGTTCTTGAATCTAACTATCCAACTCTCTCTCTCCCTAAACCTCAGTCTCTAACTCTCTCTACATCTATCTAAGCATCATGTTCTTGATGGTTTATGGAGAGTTGAGAGTTGAGGGTTTAAGGATTAAATTTAATTATGTAGGTTTTAGTGTTAAATTATTAATGTTGGGTTCTAGGGTTTAATATATAGGGTATAAGGATTATGTATTAGGGTTTAGGTTGTAGGGTGTAGGGTTTATGGTTGATGATATAGGGTATATGATTTAGTGTTGATAGTATAATATTGAGTTGTAAGGTTTAGTTTTGAGGGTATATGAACCTTGAGGGTTGAAGGTATAAGGCTTAGGGTAGAGTGTATAGGTTTTATGACCTAGGGATAAGTGTAGGGTTTAGAGTTGAGGGTATATGATATATAGTGTATAGGGTTGAGGGTACATGTCATTTATGATTAAGTGTATAGGATCCAGGGTTCATCCCATACACTTTAGCGATTAGGGTTAAGGGAATGGTTTAGGTTTTAGGGTATATGATATAGGGTTTAGGGATGAGTGTATATTCTTGAGGGTTTATTATAGGCCTTAGGGTCTAAGGTCAAGAGGGATAGTGTTTAGGGTCATGAGGGTATATGGTATAGGTTTGAGGATTAAGGTTTTAGACTATAGGCTTTAAGGCCTACAGTTGATAGATAGGGTTTAGGGTTTATAGTATATGGTTTAGGTTTTAGGGTTGAGGGTATAGGGTTGAGTATATAGTTAAAGGTTTAACGTATTGGATTTATTTCCTAGAGTTGAGCCTACATAAGGTTTAGGGAACTAATGGTATAGGGTATAGGGTATAGACTTTAGTTCCCTTGAACTACCTCTCTTTATCTAACCTCTCTCTAGAGTCTATGGTTTAAGGTTGAGGGATAGGGTTGAGGGCTGATTGTATAGGGTATCTATAGTTTAGGGATATGGCTATAGAGCTTAGGGTTATGGGTATAGAGTTTAGGGTTAAGTGTATAGGTGTTAGGGTTATGTGCATAGGGTTTTGGTAAGTTAAATCCATTGTAAGCCCAAAACTAAGCAAAACACATATGTGTTTTTTTATGTTAAAATCATGCACATGTTTTGTAAAACTATATAGATCACCTAAGGGTTGGGGCATATAGATTAGCTAGATCAAGGAGGTGTTGGAAAGTGATAGGTTGTGATTAATGTCAATAGAAAGTGGAATTTGGATAATTTCCACAATGGAATTTTGATGTTTGCCAGTATTCAACTGGCCTGGTAATGGAAGTCTATTGCTCTAGTATTTTGACCTAGATTACCTTATTTTGTAGAATTTACTCAAAATCCGATATAAAATGTTTTATCTTGTCAAGGTTTCAGTTGACAAGGTTGTATAGTTGGGAAGGTATATTTACCAATAGTAACACTGCCATGCTTATATATTGACTTTGTACATCACTTCTTTCAATAAAGCACCTGAGGAATCTTCTTTCTGGAGGTATGATGAACCTTTTATCTTGATCTCTCATATGGGAGATTATTTCAATAGATCACATTTTGAGATTCTAGTACTCCTAATGATAGTACCACCTATATTTTCAACTTCATAGAGTTTGATTGAGTTTGTGTCCATTGTTTAGTAGTGTTCCTATGTTCACTCATGCAGTGTTTTGTATTTCTTATCTTGATTTAAACTTCTTCGATATTCATTTTCTCTAGCAGACACTAGTTCATCTTTGATAGAGTTTACAAATTCTACATGTATTAGGAGTTCTTAATCATCATGTTCCTATCATCAAGGGGCATCTTTTCAGAAGGTCTTAAATCCTTCTCTTCCTCTTTTTGGAGAGGATTTTTTCTCCCATTGGGTTTTCTATTTTTTTTCCAATTGTGAGAGAATCCATTGTACATGATTACCTAACATGGCCTTGTAGTCAAGAACCATTTCTATTTATTTTCACTTTTTTGATCTCCCAAAGTATCACTTAAGAGGGGGTGTTAGAGTGAATAATTTTTTTATTCATTACACTTAAGTGTACTTAGGTTGATGAGGTTAGAAAAAATCTTTTCTAATTGAATGTGCAACCTTTAGGCCTCTAGAGGTTACCAAGTTATTTGTTAAAACTCATGTGCTACCTTTTTGAGGTTGGAAGACTTTCCATCTCACCTAAAAGGTCACTCAACACTTTCCATGAAGGCTGGTGACTTGGTCAAATAGGTTGTTCATTTTCCCATTGAAATTCATCCTAAGGTTAACACCTATAGGAAACTTTTCTTGCATTTGTAACACATCATGGGGAACTTTTCAATCCATATGATAGGTGGATTGCCTCTTCCTTGCCTATATATGCAAGGTTTTGTACTCATTGTAATTTGGGTAGACTAAATACATGATTTGCATTATTTACTTGTGCTTGTAATTTTATCTCTTATATTTCCTAATTCTTATATATTCCAACATATTCGTGGGCACCTATAGGATGATGACTAAGTGTAATTAGGCCTTATCCTAGCTCGCTAAAGATAAGGATTATCCTATTGTTCAATAAAAAGAAATTGATTAAAAAATGGATATTACAAGTCTACTCTTCCTAAAATTACTTGTCCTTAATTAGTTTAATTTTTGAATTCTCCTGATCATCTGACGTTTCCTTAGTAATAGCCTCTATTGGTAGGTTCCCATTAACCAAATATACCCTCATGCAGAGCTCCTTCTTGACCTTTTTATCCTTGTAATGATGATGGTATTTTTTATCTATATGAACATGACTCTTTGATACTCTTTTATATGAAACAATATAACCCTTCTATTATTTTTTAAGACATCTTCCCACTAGAGTTTTTCTACCTACTTATTCACCATTTTTTCTCTAACTAATTGTGCCTAATAACTTATGTTTGGGATAAGCTTGAAACCTATATACTGAGATAATCCCTAAAAAATAAATTAACAAAACTACAAACTCTATCATTGATCAATATTTTATGCAACCTATGTAGCTGAATCATCTCTCTAAAGATTAATTCCAACACGTGATATGTATTTAATTCACAAAGAAATGGTAAATAAATGTGTATGCTCATATATCTTATCGACAAGAGCACATGTGTTGCTTTACCATGTACCTTGGGCTAAATCATGATGGGTTTTCTTTCTAAATCTATGAACTTCATGCCCCCAATTTTAGGGAGTTCCCCTTTGATATTATTATGACCCCAATATTTTCTCCTCAAACACCACATCCTCCAACAAATGTATGTGAAAAAATGTGAAATTTATATTATAAAATATCACCTAATTACCTTTCTAGGCTAATCACAAATTTATTTTTCTCTATCAATCCCTACAATACCTAAATTTTAAAACCTATGGTTTAAGGGTGTTTTGTATGTGAAAATCCCTTAATAAACCTTCTATTAATATTGTATACATCCTCTCAATAGATTTAGTGCAATAATTCGAATCCTCTTCTAATTCACTTATACACATCGAGAAGGATCACCCCAAAATAGTAGTTGTGAAATCAATCCGACTTTTAAATTATTTACAAATAGATATTTTTTAGTAAATCTTAATAATCTCTAGAATTTTAATATTTTCCTATATGCATGTAACTAAGGGATTTCATACTGTTGGATGATATCCAAAGTAGATCACCAACATCTGAAACATTGATGGATCATATTCAACAAATCCTTTGGAATAAATTGCTTTGTATAAATAACAAGCATATAATTTGTAAACACAAATTGAGCATTCTCAATCAAGGCAACTAAGTAAAAGACAATACAAATACAAATTTTTATGGAATACATCTATCTTAAGTAAGAAGAAAACAATTTTACTCCACAATATAGATATTCAGAAATACCACACAGGGCCAGCTGCCACCTCAAGAGTTACAACGCAATCCACAATAAAACACTTTTCAACAACAATTTTCAGTTGTTGGAAAGCAGCGACATCAAAGCGAACCTTACAACAATTGGGTAAACGAATGGGAGAGGATTGTAAGCATCCTCCTCAAACACATAAACAGACACAAATGAAACACAGCAAACTGATGATCTGGATTATTTTATGGGGCGAGAGAAGGCATAGGAGCAGTTGGTAATTAGCATGTAGTGTCACAATATCCAATTCCGCTCCCGCAGTCGCCGATGTTGCAGCACTTAGGGGTGGCTGGATATCCTGAACAACCACCATCGTTGACGCACAGGTATTTAGAGCATGGTCCTGCTTGTGCTGAAGCCACGCTAATACTCACCATTATTATTATTGCCATTAACAGTATAACCACCTTTCTAACCAATTCTGCGCTACCCATTTTCATTGCCATTTATCCTTCCTCTTTACCTTTTTTCCAAAACAAATCGGAGAAGATGGCGTAGCTCAGATGAGAACCCATGTTTCATGCAGCTCATTAAATAGCATCTGGACTGTCCTGCTCATTCTCATCGTCTATGTTTTCATTGCGAACTCCGCCTTCAATTTAATTTTTCCTTTCTATGTGAAAACAAAAGCAATCTGCTAAAGCAAGTTGAGACAAATTGTTCACGGGCAAACCAAAAGACTTTACTCTTCCGTCTCTGACAGAAGAAACACAGGAAATAGAAATCTGTCTCATAAACCGAGAAAAACATTACTCTTTTGCAGGCCGGCCTCGGCATATTAGCTGATACAATATATCATTGAACGGTTTCGTATGGATAAAATCGCCACCCTTTGTTTCAGTTATATTTTTATAGTCTTTTTTCTTTGAATGTGTCGATAATAGCATAACCAATTGCGCATGCCAGCCATATTTGTATTGGATCCTTCGCTTTCTAGTCGCCTTCTCTTTGATTGCTCAAGAGATATCAATCCACCTATTTGATATACGTTATATATTTATCTTATCTTATTTTATAATTATTTTCTTTAGTCTATCTATATTTATAGACACATAAATTTAAATTTAAATTTAAAAATTTATTTTATTTTTCCAAAAGTCATTTTTTTTGTTTTGTTTTTACTTTAATAATTGTGTAATTTTTTTTGCTTAAGTTAAAAATATAATTACCTAAGTTTTTCATTAGAGTATAGGTCAATTAAATTTTATAGTTTTAGTTTTATTATTAAATATTTGTTGGTTATGTTGTAGATTTTATGTACATGGCCATGACAGACAACTCCATACCTTGCTACCATTGTAGAATGCCTCTTGCCATAATCAATTGCATATTTTTTTCATAATCGGGCCATGTAATTCATTTTTCTTACACCTTATCCTATGCTTACCACTTATCCTCATGTTTATGTGCAGATAATGTCAATCCAATTGGCTTACCTATGTAATTTTGATCATTAATCTAATTACTATCCATAATCCAATCCTATCGAATAGTGAGCCAAATTGACTATCTAACCCATGTCATATTCAAGGATGCAAGGTGGACCTTCTAGCCATAATCTTGATCCACTTAAATGTCAAATATAAAAATAAAACATTTAGCTTTGTAGTGACATCTTACAATTTGGTTTCAAGTTGATTTTGTAGAAATTTCACACTTTCATGTTATGTTTATGCATGAAAGAGCATTCATTGCATTCAAAATTCTAATCAAATTCCACTGCTTCAAGGTTTCAAGAGTGTTTGGAATGCTTGAAAATCCATTAAACCATAGGTTGTATTTGAATGGTTTAGGCTTCTATTGTGATATTTCAATCAACTAGCAGAATATCTACTGGTCCCTCATTCTACAAGATCAAGGTCACCCTCTAGCATAGCCTTAGGTGTAGGCCTTGAGATTTCACAAAAAATTGAATTCAATGTTTGTTGGAAATTTATTCTCTAGAACTTCTATGAGTCTTTTGTCAAGGAGTAAAACTAAGGCTAAGTTCCATCTTTCTAACTAAGATTGTGAAAATTTTGATATAGTCATGGAGGCAATTTTGGTTGATATGGTTTACAAATTTGAAATTTATTCCTATAAGCTTTGGTGGAAAGATTGAAAGTGGGATCTAAACACTACCTTTTGCAATTATAAGTCTTGACATGGATACCATTGGCTCTCTCCCCATCTACCCATGTTGTCAACCATAAATGTGAGATTTCATTTGCAATCACCCACTTCTTGTTGGTATGTGGCAATTGATCATGCTATACTATACATTCTTCATGTATCCTCATTGGGGTCACCGAAAAAGGAAAAATCACTGAAAAAGAAAAAGAAATGACTATGTAGAACCCTAATTCTGGAAGCTTCTAAAAAGTTTGTTATAAGCAGTTGGGATGGGGGTTGCAGTAGGGCATTATTAGCGAGATTGTAATATGTTTTTCATTGGATAATAAAATCATTAGATGGCTACAATTTTTTGGATCTAGCCCAGATCGGGTGAACCACGTTAAATTCTTTGTGTTTTCTTGTTTCTGCTATAATTTTCTGTATGTTTTATTTCTTTGTTTTATTGATCAAATCTACATTTAATTGTTAGATATCTGCCTTCTAACCCTAACACTTCCATGTGGAAAAGTTTATTTCACACCATCTAATTGATTATTCTAGAACTAAAATTTTCCCACTTGGCATACTATCTTATTTTCTAAGGCCTTCTTGTTGAATGTACACTTTCTCATTTGGATTTTTGAGATCCTTGTTTCCCTTTCTATGGATAGCCAGACTCTTTTAAGAATCTCTTCTAGTTTTTCTCTAGAGCCCAAAAAATTTGGTCCTAGATTCATGAATTTTTTAAGCCCTTTTGGCTAGAGCCTTTCTCCTTGAATTTCATTATTATGGCGGATTAGCCTCATATCCCTCACAAATTTAACTAAAATTTTCATATGTTAAAGGTGGAGATTCACTTCTAGAAATGGACAGATAAAAAGTTTGCAATCTTAGTGAATTTGTCTCTTGAGCAACATATTTCAATTTTTCCAAAGCAATTATTTGTTCTAACTTGTTTGAAAAATATAGGTACAAGCTAATAATTTTTTATTAGAACTGGCTCAGCTAGATGTGCTTCTTGGCCATTAAGAAAAATTCCCTTGTGTCATAGTTAGAATTCCCCTAACTCCCTCCTTTTCTTGGGTTTCTTCACCTCCTCATGGGCACCAAGAGGGATAGAGTTTTTTTTATTTGTGGTAATTGTGTTGCTCATTCAAAAGCTTCTCCTTTGCCATTAATAATGGGGTTGGTCATGGCTTAATTTTTAGTGCTCCACCTATCCACCTTCCATGGGGGTAACCTCTAGGTGGCTTTCTAGTGGAGCATCTAGCTATTTTGATTACATAAATTTCCTTGGATTTCTCTTGCAATATCACTAGCATGTGAAAAGGAAAATAAATATAATGATGGCAAGGGTTGGGACCATCCCATGGATACCCCAAAATCTACTTATGTATGGGGTAAACCAAGTGACTAAAACCCATTTCTTCTCGCCTTTGCTACTACTACTACCACTTCGCATCCTTTTTATGTTTTATGTTCTAGGAATTGGTCCCATATGGACTCTAGGGGTGTGCTTCTATATCCACCATCCTTTTTTTTGTGAACATGTATCATATTATTATTTTATAAATCATAAATTTGAGACTTATTTATCAAAAATTCCACTACTTAATATTGCTTGGTTACAAAATAATAATCATTTTACCTTTATATTAAAATTTTGAAATCAATTAAGGAAGCTACAATCTTTAATTAGATTCATCCTAGTGCATGTGAATTGCATGATTTTTTTTTTTACATTTTATGTGCATATTTGAACATTGACGTTCATCAAGATATTTAAATATCCCACCAAGTTTACAAGAAAATCCTAAAAGTGTGATAAATAATAACCATCATCTATAATATATTGTTTAGGGAATTCATAAGGTGTAATGTAAAAAAACATGATAGGTTAAGTTTGATAGAATAGAGATTTCACAATTGTGATGTAGGTAAAAAGTACAAAAGTGACCCAACACGAAGGAATATTATTACTCAGATGTATACACATGAATGTCTTGCATATCTTGAGATTCTAAGATTCACCCATTTAGTTTCATTTATTAATTAAAATATGTGAAATAATCATAGAACTAATTATTTTCTCATAATTAATGACTATATATGATATGATCATGCTCAATATATGTTACTATTTGATGAAATATATTATATTCCAGTCCATCTATACTCCACATCATATCCTTAGATTACTTTTTTTCTTAATTGTGTTTATTTACCTAACTAAATTAGTTAACCTTATTTATAACATTTTTTTTAATTCAACAAGAATAACAAACCATTAAAACCTAATTACATTTTTATATTTTCATTCAATTTAGATTTTCTAGCATTTCAAATATATATTTTTAAAAGTCCTTAGGGTTTTGTGATTTAATATGTTACTTATCCAAGGCTAGCTCAGCCAAGCTTGATGAACTGATTAAAGGTCAGAGGACTGATGCTGACAAGCAAGGTCTTGGCTATGAAGAAGGAGAAAGTTCCAGATCCGGACAAGGGAGATTCAAGCAAAGAAATCAGATGAATAAAGCTAGATGGAATCTGGTAAGACAACCAAATGATCAAAGATTCAATGGTTACTCTTTTACTTGCAATAAATTTGGTCATATGGCTTCTTAGTGTAGAAGTAGGATGAGTCCAAGTGGACCATCATTCTGAGGTCATTGCTTTAATTGTAATAAGTTTGGTCATAAGTCAAATGAGTGTAGAAATGTGATGAACAACTTTCATAGAGATGTTAGATGTTATGCATGCAATAGACTTGGGCATATTGCTAACCAATGTAGATCAAGGAAAAATCAGTGGAATAGTAGGTCTAGATAGAGAAATGTTGTGTGTTACAACTGCAACAAATTTGGCCACACTGCTAGATTCTATTGGAGTAGAAGAGGTCTGGTAAAACAAAACATGCAGTAGGATGTTAAGGGAAAAGGTAAAGTCACTACAAATGTGATCAGGAGGCAAATACATAAGAAATGGGTGAAGAAGAATCCCTCTGTTGAAGAAAATGTGCCAGCACTAGAATTTGCTTATGGTAATTCCTTCGAGAATTCATTTTAGGCCTTTGGCCTAGGGGGAGCTATCAAGAAAATCTCTTAACCCCTTGGGTGATCCCACAAAGCTGGTTTACAATTTCTGGGAGGAACAGATTTTTGTTGAAATCACATATATTTAGAAAATATAATGATTTAAGCCTTAAAAAGTTCCATTTAAAGAATTCCAATTGAAGAGGCTTTGATCAAACTACCTTAAATCAAACCCCCTTGGATAGAACCCCGTTAGTTTTAAACCATACCTATAACAGAGTCTCCTTTACACCTATCAAAATGTTGATAAAAACCCACTTTTGATTTACCTTTTGGCGGATCAAATGAATTCATTTAAGATTTTTTTTTTGTAAGTATGTATTCCTTATTATAAGCTTCCCAAAAAGTATAATTTTAAATAAATTTTATTTTATTATTATATATTTTTTTTAATTTCTAGTCAATGTAGGTTTTTCACCGAAAATCAAGCTCTTTGTTCTTCACATGTGGAAAAATAACATATTATCAATTTTTTTTTATAAAAAATATGATTTCACCAGTTATTGAAGTCCTTGATCCAACAAAGAGAAAAAAATTGAATTTTGATACATACAAAAAAAGTTACGCGTTATAGGGTCGCGCTATGTATGAATTATAATTGGTTTGAATTTGAAACTTGATTGAAGAAAAAATATTCAATAAAAAACTATCTAACCAAGTGGAAGCACTAGAAATCAGAGTTACAAATCTAAATTTGAAAGAATTAGAATTTTATCCTTCATTAAAAAAAAGTTATGCATTATACGATGAGCATCACTTTTTAAAAATGCTGTTTTCTGAAAAAAAAATAGTTTTCGAGGGAGATGGAAAAAGAAGTTCAATTTGATTCCAAAAATTTTGAAAAAAATATATTTAGAATCTATAGAAAAAATTTCATAAAACTCTAGTTTTCATCATCTTCAAATTCCTCACGGTTTAGTTGCTATAGGTGTCTGAAGTGAAGATTTAGTTACAAAAAAATATTTTAGTGTCCAGTTTGGCCAAAAATTGTAAACCACTATTGTGGGATCACCCCCATGTCGATAACTAACACTAGAATGTGGATATGTCCAGTAAGTGCATAGATGATTTTCAGATGTTTTTCAACCAATTGGAGAAAGTATTATATAGTATTGGAGATCCGTAGAAGAATTATCTATCACAGTGCATGGGAACAGGGTAACCAGATGAGTTAGGGTAAAAGCATTTATTGTGACAAAAAGGGTTAGGTGTGCGAATGATAAAAGGTCATTTTTATCCTCCATTTTTCACTTTGCATTTTGGATTTTTGGAGAGCTTTGGGGTGAACTTTGCTGAATTACGATGAGATTCAAGTGTGAAGAAGATTCAACGATCAAACTACGATCTGACGAAAAGGTATTTATCGAAAAAACCTGTGAATTTGTGAATTTGTAAAAATGGCCACTCCATTGGTAGTTGAATTCAAGGATAGACCTTTTCTGAATCTCAAGTGGAATCCTTTTAAGTCTATTGAGACTAAGACCCTAGGTGTGTTTTCGTCTGTACCGTACGGTGTCTTGCATACTGAAAGACATTAGGGCTTACATTGCTAATATTGAAGAGTTAGGGAGCTCACAAATGTTGAATTTGTATTCCAACCATATAATTGGAGAGGACTTCATTGTTAATATGGAATACAAAACCCTAGAAGAGAAGAAGTTCACACAGTTTGTGAAATTCCCCATATTTGAGGAAAGTGAATGGGTGCGATATATTTTGAGCCGAGTTCATGTGGTTGAATATACTTTTTAATATTACAGAAGAGGCTATAAGTGTTGTCAAAGGTCTAAATTCCTTCAGTGGACTGCTAATATTGAAATCTGTAAAGAATCAGATAGTTACTGATGCAACAGGTGCAAAATTTGATAGAAGGGCAATGGCAATCGAAGATATTGTTGAAATGGATGTGAAATTTTCATCGGTGGTCATTGGCTACAAGGTCTACCACTCCATCTGGGATAATTCAGTATCTGGTATGACCATTTATGTAGCCTATTAGATGGTAAAAGAAAATGCAGATTATGACTTGTGTGAGCTGCTTAAAAGTCAGCTAATAGAGAATCTGGGTAAGATTAATAAAGAAAAGAAGTAATATTTTAAATATGGTAATTTGCTGCTGTGTTTATTCTTTTATTTCATGAGTGTGGTTATGGGTGTTAGGAAATTTCATTGGCAAAGTAATTAGCCTGTAGTTGTTCAAATAAGAGATATATTGTATGGAATTGGTGATAGTCAGACCAGAAAAACTGCCCTCTTGGTGTACTTCAAAAAATTTTAGAGTAGGATGCATGCAAGAGAAAGAATTCCTACTTCAATTGTAGAGAAGTACAAAGATAAAATTTGTTTCATGGTAGATATTGATCAATGCCTAATGGAAGTTGTTGATCCCAAAATGATTAGGATTATGCCTATGGGATATGAAGTCAAGGAGAACATCTTGGAGATGTATGCATAAAATTTGTTGAGAAAGCCTTTGGATCTAGCAGAAGAGAGGTTTGGAACCTATGCTAAAAAAGATATGCAAGTGTATGAATAGCTAAAGAAGCCTAAGCTTGTCAGAAGAGTAAGAAAAGAAATAGAAGTCATTGTAGAAAGAATGGGTATATCTATAGAAGCATTGAAAGAAACTAGAAGGATCAGAGCTGAAGTTGAAGCAGGAAAAGATCCAGCAAGAACTGAATCTACTAATTTAGTAGCATCCTCTACCCGTACAAGATCAACAAGGAGTTCTCCATCCCTATCTGCTCCTACAGCCAAGCCAGTTCCTATGCAAACTGAAGACAAGGCTTCTAGAAAGAGGAAGAAGAGCAAGAGAACAAGAAGCTATGAAGCCATCTCAGAAGATGAGGAGATTGAGTCAAATGAAGTTGTGAAAGAAATAAAGGCTATCAAAACTCAGGCTACAAAGGTAACCAAGAGAAAATATTCTGGTGAAGAAGAAAAGGAAAAGAAGAAGGAAAAAATTGACAAACTAGTTATGACAGTCGAAGAAGTTGAGAATGTTGTTGTCAAGGATGGAAACCTCAAGCCCCTTTGCAAATTGTATGAAATTTTTGATGAATCAGGACAAAGAATTCTTGAGGAGGCAACAATAAAACATCTAAATATTTTCAATAAAGTTCTTGTTGAAATTATGTCTAGTTTACCTAAGAGTCTGTATGAGGTTTTGGAGATGAGAAGAGTAAATAATAGGAAAAAGAAGAGAATATGAGAAAGATAATTCTTGTAGACTTATGTCTGGAAATGTCTATTGAGGAGATGAAGTCACTCATGAACAAAGCCAAGAAGGAATTTAAAAGAAAAACAAGGGTGAACAAACTTATGATCGGTAAAACTGAAGTTGTTGCTGATGAAACAAATAAAATCTTGGAAGCATTTCTATCAAAGAACAAGATCAATGTTGAAGAAGTGAATGTTGAAGATGTATCTGATCTAGTAAATGAGGAGGTGAATGTAGATACTGAGGATATTTAGATTCCTCCTGATGTGGATAATACAAAAGTACCTATGGAGACTGAAGTTCCTAAGGTTGTATTAATGAAAGAAAAGGAGATGTCAAATGAAGAAGTTGAAGCTCCTAAAGGAAATCAAGAAATAGTTACTAAAGAACCAAAAGTTGAAGAAGAAAAGGTTCAAGTTAAGAAAATTCCAGCAGAAGCAAGAGACACTGTTGAGGCAGTGAAGAAATTTTTGGTGGAACAACAAGAAGAATTTGATCCTAACTTGGTTGAAGGATTGATCGATCTATCCACCTTGTCCCCAATTCAGAAATTTAAAGTTGCATCTTTTGCCTAGGAAAAAGCTAGAGAAGAATTGTTGAAGTCCCACATTGAGGATAATGAACTTTTGGGTCTTGCATTTAGATTTCTGGAGAGAATTATGCCAACTCATGTTAAGGATCCATCTAGTTCTTCTTTCGGTGAACTGAAGAAGCTCACAAATTTTGTAAGTACTTATTTTGAGTCTCTTGAAAAATCAGCCATGGTTAAAGTGTAGAAGGAGTTTGATGGAAAAAGATTTAGTAGGTTGAAAGAAATGATTGCAAATGATAAAAATCTGTTAGCCACCTGTATGAAGAATATTCAAGGTTCTCTATTTGAAGGTGGAAAGGCTTATAAGTCATGTTTAGTTTTGTCCAAATTTACTAAAGACAATGAGAAGAAGGTGAAGGATCTTGAAAAACAATTGGCTACCATTTATGATTCTTTTGATCCATTAGCTAGTGATGTTGGTAAGAAAGAAGTTCAATTAATATCTCTACTTGAAAAAATAAGGAGCTTGAAGCACGAAAATGACAATATTTTAGGAAGAGCATGTGAGCTCAGAGCACTAATTGGTCCAAATATTGAAATAATGGTGAGTGCATTAAAGGAAGCCAAAGATGCTATGGCAGTCAATGACCCAATGAATCTTTAGTCTGAAGAAACATAATCTTATTCAGTTTGTGGTCACATAAAAATTTTGGAGAGTCTCAAAAGGGTTTGGGACACAAATGTAGGCATGTTGAAGAGAGATTTTGTAGATGTTTTCAAATTTGTGTAAGTTACAAGATCATGCTTGTATAGTTTGAAATTTTGATTTTTTGGGTTTCCTCAATTTTTCCATTGATGTAAAAGGGGGAGAGTTGTGGAGTGAAAAATGTATATTAATCTTAGGGGGAGTTGCATTCCTGAGTTGAGATTGAAGATTCTTTTTGAATTTTTGAAGTGGCAGTGTAATTCATGTTGGTACTAATCTGACACTTAGTCATTTTTCACTATGTGTTGCCATCAATGCCAAAGGGGGAGATTGTTGGCAAGAAACACTAGAAATATTTTCTAGTGTTGTCATTGATGGTAACCCTAGTCAGTGATTAGATCCACACGTCATCATTTTCTCATATTGACATATAGATTGAAGACAGTCAAGGAAGAACAAAGCATCTGATAGTTTTGTGTTCATCGATTCACATGCATATTTTCTATTGTTATTTTGAGTTGTGGATCTCATGGGAGGTTGATCAATGTATGTCTTGTGTTATCCAAAAATGTTAGTGCCTCATATCAAGTTGTGTGCAAGTCTGGCGATCTAGTTGAATATCTTTTTGTTCACCAATGTTTGGTGGCCAACCCAGTTGATATAACGTGTCACATATATTCAAGGAGTGTTTACTCAATTTTTTTTGTGTTTGAGCATTTTGATTTGGGTGAGAGATAAGTTGTGGCCAAACGTTGTGGATGTGCATTGAATATTATTCATGATTTGAGCCGATAGTTGTAAATATTTTTAAGTTTTATTGAAGTTGACATGTTGCAATTAAATTCTTAGTCACAGATATATATAAACGATCAATTATATCATTTTGGTGTGTGAATAAGGTGTGTCGATGTGTGTTATGAATATCAAAAGGGCGATTGAGTGATTATGCATAGTTTCACTTGTGCATTAAATATTTTGTGATGTGAGTTAGAGCAGAGCAGAGCAAAAAGAAAAAAGATTGACTACTGCACCTAACCGAAACTGTAATCAAGCATTTGTAGATGCTACTCTCTTAGTTCATTCTTTTAGATCTAATCCAAATCTTTGTAAGGTAATGTTCCTTTCTATTTTAAGCAGTGAGCTCTAGGAAGTGCACCTGAATGCAAGTGCATTCCCACATTGTAATCTTCCTTTTGAGTATACTCAGATCTTATTGTGGATTGGCCATCCACCATGGTTTTTCCCCTAACAAGGTTTCCACGTAAAAATCCTTGTGTTATGGTATTTTGGTTGTTTTCTTTCTATTCATGCATATTTCTTTTGGTTGAATGTTTTAAGTGGGTTAAAGATCAAAATAATAAATTTAATTTTTGTAGAACACTGATTCACCCCCCCCTCTCAGTGTTGCTTGTTTCTAACAATCTTATCATATTTATATTTCATTGCAATATTAGTGAGTTTATATTGTATCTTAAAGGTAGAACATTGCATCATTTTATTACCTTGTATATTTTATTCTTCATTTGACTCTATAGCTACTCATTTCATTAAATATTTTTTATTTGTAAAGTTGATAATATGGATTTTCATATCTTTCATCATTGTGTATCTAATGATCCACATCCTTCATCGGAATATATTACTTTAATGTCACATTATATTAATGTGATTTTATTAGAAATTCTAATAAAAGAATGGGAAGAACGTAGGGTAAGTGCACCAAGATGGTTCCCAAAAACGGAGCTTAAGTGGCCACTTTTTTTCTAAAATTAGGAAATACTGACCTTGGACGTGAAATTGAGGATAGTTACACTCAAAATTTTGAGATGGAACAAAAACAAGGATCAAAGTGCTCTGAGTCTACTTTCTAAACTACTAATTTATTTTGAAAATGGTTGATATTAAGGGGTTCAAAAGAGGTATGTACACAAATTGGTGTTGTCTTTTTCAGCAAAACATAACATAGCAACTCTTGTATGACCTGAGCACGGTGAACTTTTTTGTAGTATTTTTAAAATCGCTATAGTCATAAGTTAGCTAACAACATCTAGTTGATGCACAATTTTTCTGATAATTTTTTAATGAATATTTTATTTTTTACTAATTTTCTAATTGGGCACTTCCTAAAAGCACAATTTTGGCCGTGCTCCCCCTACAAATTTTGGAAAATAATTGATTTTTTTTTCTTTTCTTTTTTTAAATTTGTAGAATGGAGTCTAGTTTCTAAAAATGTAATTTATTTAAAATTTTGATGAACGGTTAATTTATAACAAAAAAAACACCAAACACTACTTTTTGGAAAAAAATAGACATACAAACAAAATAAATTATGGATGAAAGGCTTAACATAATTGTCAAAAAGTGAAAAAAATTACATCCTTGGATAGCTAAGAGAGAACCTAACATTACCCATGTTTTCAATTTTGTCGATATTGAACTAGATGCAATCTTGATGGTGAGACGGACCCAATTATGTGAAAAATTGTAAAATTTGCAAAAACACATCTCTGGCCTTGTTGGGAATGCCCTCCAAGACTTTGGGTTGGTATTCCAAGGAAAGTAATTTCACTTTTTTCTTTGTTTTAACGTGAAATAACATGAGCGCATTATAATGCGCTCGCGTTATAACACAAGCGCATTTTATAAAACTTTTTTCAAAAGTGACTAGAAAATTGGGACCCAACTTCATGCACCCACCCAACAAGTCAATTCTCTATTACCTTTAAAGCCTTATTTATGTTCTAGACCAAGGCCATCTTGACAGTGTAGGACATACACGCCAAAATTTGTCCATAGAATAAAAAGTTATTTTTCCTAAAATAACCTTCCTCCAAACATAATTAATCATCCTTATACAAAAAAGGAAAAAAAAAATTATCTATGGGACTTAGTATGCACATAACCCTTTTACAAAGAAACATTCAAGAAATATTTAGAAAAAAGTCCATATTACATATAATTCTAATCCACTAGTAGTATCATTTTTTATTGAATTTATTCAGCATAAGTCTAAGTATGAATTCTAGAGAAATAAAGGAAATAAAGAATAAAGGAAAGTGTAACTCTAGCAAACAAGTGTGCAAAATATTAAAAATATAAATTTGGGCTCTCCATCCTTTAACACTTTTCATAGGTGATTCTGTATCAACCTCTCAAAACCCAATAAAGATGACTAGGTCAACATGGTTGTAGGAAAGTTGACACATCGTGGTTACTCTATGATGGGAATTTCTTTAGATGTGGTTTAGTTTTTGGAAGTTGCGGGTCTTAAAATTTTGGAGTCACTAGTCCATAAAATAGTCTCTTCTATAAAAAAGACTTTATACATAACTTTTTCTCTTCCCATCATAATATTGATGTATTTAAAAAATAAATTAAATCTATATTGAATGTGAAAGGATGTGTAGTGATTAATGACATGGCTATGGAAAATTTTCCTTTCTCCTTCTCATCCTTTGAAGATCTCAACAAGGTTGTTATCAAGGGTCCTTAGTTCATGGGAAAGTAACTTGTCTCTCTAGAAGTTGAAAGTAGGCTTTGAATCGCATGCTAATCTATATTCTATTACCCCTATTTGGATTATGTTCTCTAGTTTACCACTTGAATTCTAGGATGAGCAAGTTTTCATGGGTATAATGAACACTTTTGGGCATTTCCTAGTAGTGAACAAAGTTACAAAAAATAAAACTAGGCTGATCTTTGGACTAATACGTGTCAAAATCCAAATAAATAGTACCCTTCCAAACTCTGCCACTTTCTAATCCAAACTGGGGAATTGGACTCAAAATATTATCTATGAAAACTCAAGACATTATTTCTAGATATATTCTCAATTTGGCCACTTTGTAAATGAATGTCATATTCAAAAGCTAGAACCAAAGTATCTTAAGTAAAAATCTCTTGAGGGTATTGATATCTCTAGTCATATCCTTGAAATAGGAAAAACGATGGAAGCTAGCCCCTTGAATATAGACCAAATTCAGATCATTTAGTTTCATAACCTCTTCGTGCATTGTGAAAATATTGTTTTCATTATTTGATTATTCAAAAAAAAAAAGATATTAATAAATAATTAAAATAAATATATATTAATTTATGATGCTTGAGTCAAGGCATCAAAACTAGAATTCAATAAAATTAAATAACTACTCTATGCCACCTTTGTGGTGATTGAATTGAAGTGGTAAAATTGGTTTAATGTTGGAAATAAGTGGTGTACATATTATTCATTCGTCTAAACTTAAACTCTAATTTGTGATAGTCAATTGAAATTTTAGCACCACACATAAAGGGAAAGTAGTTTCATGGAAGAAAAGTGGGCTCCATGACACCTATGACAAAAAAATGTAATTGTATAGGATATACCACCATCTATACATGGAACCAATGTTAAAAGTGTGGTTCTAGAAAAAAATAGTGGGATGGGATTAAAATTGATTAAAACATAGAGTGGAAAATTCTTCATTTTTTCTTTTACAATAATTCTATTTATATTGTTAGTAGGATGCATCACATAGAGTAGAAGTTACTATAACTCATCGTAAAGCATGTGCAGACAACATAGTAGGAAGATATTAGAGAACATAGTAATAAAGGAAAAAAATATAATATAAAGTAGAGACTAAGACCTATTGATGTAATGATTATATATATATATATATATATATATATATATATATATATGGAGTTATAAGGATTCAATGGTTATATAAGATATGGGTGATTTTTTTTCATGTTTGAATTATAGATGAGTTTCCGCGAGATATATTTTCCTACCACACTTACTCTTTTATTTCATTATACCTTCTATGGTATAAAATGACTAGAAAAGGGATACTAAGGTATTGATCTATTGACTATAATCCTTGATTTCCTCTTTCTAACATTAGTTTCATTGCTAGGACCCTGAAGAGGACAATGAAGAAATATGGAGTAAAAGAATAAAACATTAGCGGTAGAAATAGATAAAATAAACAAAAAGATTTTTTTAATAGATACCTTTCTTAGGTGCTACCACTTTGAGAGGTGGGTAGAAACTTAAGGAATAAGGGGGGAGGAATCTAAAATTATTCCTAGTAGAAAGATGGAACATTTTAAAATTTAAACTATCCATGGGATATCTAAGGATTAATAGAAATACAAAATTGAAAACCCATGGGAAAAGGAGATACAAAAAGAAAAGTGGATACAACTAGATTAATCAAGTTGGGAATAGAAATTTTCACAAAAGAAAGGAGATTGAAACAAATTTAGGAATAATAGGAAATATATTGTAGAAGAATAGAAGAAGCAAAAAAGAGGAAAAGAGAACATAACTTAGAGTTTGCAAAAAAAGAAAAAAAAAGAAAGAGATTGAGTGCACCATTAAGGGTGATGTTGATCACACCACTATGGGTGTTGTCGAAGAAGAAGAAGAGTGTGTCATTTTGGGTGCTTCCAGGTAAAGTAGAGAAATTATTCTGCAACTAGGTTTTGACGTGGGAAAAATAAACTAGATTATACAAAACATAGAAGGACAAATTGAATATAGTGGAAATACCAGAAAGGAAATGGAATTGGTGGTGGTAAGAATTATGAAAACTTCTCTAACTAAAATACAAACTGCTCATCTAGATTGGACAAATATTCAATTAATGATAGAAAAGGATTGGTTACCAGTGGAAACACCTATGCAAAACCTTCAAAATATAAAGTTTGATGTCAATTAATTAAATGAGTTAGTAATCAAAAGTTTCCTGAAGATAAGAGGAGAAAATTTAGTATAAAATAAGGAGGATTCCATGATTTTAACAATCTTTAATTAAATGGCGTCATCAAATATCCAAATGAGGCTTACTAACAAATAGATATCTCCATGAATGAAAATACTATTTTAACAAACACATCCCCTAGACAATGAGTCACCCTTAATACTACTAAAATAAAGAAGTTTTGTCAAAGAAGTAGAACAAAAAATAGAAGAACAAGTCATAGGAGATCAAGGAGAGGAAAACATATAGACGTGTTGGGTGAGTAAAGAGTTGACATAGGATATACATATAGTGAATAAAAAAAAGTAAACAGGCATGAATACTCGTAGGAAATTTCCTCTTTTCACAAAAAATACAAATGAAGTAGTAGAACATATAATATATAACAAGAGACGATACAATGCCAACTAATTTCATTGTATCAATTTGTGGATACACCCTTAAATGGTACCAAAAAACTACCCTATTAATATAATGATAGATATTAGGAAATAGTGAAATAAGATTTCTTAGCTAATTTTGATGCCCTAAACTTGCCTACATGAGTAAAAAAACTCCAAGAACTTACACAGAATGAGGATGAAACCATAAAATAATTTGATAAAATATTTAAATAAGTTACTAGAAGATTAGAAGAGCCATTGAGCAACAAAAAATAAAATTGAATGGTCCATGTTTAGAGTAATGTCAAAAATTAGAATAGCTTTGGATGGAAGACATTTGAAACCTATCTGAAACTAGTTACCTTTACATGTTGGATTGAAAACCAATCCTACATGAAACAAGAAAGGGTAAAGAGAACAAGGAGTTAGAGAAGTTAAAACTAAGGATAGAATAATTAAGACTCTAGGAAGACATAATGGCAAAGAAAGATATGTTTACACCAAGACCCAACATTTAGTGTATGTATTGTGGGAGAGAAGGAAATATAAGAAATGAGTGCTTGAAGGAAGTTGAAGAAAAGAAAGCTAATGTGTTATGAATAGACTTGGAGGCAATATCCAAAAATATAAATTTAGTCTATTGTGACACTTGCAAAGAATGGGATGATCATGAAATAGAGGATTTTCCCTCATAGTTATTTTAATTAATAGAAGATCGTATCGCAAAAATATATAACAACCAAAAAAATTTGGCATATGATAAATAATTAGCAAAGGGGCCACTATACCAACACAATATTGGATATAAAGTACCACAATGGAAAAACAAGAAAAATATCCATTCTATACAAAACCGGCCAAATCATGACACAAAAAATGACAAAGGTCAGTTCTATTGGGATAGATGTTAAGGCAAAGAAAGGAGGAGATGAGCAAATACAATTTTTTTAAAATATGGTAAACCAAGCCACTTTGTGATAGAATGTTGGGGGAATAGGAAGGAACCCTATGGGTTCTATATTAGTACAAAACATGATGTATTTAACTATGATACAACCTAGACTTATTATATAAATGTAGCTTCACAATAAAAAATAAATGAACTCCAAAACTTAAATTCATGTAGAGTGGAAAGATTACTTTGAAAAGTACTAAAAGAGCTTGTAGAAATAGATGGTGGAGACTATAAAAAGAAGATGTGGAGACTAGTAAATCTGACAAATAGATTCCTAACCACAACAAAATAGTGGTGATAACAAGACGAGGAATTGATATAATGAATGATAGACAAGACACAACTGAAGAAGAAACTACCTCAAATGAGTAGGAATTCCACCTTACTAAAGGAAAATATTTCACATAGTGGAAGAAAAAAAGAAAATGGTCACAAAAGAATGAGATATGGAAATAGATTAGTACTTCTCAAAAAAAGAAGTAGGAATACTTAAATAGTTTATAAAATATCTAAACAATCCAATTTATTGGATAAACTATGATACTTTTGTAAATATTAGAACAAAAAAAATAAAAAAATACAAAGGGTAAGATTATGTGCTTCTACCTTTTTTTCCTCTAGCAATGCATCTTTTGTTTGATCCTTATAGGGTAAGATTATCAAATGAAAATGTGACATTTGTCCATGCTCAAAAGCTTGTTGCTCCCTAGGTTCTATAAACGGAATTCAAGGCCATTTGTGAAGGGCCTTGGATTTTTTTGTAAAGATAAGATTCTATGTTCTAGGTCTATATCAGTCTGATTAGTTTTTACAAGGAATAATTTTGAATATAATTGTTAATTTTGTATAATAGTACTAGTTATGAATATCCATAAATGTTGTAACAATTTCACAATCAATTTGGATATGAACGATTTGAAAGCTAAGACTGTGGAGTTATTAAAGGCCCAAATTTAGTTGTTGCTAGCATTTTTTCTGGTTTCTTGGTTTTGTGGCCTTCACTGGCCTTTTCTGGTGGTTGTGGACTTATGGTGCAGGAGCACCTGGCAAAGGACTACTTTGTTTTTGTGTTCTTAATTTTTTTGTGCTATCATAAGGTCATGTTGACCATTATTTTAGGTGATTAGGGTGTTTTTGAACTTTGGGAAAGAAGGTGACAAGTATTAAATAATTTTACAACATTATTATGTTAAGTTGTCTAGTGTTGGCAAGGTGTTTGAAAACACAGCGGGTTTTACAAAAGTTGTTTTAAGGTCATTTTGAAGCCCGACCCAAGCATCTAAATTGATTTGGAAGCCTATTTAAGGCATGCCTCGACTTTGGAAAGAGGTTAGACATTTTTATGTTGAGTGGCATTTCTTTGAAAATTGAAGAAAAACGTACAAAGACAGTTTTTCTGCATTTTTGTGTTAAAAATTGAACTTTAATGGCGTAGCTCTGCTATCTTCTTGTTTGTAGTATGTAGTATTTACATTTTATAAGCTTGAAGTTCCATCTTTCTGTCTTTGTATACCTTTTTCCTTCTTTTATCTGTAAATACTTTGTTTTCTGTCATTTTCAGTCTTGTAGCAAGCTGTTTTTAATAATGGAGTCTTAGGGTGCCTTCCCATCGTACAAATTGTACGAAATTTTGGGAAATGTGCCTAGGCTCCATGATTGTAAATATGGTAGCTGTACATATGGTAGGTGTTAGGTTTTCTTTGGTTGCAGGAGCTGGAAGAAACGCCTTGCCCTAGGCAAGCCAGTGAAGAGCCCTGCTAGGAAAGGCTACAGTACAACGTTAATAACTTGTAGGGGAGAAATTTTTTTCAAGAAATTCATTTTGGAGAATTTAGGGGAAGGTCTTGGAAACGTATGGTGTTAAGGAAGAGAGCCCAACAATCTGTTTAGGAGGAGAACTTTTCACCAGTCCTAAAACTATTTTTGAGTAGTTTAGAACCCTAGCTGCTTGACAAATTTGGTGTTTGGATAGCACACGGCCTTAGCAAGACTAAAACCCTAGAAATATTGAAGGTTTAGATAGGGGAAACACATTACCTAAGTCAAGAACCTAAGTCCTTTGGTGGCTTTAGGAGGGAAAAGCAATTTACTTCTGTTCAGAGACTCAATGGCTACTAGCCATTCAAACCCTAGGAAAGCATCTTGTAACAGCGATGGCAAGATAGAAACTTGTGGTTTTCTAGGAACCATAGACAAACCATTTTGAAGTCTTTGTAACCTTTTATAACCCCTGCAAGAACCTAGAAAAAGGTTGAGTTTATTTGGTCTTTAGGGAAGATTAAGGGCCAAAGGAGAATGAAGCGTTGAACCAAGGAAAGGTTGGGATGTTCAAAATTTGTCAAGATAGTGAGGTTGGCAGGAGAACCAAGGGAACTTAGACAAGGTAGAGTTCCTATAGGTTAAGGTGGAACAATAATTTCACCAAGGAGGTCTATGATAAGGCCTAGGATAGGAATCTGTGATTGCTTCCTGCAGCTTCTAAAACATTGTGATTGAGTTCCTGCAGCCTCCCTATCAGATTGGCATCAGAGCAAGCAAAAGATTTGGAAAAGAGGAATATATGTTAGAGGTTGAGTCAAGTGAAACTCCCGTCATGGTGACAAATGCACAATTAGCCAAGAGGGTTGAAGAACAAGAAGAGGACAACAAGTCTTTAAAAGAAAGAATAGAGCAACTTGAGAATGCATTGAACAATGCGAGGTTGGAAGGATAGGTACCAAAGGAAGAACAGGTTCCAGAGGAAGACAAGGTCCCTGAACCTGACCCTATTTTGGAGGAGCAACCTTTCTTGAAGGCATTGAAACCCTTGAGTGGAAAAGGACTTGAGGGAGTACCATTATTTAGTGGGAAAATAGAACCTGATTTGGTCATGGATTGGATAGAAGGCATGGAGAATCATTTTGAGTGTGATGGAGTTACTGAAGCTCAGAGGGTGAAGGTTGCTAAGTCAAGATTGAGAGGATCAGCCTTGACGTGGTGGAAGTTTATTCAGACTGAAAGGGAGAAAGAAGGCAAACAACCCATATCAACTTGGAAAGGAATGGTTGCTAAGGTAAAGGAAGTCTACATGCCAGATGACTATGAGATTCAGTTGCACAAGAAGAGGAAAAGTCTAAGGTAGAAAGACCAAGATGTAAACACTTATACTAAAGAGTTCCAAAAGCTTTGCTTGAGATCTAATGTGACAGAGGATGAGAGTCTTAAGGTGGCTAGGTACCTTAATGGCTTGAAGTGGAACATTCAGGAGGAGATGGCTTTACTAAGTCACAAGACAATCCACCAATGCTATCAGTTGGCCATAAAGATTGAAGAAAGGAACAAGAGGAAGCAAGATCAGTCTTCCAAGGGCAGAGGAAAAGGCAGAGATCAAAGAGGATAGCGTGGTGGTTACCAAGGAAGAGGTAGTGACCAAAGAAACCAAGGAGAATCAAAACTCACTGAGCATGGAGGTGAAGCATCCTCAAGAGGAGGATTTAACAGAGGAAGAGGAGCAGGTAGGAGCAACTCTTATTTTGCAAACATGAAGTGTTATCATTGTAACCAACTAGGTCACCCTGCTTATAGATGTCTGGAGAAAGCATCATCATCTAGCAATGAAAAGAGAGTGGCCTATGCACAAGAGGACACTATGAGTCCTAAAGCATCTAAAATCAGTCACATAGAATCTAAGGTAGGAGAAAATCTGATGTTTAACAAAGTTCTGATTAGGCAGCGAGTAAAAGAGGAACCTAAGCAAAGAAGAGCTCTTTTTAGAGTAAGGTGCAAAATACTTGGGAAAGTATGCAAAGTCATTGTGGATTCAGGTTCAACAGATAATATAATCTCAGAGGAGGAAGTAACTAAACTGAAATTGGAGAAAGTACCTCACAGTAATCCTTACAAGGTCACATGGCTGAACAAAGGGAAGAGTGTTTTGGTTAATGAGCAAGTAACAATGGAATTTTCAATTGGAGGCTATAAAGACAAGCTGGTTTGTGATGTATTACCCATGGATGCATGCCATCTACTACTGGGAAGACCTTGGCAATATGACAGAAGTGCCATTTATGATGGGAAAGAGAACACCATCTCATTCAAGAAGGATGGAAGAACCTTCAAACTGCAGTCATTGACAGAGGAAGATGAAGGACAGTCAAAGGTGCCTAACATCATGTTGAGTAGTGGTAAGGAGTTCCTTAAGGACCTACACCAAGGAAATGAAGGATATGTGATCATGATGCAGTCCAAAGAGGAAGAAAAGGCTGAAAGGACAGTCTTACCAAAAGCAGTCCAAAAGTTGCTTGATAAGTACAAGAGCATAGTTAGTGATGGTACACCTGCAACTTTACCTCCAAAGAGAGCTCTAAGTCATCAAATTGACTTCATACCTAGAGCTTCATTTCCTAACAAAGTAGCATACAAGCTTACACCAGAGCAGAACCTAGAGGTGGCTAGGCAAGTGCAAGAGTTATTGGATCAAGGTTTGATTCAAAAGAACATCAGCCCTTGTGCAGTACCAGTGGTATTAGCAACAAAGAAAGGAGGTAAGTGGAGACTTTGTACTGATTTTAGAGTAATAAATAGAATCACAATTAGGTATAGGTTCCCTATTCCTAGAATAGAAGATTTAATGGATTGCCTTGGAGGAGCATAGTATTTCACCAAGTTGGACCTCAAGAGTGGTTACCATCAAATCAGGATTAAGGATGGAGATGAGTGGAAGACAACTTTTAAGACGAATGATGGCTTATATGAGTGGAAAGTGATGCCATTTGGCCTCTCAAATGCCCCTAGCACATTCATGAGACTAATGAATGAAGTTCTTAAGGATTTCACAGGAATCTTTGTGGTAGTATACCTAGATGACATACTGATTTTCAGTAAGATAGTAGAAGAACACCTCAAGCATGTGGAGATGGTTCTTAAAAGGTTGCAAGAAGAGAAGTTAGCAATCAATCTTGAGAAGTGTGAGTTCTTCAAGAAGGAACTTGTGTACTTGGGTTTTGTAGTATCCCAAGGAAAGTTAAAGATGGATCCAAGCAAGGTGGAAGCCATCCTAAACTGGCCCACACCAATCACAACAACAAAGGTAAGGAGTTTTCATGGTTTAGCTCAATTCTATAGAAAATTCATAAGGAATTTCAGTGGCATATGTGCACCAGTCCTAGATACTATCAAAGGTGGTTTGAAAACAAAGTTTAAGTGGAATCAAGAGGCTGATAAAGGGTTTGAAAAACTGAAACAAGAAGTGGCAACTCAACCAATTCTGTTATTGCCTAGTTTTGACAAGTTGTTCACAGTTGAGTGTGATGCAAGTGGAGTAGCTGTAGGAGGAGTACTTAGTCAAGAAGGTAGGCCTGTAGCCTTCTTTAGTGAAAAGCTCAATGAATCCAAGCAAAAGTACTCTACTTATGATTAGAATTATATGCTTTAGTGCAGTCCCTAAGGAAGTGGAGGCATTATTTGTTACCCAAAGAGTTTGTGGTTTTTACTGATAACCAGGCACTTAGTTACATCAACACCCAAGAAAACCTAAGTAATAGGCATTTGAAATGGATGGAATACATCCAAGCATTTACATTTACTATCAAGCACAAGAAAGGGAAAATGAACAAGGTGGCAGATGCATTAAGCAGAAGAATGCTGACAGTGCAAGAGATACAGCTGAAGAGCATTGGATTAGAGAGTTTCAAAGATCTCTATGGTGAAGATGAAGACTTCTTAGAAGCTTATAAGGTATGTTCTGATTTTGAAAATCACTTTCATAGCCAATATGCTAAGTATACACTACAAAATGGACTGTTATTTAAGGGCAATCAGTTATGCATTCCAAGAGGGTCAATGAGGGAAAATCTGATTCAAGAAAAGCATAATGGCAGCCTTAGTGGGCATTTTGGTATCAATAAAACTTTAGAGCTGGTACAAAGGTTTTATTACTGGCCTAAGTTAGCAAAAGATGTCAGAAAATATGTGGAACAATGTGTTATATGCATGAAAGCTAAGGGGGGAGCTAGCAATGCTAGTTTGTATCAACCCCTGCCCATTCCTAATAGACCGTGGGAGTGTGTGAGCATGGATTTTGTGGTAGGTCTTCCTAAGACCAAGACTAGTTTTGATAGTATCTATGTTGTGGTAGACAGATTTAGTAAGATGAGTCACTTCATACCCTACAAAACTACTCATGATGCCAGCTACATAGCTCATCTTTTCTTCAAGGAAGTTGTTAGGATCCATGGACTACCTCTAAGCATTGTTTCTGACAGAGATGTGAAGTTCATGAGTCACTTTTGGAAGACTCTATGGAGCAGATTGGGAACAAATCTGTCTTTTGGATCAGCTTACCATCCTCAGACCGATGGTCAAACAGAGGTGGTTAACAGAGTGTTGGGAAATCTTCTAAGGTGTCTAACCGAGGAATATGGACAGACCTGGGATATGGTAATTTCTCAAGCTGAATATGCTTATAATGATAGTGTCAATAGAACTACAGGAAAAAATCCTTTTGAGGTTGTGTATGGAATGCACCCAAGAGGTATTTGTGAACTTAGAGACCTTGGATCTATGGAGCATAGGAGTGGACATGCTGAAGACTTCACTCAGACCATGAAAGAGATTCATGAGCAGGTCAAGAACACAGTCATAGCAGCAACCCAAAAGTTGAAGGAGAATGTTGATTTGTCAGGGAAGGATGTACAATTTGTAGTTGGGGATTATGTTATGGCCCACCTTAACAAATCCAGATTGTAGAAGGGAATGGAAACCAAGTTACAGATGAAGAGAGTGGGACCATGCAAGGTATTGGCCAAATATGGTAAGAATGCATACAAGGTGGAATTACCATCAGACTTGGGCATCTCTCCAATTTTCAATGTTGCAGATTTGATCAAGTACAAGGGATCAGTCAAGGATATGGATCAGAACAGTCAAGAAGTTCTCAAGGACATTAGCAATGTACCCTTCCCTCATCAAGACAAGCTACAAGCAGAGAAGATCTTGGAGTCAAGAGTGAAGAAGACTACAAGGCACAAGGTGTACATGGAACATCTTGTCAAATGGAAGGATAAGCATGAATCTAAAGCTACCTAAGTAGAAGAAGCAGATTTTAAGAAGCAAGGAATTGACATATCTCTGATCTCTCCCAAACTTCCTTAGTTGTTTGTGCTGAGAGGGGGAGAATGGTGCAGGAGCACTTGGCAAAGGACTACTTTGTTTTTGTGTTCTTAATTTTGTTGTGCTATCATAAGGTCATGTTGACCATTATTTTAGGTGCTTAGGGTGTTTTTGAACTTTGGGAAAGAAGGTGACAAGTATTAAATAATTTTACAACATTATTATGTTAAGTTGTCTGGTGTTGGCAAGGTGTCTGAAAACACAGCGGGTTATACAAAAGTTGTTTTTAGGTCATTTTGAAGCCCGACCCAAGCATCTAAATTTCTTTGGAAGCCTATTTAAGGCATGCCTCGACTTTGGAAAGAGGTTAGACATTTTTATGTTGAGTGACATTTCTTTGAAAATTGAAAAAAAACGTACAAAGACAGTTTTTCTGCATTTTTGTGTTAAAAACTGAATTTTAATGGCATAGCTCTGCTATCTTCTTGTTTGTAGTATGTAGTATTTACATTGTATAAGCTTGAAGTGCCATCTTTCTGTCTTTGTATACCTTTTTCTTTCTTTTATCTGTAAATACTTTGTTTTCTGTCATTTTCAGTCCTGTAGCAAGCTATTTTTAATAATGGAGTCCTAGGGTGCCTTCCCATCGTACAAATTGTACGGCCTTTTGGAAAATGTTCCTAGGCTCCGTGCTTGTAAATATGGTAGCTGTACATATGGTAGGTGTTAGGTTTTCTTTGGTTGCAGGAGCTAGAAGAAATGCCTTGCCCTAGGCGAGCCAGTGAAGAGCCCGACTAGGAAAGGCTGCAGTACAGTGTTAATAACTTGCAGGGGAGAAAATATTTTCAAGAAATTATTTTTGGAGAATTTAGGGGAAGGTCTTGGCCATGTATGGTGTTAAGGAAGAGAGCCCAACAATCCGTTTAGGAGGAGAAATTTTCACCAGTCCTAAAACTATTTCTGAGTAGTTTAGAACCCTAGCTGCTTGACAAATTTGGTGTTTGGACAGCACACAACCTGAGCAATACTAAAACCCTAGAAATCTTGAAGGTGTAGACAGGGGAAACACATTACCTAAGTCAAGAACCTAAGTTCTTTGGTGGGTTTAGGAGGGAAAAGCAATTTACTTCTGTTCAGAGACTCAATGGCTACTAGCCATTCAAACCCTAGGAAAGCATCTTGTAAAAGCGATGGCAAGATAGAAACTTGTGGTTGTCTAGGAACCCTAGACAAACCATTTTGAAGTCTTTGTAACCTTTTCTAACCCTTGCAAGAACCTAGAAAAAGGTTGAGTTTATTTGGTCTTTAGGGAAGATTAAGGGCCAAAGGAGAATGAAGCGTTGAACCAAGGAATGGTTGGGATGTTCAAAATTTGTCAAGATAGTGAGGTTGGCAGGAGAACCAGGGGAACTTAGACAAGGTAGAGTTCCTATAGGTTAAGGTGGAACAACAATTTCACCAAGGAGGTCTATGATAAGGCCTAGCGTAGGAATCTGTGATTGCTTCCTGTAGCTTCCAAAACAGTGTGATTGGGTTCCTGCAACCTCCCTATCAACTTGTCTTGTTGTTGTTTTAACAACCTTTTTGCTTTTGGTGTCTTTAATGATGTTATCTTTTGTTTGTAAACTTTGTGGTTTCAGGTCCCTATAAAACCTGTTTTTTCCTCTTTCACAAACAATTTTGCAATCAATTTTATCCTTAATTGTATACTTAATCTCAATTACAAATACAAATTGATCAAGGATCATTTATTTTCATCATTGCAACTTTTCAAAAAATGAATGTTTCTTTTATAGCTTCTATTCAAGTAATAGATTAAATTGTTGTATTGGAAATGTTGATGGTTTTGAATGTATACTGAGATTTTGAAGAAGAATTGATTATAAATTATGAAAGATATCATTGTAAGGCATTAATATACAAGCATTCACATAATTAGGTTAAAATTTGTTATTGGGGATTTAATTATATTCTCTTTCGCTTTGAAGCCTATGTTTAAGGCACTGGTTTGAATGTAAGTTTCAGTTGCATATTCATGGTAATCAAATTTCAAAATTTAATTTCCCTTTCAAATTTCAAAATCAAATTTCCCTTACTATTCTAATTTATTTGATAACATTATTTAATATTCTTAGATCCAATAATGTATAAAGTGTCCAAGAATATATAATATATTGCTACAAATTATTTGTAATTTTATTATATATTTTAAAGGTGTTAGTGTGAATAATTAATCTATTCATTATGCTTCAATGTACTTAGGCTAATGAGGTTAGATAACTTCTTGTCTAACCGAATGTGCAACCTTTTATACCTCTAGAGGTTACCAAGTTATTTGGTTAACCTCATGAACATACCTTTCGAGGTTGGAATACTTTCCATATTACCTCAAAGGTCACTCAACGCTTGGAAAAGGTTGATTACTTGGTCATAGAGGTTGTTCGGTTACACACTCCAAGTGTTCCTAAGATTGACACCTATAGGACACTTGTCTACTCTTTTGTGCCACTTCATGGGGCACTTGTCAATTCACCCCATAGATGGATTGAATCATCATTTCCTATATATGCAAGACTTTGTACTCATTATCATTTGAGTCATCTAAATATAATATTACATTGTTCACTTATGCTTTTCATTTTATCTCCTAGATCTTCCTAATTAGGAGATTTATAAGCCAAGAAGTGAATGATTTCATAGTAATTAGTTTGAAAACAGCCCCACCCCCTACGTGAATCTCTCCATTCATAGGCAGTTTCACAGAATTTCCATGGGCCTTGGCATTGTGCAAGCCTGCGCCCTTGCTGCACAAGCCGCCCACCAAGCCCGTGCCCTTGCTACATAAGTTGGTCACTATTTGGCTGGCTCGACCACCATTTGTAGTAAAACAAATCACCATTTGCGACGAGGACCATTACATTTTTTATTGCCCAAATCTGCAAGGTATCAACCAGTTTGCAAAGGCACAGAAGAAGGTCTCTTGTCGCTATGGTTTGCAATGTGAAGCAGCACGTGGGCATAACATATCTTCCATGCAAGCTCTGATCATATGCGGGTGACCCAGCGCCATACGACGCACAGGCCACCTATCCCATCATGCGACACACAATTTGCAGGCCCCTTTCACGATTTGAAACCCATCCTATAATGCAGGTGTGGGGGTTTCATTGTGCTACTCTTGGTATTTTGCTCACGCTGCGAAGAGGATTTCTGCAAGAACCCGCAACCTCTTGAAGACCCATGATACCCTTCTTCTTTTTTTTTTGGGTTGATGTGTGATTTGTCTCTACTGTTGGTATGGGTCTTGGCGTGGGAAAGATAAATCTACACAGCAACAGCAAGTACGCCCCCTCATAGACCATGGTATTTCCATTTGGCACGACTTTGACTTGGTGTACTTAATGACCTGCTCGAGTCCATGACTCCCTTCACACCCAGTCAATGATCTCACCACTTGCGTGCAGATTTTATACTTGACGCCCTACAACAATCTTCTTACAACTCGGGCTTCCTTTTGTACTGTTGTATATATATATATATATTTTAGCACTAATTGTCATAAAACTCGGTTGTCAAAAGAGGAGGGTTTTTTTCTATGATGGCAAAGGGGGAATTTTTTTGTCATAGTTAAAAATTTGTAAAAGAAGAGTCGTTTTTTTTTTTCTTTTGTAACGAATTTAACAAAGGATAAGGGGGAGGTGCAATTTTTTGCCACAGTTAAAAATTTGCAAAAGAGGAAGTCAATTCTTTTTGCAATGAATTTGGCAAAGGAAATTGTATGGGGGGGTGCAATATTTTGCCATAAGTTAAAAATTTGCAAAAGAGGAAGTCAATTATTTTTGCAATGAATTTGGGAAAGGGGACCATTCCTTGGATAAGCGGGTTTAATTTTCTATTTTTGTTTTTTATTGAGGTTTACAAGAAATAACTTAATCTTGTCTTCTTAATCAACCTCATGACAATAAACTTATAGAGCTCAAATAGAAAATAAGTTTATAAATACACTCAAATAAAGTGCCAAATAATTGAACGTGTGTTCCTTAGGGGGATAATTTGGGAAAATAATGTGCATACACTAAATTATAAAGTGTAATGGGGGGCTATGCCATCACAACATGGATCATTGTGATTCTCACCTCATGGGAGTGTGTCTTGGAGCACACCATGTACATCGAGCTACATTCCTTACACACTCTTGATCTTAGTTTGTCTTCTTATTTCTCTTAGCATTAAGGGGGGACTATGATGTGTTATGCTAATGTTTCTTTCAATGAAGTATAATCTTCCTTTTGGGAGGCCTCGTGAATGTTCTATCTTGATCTATCATATGGGATATTAATTCAGTGATCCTCACAATTTGAGATTCTAGTACTCCTTATCACAATGCTATCTTTATTATCGACTTCACATAGTTTGATAAAATTTGTGTAGATTGTTTGAGTAGTGTTCATATGTTCACTCATGTAGTGTTTTTGTATCTCTCATCTTAATCCACATTTCTTGGAGATACATTGATTCCAGGAGACACTAGTTCATCATCGATAGAGTTTACAACTCCTATATGTTGCAGGAGTTCATCATCATGTTCCTATCATCAAGGGACATATTTTTAAAAGGTCTTAAATCCTTCTCTTTCTCTTTTGGAGAGGATTTTTGTTCCCACTAGGATTTCTCCTTTACTCCATTTTATGAGAAACTTTGTACATGTGTACCTAACATGGCCTTTAACTGAGACCCATTTCTATCTAATTGCACTTCTGTGATCTCCCCAAGTATCACTTAAGGTGGGGTGCTAGTGTGAATAATTAATCTATTCACTATACTTAAATGTATTTATGTTGATGAGGTTAGACAACTTCTTGTCTTTAATTGAATGTGTAACCTTTTGGACCTCTAGAGGTTACCAAGTTATTTGATTAACCTCATGTAAACACCTTTTGAGGTTGGAAGACTTTCCATCTCATCTTAAAGGTCACTCAACACTTAACATACAAGGTTGATGGCTTGGTCATAGAGGTTGCTGGGTTGCACACTCCATGTGTTCATAAGGTTAACGCCTATATGACACTTGTCTAGTCTTTTGTGCCACTTCATGGGGAACTTTTCAATTCACATCATAGGTGGATTAAATCATCCTTTCCTATATACACAAGGCTTAATACTCATTATCATTTGGGTCATCTAAATACAATATTGCATTGTTCACTTGTGCTTGTCATTTTGTCTCCTAGATCTTCCTAATTCTAATAAAAGGACTTCCCTCCTAGCTTCTATAGAGCCTAAAGTGGAGAGGAGAAAAGTTTCTAACCTATCTCATCTTCATTGTTTAACCCGTTGAAGTATTTGATCATAAGAATTGGATATTCTTTAGATTACTTAAAGAACCTATTGGATACCACAAAAGAAAACCAATACTTGGGAGCATATTCTTTCCATAATATGTATATATCCCATCATACCCATCCTTCAACACCTATTCTCTACCTTGAGAAGGATAAGGAAAAAGTCTTGAAGCATACCTTTGAAATTTCTTGATATGTCAAATATTTAGTGAGTAATTTTGGATTCTATTACAATGTATATTCTATTATATTGTTAAGTGTTATAAAACAAGTTTTGTAACAAGAAATTCAGTGAAATATTTATGTTAGATAGAAATTTAATATGATATCATTTACCAAACATATAGAATGGGGCATGCTATATCTATCACATCCTAAATACTACAACTCATCATGAGATGTACATTTATTCTATCCACTATATAAAATACTTCAACCATTACATCCATTCTACCCTTCATCCTTATTGCTAGACTTGGTTTTCCTATATTGTTGGTTACAATAAATCACCATAATCCCAAGAAATTCCATGAAAGTATAAACAAATATCAAAAATACTAAATCATAGATACTCAAGCTCTTGATATTATGATTTAATACCTAGCACCTAGCAAATCCAAATTTAACTCATGAACCCAGCCTAAAATGTAAATCTCCTAGAAATACAAACAAAAAAATAGAGTACAAAAAATTAAATAAATTTAGCTATGTAGTCTAGTATACATCCAAAAGCATCCATTGGGTTTTTTCCCAACTTGCTATAATCCTTTTTCATTTATTTTCATTTATTTTAAATTACACTATTATTAAGATATGTCATACCTAATCTGTATATTTCCCTTGGGATATCTCATTCTTAAATTAACAACACTATTATCATTATTAATCAATATTTGGTTTTTAGCTTGACTAGTGAAAATTATTTTCTCTTTTACCTTATGATTTTCTTCTTTGTTCATTTGTTCTTTTATTTTACATTATTTTATTTATTTTTATATGCAAGATACTTTATATTTTATTAATAATAATGCTAAGAACTTCAGTACAAATGTTTGTTGCGTAGGTAATAGGACTTTATCAAAAACTCAGTTGACCACCACCGCAATTTCTAGAACTTCATCCACCATAAAAACAAAACAAGAAGAAGCCACTGAAACCCTAATCAAAACATGCAAATTTAAGCCATAAATGGCAAGAAACTATCCAGACCCCCACTGAGACAAACAAAAAACTAGAATGATCCTAACAAGCACAAAAAAACCTTTACCCAATGACCTCTTCACAAGAATTTGTTCAATCTTGTGAATTCTTCAAATTCCTCTTTCCAATCTTCATTATCAACCACCAATAAACCAAGATAATTTTTCATAGAAATGACTACCACAACCATAATCACCCTGTGTCTCAACAAGCCCGAACCATGCAAATACAAAAGGAATGGGTAAATGTTGATTGTATCCTCCGAACGAAGCCGCTCCAAATCACACGCCCACAAACAACCTCTGCCATCTAGCACACACCAACACCTCATCCACACCTTCCACCAGGTCACCTCAGAACAATTTAACGAACAAAATTCTAGCCTCCACCTTCAGAACATGAGTATCCAACAGAGAAGCAAGGAAATGGGAGGAGACATGCAAATTGTCCCTCCCATATTCATTACACTCCAGATGGACTGAACCCAAAACCATTTTTACAGCTACCAACACCAGTAGCTCATAATTGAGCAAAATTCGCTTGAGCCTTTGATCAGTGACTTCTATGAATGAATCTTTCCACGCTGACGACTTCAAGGAGATGGGTGTATCGGCCCCAAAATGAACAAGGCCCATCACAGAGACTTCAACCATAAAATTTGACCCCTTCACCATCCTCAATCCAACACTAAATGTCACATATGAGAAGGAGAAGGGATTCCACAACTACCACAACCACCTGTGAAGGAAAGAATGCACTAGAAAGAAGCCAGACCAACAATAAATAAATGAGCTTGGACTACCAAGCCACTGTCGGACTCAACAAATAGTACACCACCAACGGGCCAAACATCCTCTCCGTAATCCAATATCACCTCAACAATAAAAGCCTGTGCCACACATCTTAGCGGAATGATCCTTTACTGACCGATTACATGTGCCAACACCACTCAAAAGGCTGCCATAATCTTTAGACAACGAAATTCCAATGCAAGACCCCACCCCCTACCACCATCCAATGTGGCATCCAATGCCACCTCCCTCCGCCAACTTGGAGGGTCACCCTCCCTACCTCTCACTACTTTACATTATTGTTAGTCATTGAAGTACTTTATCATAATTTAATCACATTTTTTCAATATCATGGTTCATCCTATCATACAATTGTATGTGTGTTTTTTGTGTACAATGCATGATAATAGTTTCATCATAATTTTTCATATAATGATACATATTTTTATATTCTATAATAAAAATCAAGTTGCAAAAAAATCTATATTTTCTTACAATATTCACACCATTCATCACCACCACACTCATTCTCTTCTTCTTTATTAATAACATTTCTTATATTTAATTAGCCATGGATAGCCTTTTTTCATAATTAATTTTTATTAAAACATTAATTTTAACTCAATTTTTCTAGCCCAAGTTCTTCCATTTTGTACCCCTTTTTGTCAGTTTGGAAACCCATTAGTATATTTCATCCACACATGACCTCTGAAGGGGGTATCTTACTTATATCCATTCTGCTTGGGGCATCCTCCTACATCTATTATTTATCTTCTTCTACTTTATTTATTTGAAACTTCATTGTAGTTTTTCATTGCAATGCCTATCAAAGATGAGAAAATGGATACAACTTAATTTATCCACCTTTTATCATTCATTTTATACATCCATTTATCCTATAAAAATATCTCTTATATCAACATGTCGATTGATTCACTGATATCATTTAATCCCATTCATATTCCCTTTTATATCTAAGTCATTAATTAATTACTATTAATTATCTAATTAATTCTTAATTAAATATATATACATATAATTAATTATCCTATCATCACTCCATAATGAAATTGTGCATGTTACTAATTTCTTTATTTACGGTTGGACATTGCAAAATAAAATAAATAAATAAATCAATCCAAACTTTTTAAAATGAAATCAAATCTACTTTCAATTCTCATATTTCCAAATCAAGAAAGTTAATTTTACTCATTATTTCTCACTTTCAATATTCTACAAATCCATTATATATTCTTCATCAAAGATCATGGTATAACTCATCTCATAATATCATCATGAAACCAAATACTATTTGAAATTTTAATCATATAGTATAAGGCATTGGAAAACTTTGTGACCATCTACAATCCATTCTAAGCACAAGCAACTCCTCTTGACCAAAATAATTATTTTTTAAATTCTTTGTTTGGATTTAGTTAATAATTTGACTTTGATATTATTTTTTATTTATTTTATTTCTCTAGAATTCATGTTTACACTTATGTACAATATATTCTTTTAAATATGCTACTACATGTGGATTAAAATTAGATGCAACATATGCTTTTTAATATATTTCTTCAATGTTTCTTTATGAAATGGTTATGTGCATACTAAGTCCCTAGATATATCTTTCGTTGTCTATTTTTATTCTCAAAGGATGATTAATTATGTTGGGAGCAAGGTTAATATTAGTCAAATTAACTTTTTCTTCTCTTTCCAACCTTTGGTGTGTATATCCTACAATGTCAAATGACTCGGTTTTGGAAACAAAGTAAGGCTTAGGTCATGAAAAATTGATTTATTTTGTTCCTTTTATCCTTTGACTAACATGTCCTACAACACTAAATAAAAGGTCTAGCGTTAAAATAATCTATATTGACTTATGAACTGAGATTAAAAGATACATGATGAGGAAACATATTCAAATCCATATTATCACTTTTATTCAAAACAAAACAATCAAAAAAAATCATTAGCCCCTTGTTTTCTTTAATGCCTATTTTGTAATGGGTATAGTTGGCCCTTCCAGTCTTAATCTAATCAAAACAATCAACAAAATCAGTAGCTATAGAGATAAAGCAAGAATAAAACCTGCAATATTTAACAAATTAAATGAATGTTCTACCTTTAAGACACAATCATAACTCAACAATCTAGAATATCATATCATAATTATGTTGAAGAATACTTAGAAAGCATTTGTTGACATATAATGAAAGTATGTAACACAATCATAATTGTTATTTTGTTCATTTATAAAAGTCTATAATTCTTATTATGTATAGGAAATGAAATATAAGTATGATAAGAGAATGAATCATTCTCATTAATGAGCTTGAATTCATGTGAAATATGATTAAGTAATATAATAATCATCTAATGAACAAGCTTCATCATGTATAAAGTTAAATGACAAAATTCACAAACATCCATGAAATTTATATTATCATAAAAAATTATAGAAGGAACATAGAGAAATATAATAATATCATGAGTGTAATGTAGATTTTTGTATCAATTCTCATCCTAAAATATGTATCATTACTATGTATATATTAATGATTATCACAATCTATATCATCATGGCTAAGCTTACTATAAGATTAAAAAATAAGGAAGCATATGTTGTAAAATCACAAGTATCATAAATAGGTGCATTATGCAATGAAGGTTTACTTGAAGAAGAAGTGAAGTAAGAGTATCTAACGAGGAATGAATTTTGTTAAGAAACTCCATAAAAGAGGAAAAATCATAGATGTGATCATACAATATTTTCACAGATAACACACAATTCCATTCTTATGAAAAAAATCATTCAAGCAAATCAAACACAATATGGTCTTATACAATTTTTTAAAATATATCATAATCAATTGTGAATCAATGGATAGAACTCAAGGATAGAGAACTATGAGAACGCATGATATGAAAACAAGCATCTATTCAACTATCTAGTGTTTTATATTTAGATATAAAAGTGAATGAACACTAGAAGGAATAATCGAATGATATGAAAATAGTATATAATTTTTTATGTTACATGATATGAATCCTAAATTAGATCTAGAAAATATATTATAAAAAGAAAACCTTATGTAAAATCAAGCCGAATAGAGATAGTATAAAGATAGGCTTGACATATTCAATCATTAAACTTCATTAAAAAAAAATATCCAAAAGACCCTAAATTAGAATCATAATATTAAAATATCTAAATTTAATGCATGTCTACAAATGTAATTAGGGGTTTAAGGTTGGTTATGATTGTTGAATTAGCCAAAACAAAAGTTATAAATAAGATTTACTTAATGTAGTTAGGTAAATAAATACTATTAAGCACACAATGATATAATGATATTATAATGCAGAGTTTAGATGGAATGAAATATAATGTGTTTGATTAGATAATAACATATAGTGAGTCTACTCATGCCTAAAATAATGATTAATGGTGAGATAATACTCAGTTCATTGACTAATTCTCATATGTGAATTGATGAAGACAATAAAATTTGAGGTGAATCATAATATTAATCTATATCATATGTTGGGTTAATTTTTCACTTTTGTACCTACTTCACAATTGTGAACTCACATTATTCTTACAAACTCAAAAAATTATGTTCTTTGTATTCTACCTTTGAATTATCTAAAAAATAGATAGTAGATGACGATGATATTTTTTCACATTCTTAGGATTTTCTTGTCAACTTGGTGGCATTTACAAATAGTCTGACAGATATGAAAGTTCAAACATGCACATGAAATGTAAACTGAATTTTGGTCACTTCACATGTGCTAGGATGAACTTGATTAGATATTCTAGCATCTTTACTTGATTTCAAAATTTAAATGCAAATGTAAATGATTATTGTTGTGTAACCAAGCAATGTTAAGCAATGGGAACTTATTAGAATTGAATGCAATGAATGCATTTTTATACACAAACATAACACAATAGTGTGGAGTTTTTTACAACATTGGCTTGAAACCAAAGGTGAGAAGGTGTTAGTAAGCTAAATTTTTTGTTTTTATTTTTGCATTTAAGTGCACGAAGATTATAGCTGCAAGGTGTACCTTGCACCCATGAATATGGAATGGGTTAGACAGTTGGGTTGATCGATGTTCAATATAATTAGATTATAGATACTAAAAAGATTAATGATTACAATTAAATAAGTAAGTCAATTGAATTGACATTATTTGCACATTAACATGAAAATAAATGATAAGCATAAGATAAAGTGTGAACAAAACTATATACATGACTAAATTATAAAAAAAATCGTGTCATTATTTATGACAAAAGAGGTTTTACAATAGTCAGAAAGCATGGAGTTTCATTCCATCTGCAGGTAAAAAAAATTCACAACAAAAAATATATAACTGAAAGAAAGGGTGATGATTTTATCCATACGAAACTGTTCTACTTATGACTTTTAATCAGCTATTGGATAGACATTGGATGGATTTTATTTCTACCAAAGCGTTCAATGATGTATTTTATTAGCTAATATGCCGAGGCCGGCTTGCAAGGGACAGTAAAAATTTTCTTGGTTGTATGAGATATATTTTATTAGCTAACGTGCCGAGGCCGGCCTGCAAAGAGAGTAGAGTTTTTCTTGGTTGTATGAGGCATTTTTTATTTCCTGTGTTTCTTCTTCTGTCGGAGACAGAACAGTAAAGTCGTCAGGTTTGCTAGTGAACAACTTGTCTTAACCCAAATAGTATTCGACTTGCTTTCGCACATGGCTTTTGTTTTCACATAGAGAGGAAAAATTAAAATGAAGGCGGAGTTGGCAATGAAAACATAGACGATGAGAATGAGCAGGACAATCCAGATGCTATTTAATGACGTTGCATGAATCAAGCATTCTCATCTGAGCTACGCCATCTTCTCTGATTTCTTTTGGAAAAAAAGGTAAAGAGGAAGGATAAAATATGGCAATGAAAATGGGTAGCGCAGAATTGGTTAGAAAGGTGGTTATAGTGTTAACGGCAATAATAATAATGGTGAGTATTAGCGTGGCTTCAGCACAAGCAGGACCATGCTCTAAATACCTTTGCGTCAACGATGGTGGTTGTTCAGGATATCCAGCCACCCCTAAGTGCTGCAACATCGGCTACTGCGGGAGCGGAATTGGATATTGCGATGCTACATGCTAATTACCAACTGCTCTTATGTCTCCTGTCGCCTCATAAAATAATCCAGATCAGTTTCCTGTGTTTCATTTATGTTTGTTGTAAGGTTTGCTTTGATGTCACTGCTTTCCAACAAGTTAAAATTGTTGTTGAAATGTGTTTTATTGTCGACTGCATTGTAACTCTTCAGGTGGCAGCTGGGCCACCAACTTAATCTATGGTATTTCAGAATATAAATGGAATAAAATAGTTTTCTTCATAGTTAAAATTGATGTATTTTATAACTAGTACTTGTATTTGAAGGAGGTTCAAGGATTTTGCTGATCCAAAACTATATGTATGTTAATATGTTAGAGAGTATGTGTTTGTGTATGGATGCGCTGTAAACACTAGTTGCATGTGGTTGAATTAAACAATTAATAATAAGTGCTAAATAAAGGAATGAAATAAACTTAGACAAATCTAATTTTTTCCTTAAAGAAATTAAGTATTATTTGATAATGAAATATTTGCTTACAGATTTAAAACATAAAGCAATGCAAATGAAAAAAGAAAGTTTTCATCAAATTGACAAGGAGCACTACAAATGGAAATAGAATGTTTCCATCTAGTTGTCACATCAATATTTATCTGGCCTTTATGTGATAAGTGAGATTTTGGAGGCTTTTACTTGATATTTCAAGGTTTTTACCATTAAATGAAAAATGGTTTACCATTAAATGAAAGTTGAAGCTTCTTTTTCAATGACTCAATAGTGGTTTGTAGGCATGGGACTTGTTTCAGGCTAATATCTCACACGATATGTAGCCTATTAGTTAATTAGTTATATATTTATCATGGGATTATTTAATTATTGGTAACAAAAAAAATTTATGTAGGTTTTTAGTGAAAGGTAATTTATTTATTCTTATTAATATTTGTTTTGATTAGATTAAAGTTGGGAAGGGCCTATACCCATTTACAAAACAGCCATAGAGGCCAAGCGGGGGCTCATGAGATATGAGACATCCAGAAAGTAGAAAAAGACTAGTTACACAACGACCACCAAAAAGAAGCAAAAACTTGAACATAGGACAAAACAAGCCAAGGACCAGACTAGTTGTTGGTCACCCAGTAGCTTAAGGCCATTAGTGTCATGCTATTCTCTAGCAAGAAATTGGAGTTTCTCTTCAAAGATTAGAGGCCTTTGGTGGGTGAGTTGGACCTACTAAGTTCTAGGAGAAGCAGAGCTGCCCACTTTCTTTCCATTCTTCTTAGAGTAACCGACTTCCTTACTATCATCACCAACCCTTTTCCCATGGTTGTTACGAAGATCCTACTAGAAAACCAAGATGGTGATCGTAGTATCCTTAATAGTTTCCTTCATGTAGTCCATGATTTCCTGTAAGCATTTGAGGGTTTGATACTGATTGTTGTGTATGGTGGCCATATCTTCCTACATCTTCACCCTCTATCTCTCTCCCACTCCCTCTCTCTCTCACTCCCTCTATCTCTCTCACTCTCTATGTCTCTCCCTCTCTCTC